>CM042171.1:19722168-19734668 GCA_023376005.1 Doryteuthis pealeii | reverse complement strand
TATATATATATAACTAGCAAATATATGCACCCTCCGGTGCCAGTATTTAAGTTTTAATGTAATGAAATATCGTATTAAATTAGAAAGTCTAATAAGAAGGCAGATAAAAAGATATGTAACAGAGTGGGTATAATAGAAAAATAGAAATTAAACTTACTCTTCCATCACTCCCGTCTTTCATTGCTGAATTTTACTTATTTAACTATTTAGTTAAATTAGGAAATAAAGAATAAAATGACAGTTATTTTTTCTTGTTAATGGATTTCATTTAAGATTCATTGAAGAGATTTTTGCTTATATTCATTAAAATAAAACCAAACAATTAGAAATCAATAATACTAAGCACATATTTAATAAAATCACATTTTTAATATCAATATGCAAAGTAGCCTTCCCATTCACACTGTAAACCACTATTTTTTGTATATATAAATACAATTGCATGTTATTTGTATGTAGATATGGTCAACAGTGGCTTCGGCCTCTGGACCATTGATATAATTAACGGCGTCGATCCCAGGTGACCATCCCCCCAGGCAACACCTGCCCCCTTGATTTAAAGGGACAGGGCTGGGTTTATTGCCCAGTGCCTGAGGCGCCCCCCTTGAGGGGGAATGCCGACGGGATCGACGCAATTTTTCACCTGCCACTCCATGAGTCTCAGCTTGTGGGTGGTCCCACATAAATAGGGCCTTGTGCCTTACCCGTACAAGTGGGGTACGTGGAAAATATCATGTAGATATGGACAACACTAATAAAAGGTGAAGCAATTTTATTAATAATTGAGGTTTAAATATAAATAAAATCATGGAGAATGTGATGTAAATAACGAAGGGAATTGTGACTTGAGTAGTAATATAGTTTCGGTTACAGACAGACTAACACAATCTCCATTATAATAAGATATATATATATATATATATGAGCTAAGAGTAAGGAAATGAATCCGACGGTATATGTATAGATAAAAGGGTATGAAAACACACAATGCTGTGAAAATGAAAATATTTAATATGATTTTCATAGCTATGAAAATTATATAAAATATTTTCAAATTAACAGCATTATGTGTTTCCATACCCTTTTATCTCTCTCTCTCTCTCTCTCTCTATATATATATATATATATATATATATCATCATCATCATGTCGCGCAATTTGCACGGATATCCATGACGGTCTCTCGCCAACCCTCCCTATCACTCATCGATTCTGGGAGCTCCTCCGCGCAGCATCCAGTATCTTTACATAGCTGGTCAATGTAGGTTCTGGCTGGGCGGCCCACGTTAGCATGTCCATGTGTTGGCTTCCACAGTAATACGTCGCTTACGAGCTCATCCCTACTTCTCCAGCAGTGCCCCGCATGCCTAGCCCTCCTTACTCGTATGGTTTGTGATATGGGAGGCAGGTGGTCATACAGCTGCTTCTTGGTTGGGTGCTGTTTCCACGACTTATTCAGGACTGCTCGCAGCATTCTTGTGCAGCTCCCATCTAGCTTATTCTCAAGGCGCTTCGTTAGGGTCCAGGTGGTACAGCCATACAGCAGTACCGATATGACCACAGCCTGGAAGAATCGTCTCTTTAGTTTGTCAGGGAGGTCGGATTTCCATACGACTGATAGTTTATTGGTGGCCAACCATGCCTTTCCTATTCTTGTGTTAACATCGCTTTCTGTGGATGAGATATTACTACCTAGGTATGTGAATTTTCCCACTAGTTTAAGAGGCCTACTGTCTAGTGTGGAGATGTCTCCTTGCTTTTTGAAGCTCATGAACTCGGTTTTATCAGAGTTCACATAGAGGCCGACATTTTTTGCTGCCTCCTCCAGGCTGTGCAGTAGTGCCTCAGCTTGTGTCGGTGTATCTGCAAGAAGTGCGAGGTCGTCAGCATAGTCTACATCTGTGACAGTTTGTGCGGGTATCGCCGGCTTCTTGCCTTTTTTAGTGTGAAACCTTTTTCTTTTATGGTATCTAATGAAGTTCGGAGTACATAGTCTAGACAAATAATGAATATATATGGAGCCAAAGTATCTCCCTGTAGGACCCCAGCGGCAATGTCAAAGAAATCTGTGTCTCCATCAGGCGAGCGCACCATCGCTTTAGTGTCCTTGTAGAGCATCATTATGGCGGCAACAGTTTCTTTGGGGAGACCATACGCTAGTAGTATTTGTTCCATTTTCCCTCTGTGTATGGAATCAAATGCCTTAGAGAAATCTACGAATAGTAGCGTTGCCTCCAGATTTTTTGCTCGAACCCCTTCTATAATTCGTCGTATAGTCAGGATTTGTGAGGTTGTGGATCTATTTTTGCGGAAACCGTTTTGGTTTTTCCTAAGGATTTTCTCGATTTCGGGTTGGATGCGGTTTAGAAGAAGGCATTATATATCTTAGCTGCAATAGCAGTAAGAGTTATGCCTCTGTAATTTTTAGCGATTCCCAGGTCTCCCTTTTTTGGAAATGGGAGGATGCATCCTTTGGTCCATTTATCTATTCTATTTTGTCTATATACAGCATTGCATAGCCTAAGCAGTATGTCATTGAACTTTCTGGTCTTCCATACCTCTGGGGTATTTCATCGAGACCTGCTGCTTTTCTACCTTTTAGTTTCTTTAAGACTTCGTCGAGTTCTTCTGTTGTAAAATCTCCCAGTTTTATGTCTAGCTGTCTATCTATGATTTTTTTGGGTGTTATTTTCTATGATTTTAGGTGGGTTCCCCAGTAGTTTCTGGAAATGGTCTTTCCATTTCTGTAGTCTATCTTTTCTGGCTGGTTGCCTTTAGCTTTGATCTAGAGGTACTTTTCCTACCACTAATATCATTTACAATTTGCCACGCTAATCGCGACTGTCTGTCTTCCACTGATTGTCTGATGTTATTTATTTGTGTTTGTATATATTCTGTTTGTTCTTTTTTGTATGTTTTAGTTAGTTCTATCTGGGCTTCCTAAGGCTATGTAGATTGGTGCTAGTTGGATTTGTTTTATTATGTTGGGCTGCTTTTTTTATATCATTTCTTTTTTCTCTAACTACTTCTGTCTCCCAAGGAACGGTGTGTTTAGATCTTAGTTTGGTTGGTACGCACTCAGCTGCTGCTTCTAGGTGAGCACTGACAAAGTTTTCGTATTCCTCGTTTGGTGAGAGACATTCAGTTGTCTCCTGGAGGATGTCAAATTTATTTCTTACTGTGACAGCGTAGCGGTTGCATATATCGCTGTTGGCAAGTGCTGACCATTGGTACCGTATAGATTTACTAGTTTGCCTTTTATTTCTACGCAAGCTTAATCGTAATTCGCAGTGACTATTCTGTGGTCGGAGGATACTCCTTCAAAAGAGGAATATGCCTCGCAGTTCATTGCACTATTTATCCATTTCTTGTTTATTAGGATGTAGTCAAGTTGTGCTTTCGTGTTATTTGGATGTGTGTATGTCCATAGTTTGCCCTTCCGTTTTTGGAATTTAGTGTTAAGCAAACGAGTCTGTTCTCAAGGGAGAACTCGGCTAGGAGATCGCCGTTTCTGTTTGAGGTGTTGTGTAAGCTGAATCTATTGTTTTCAGTTTTTCCTATCTGTGCATTCATGTCTCCCCAATGATCAGTATATTATGTTTGGGAGTGTGTCTGCATAGCGAGGATAATCCATTGTATAATGTTTCTATATCTGTTTCTTTGCTGGCATTTGTGGGACTGTAGCACGATACTACAGTCATGCAAGGATTGCCATTAAACGTAGCACTCATGATTCTTGGTTGGATTTTTTCTATGCTATTAAGGGATTTTAGTGCCGAGGACTGAGTAGCATTGCTACCTCCTATACTGGCATTGACGGAGTTTTTCCATGCAGATGCTGACACGAGTGTCCACCCATTCCAGATTCATGGTATTTTAATTCTACATCTCTATGGTCAAATCTGTGTTCTTGCACACATATGATGTCTATATCTTTTTCGGCTGCAGACGCCGTGAGCTCGGGGAGTTGGCTTATTGTTCTTAGTGTTCTAACGTTGAATGTTGCTATCTTGAGTGTTTTTTTACATCTGACTAAATTTGTATTGGGTTTGGGCTCTATATCTGTCTTGTTAGTTATTGTCGCCACGTCAGTATTTTTGGTGTAATGTATGTCTTGTTTGTAAGTGTTGGGAGTGATATATTCTGTATGTGTGGTGTAAGTGGAGCTTCGTTGGTTATATATCGAAGACTGGGCCGGAGCTAGAGCTCAGCAGAACGCTTGCATTTTGCGTGAGCAGGGAGTATGTTGTAGTATATATATATATATATATATATATATTATATATAATATATATATATATATTTGGGAGAATATGTGCTTAATTAAAGTCATACCTAATTTCTGAAAATTAATTAATTAATAATTAATGAATTAGGCGGGAATACCTATTCAAATGTAAGGCTAATCAAATCGAGAAAAATCAATCTCTGTATGTACATACACACAAAGTGGTCTTCCTGTCTATAGCTATGCTGATGAGGCCTAATAGGCTGAAATGTACATACAGAGATTGATTTTTCTCGATTTGTTTAGCCTTACATTTGAATAGGTATTCCCACCTAATTCATTAATTATTAATTAATTAATTTTCAAAAATTAGGTATGACTTCAATTAAGCACATATTCTCCCCAAAATTGTCGGCTAAATAAAACCCTATCAAAACACATCGTTTGTTTGTTTACTTCTAATATATATATATATATATATATATATATATATATATATATATATATAAGGGAGAGGAGGTTGACATTGAATTTTAGTGGCAAGCATTGTTTTGTTTTGTTTTTGTTTTTTTTTGTTTGTTTTTTCATTTCCAGCTGTTCTTGGTCTTTTGTATTGAAAAAATCATTTTTTATTTTTATTTTCAACATTTTACCTTCATTGTGTAAATTGCCAAGTGAACGTAGACATACAACCAATTGAAATGTAAGCTAAAGAAACAATGTTATTATCATCACCAGTTATTATGACTCAAATTTTATTTTATACTTCAAAACAATAGTAGGGCGTCCGATCATGCCGTAATGCTTAACAAGCTATTCTCGCAGATCCATTACTACTGAATAGCGAGTTCGAACCTTGCTTGCAACCTTGTGTTCCATCCTACCTGTGGCAAACCGGTTGGATATAGAGGGCACGCCGTCGTTGTGTAATGGTTAGCAAGCTTCTCTTGCTGATCCATTACTACTGAGTAGAGAGTTCGATCCTCGCTTGATGCCTCATAATTGTGACCTGGTGTCACATCCTATCCGTGGAGAACGAGTTAAGTAATATAAGGCTTCCCAAGGTGGTGTAATGGTTATCAAGCTAGTCTCGAATATCCATTACTACTGTATAGCGAGTTGGATCGTCACTGTGTGCCTCATAGCGACCTTGTTCACATCATATCCACGGCGAACGAGTATGTAAATGTCCCATCTTGGTTTACTGGTCAGCAACTCTTGCTGATTCATTACTACTGAATAGCGAGTTCGATACTCACTGGGTGCCCCATAATTGTGACCTCGTGTCACCCCCTTAGCTAACTGGTTGGGTAAATACCTACTTGAAGACAATAGTGTCTTATTTGGTTGTTCTTTGCAACGGCACAATACTGTCTTTGTTTTGAGCTCATATATGTTTTTTAAAGATCACAGATAACAAACACGCGTGTGAGAATTTGACTAATTAAACGAGAAATGCCACTACGGTCCGTCTCGTTCAGCAGTTAGCCTAAGACTGATTTTTTTTTTAGCTGTGTCCATCATCTCTCCTGTATTTCCCATTAACCGTTATTTTAAAAATCTACACTACTGTACATAATTAACAGGCTACCTATGTATTATATAAAATTAACAGTGTCCATCATCCCTCCTGTATTTTTCCATTAACCGTTATTTTAAAATCTACGCTACTGTACATAATCAACAGGCTACCCATCAATTATGTAAAATTAAGAGTGTTCTTTTTTTTCCATCACCCCTCCTGTGTTTTTCCATTAACCGTTATTTTAAAATCTACATTACTGTATATAATCAACAGGCTACCCATCAATTATGTAAAATTAAGAGTATTCTTTTTTTTCCATCATCCCTCCTGTATTTTTCCATTAACCGTTATTTAAAAATCTGAATTACTGTATATAATTAACAGGCTACCCATCAATTATGTAAAATTAACAGTGTCCATCATCCCTGCTTTTTTTTCCATTAACTGTTATTTTAAAATCTACATTACTGTATATAATTAACAGGCTACCCATCTATTATGTAAAATTAACAGTGTCCATCATCTCTGCTGTATTTTTCCATTAACTGTTATTTTAAAATCTACATTACTGTATATAAATAACAGGCTACCCATCAATTATGTAACATTAATAGTGTCCATCATCCCTCTTGTATTTTTCCATTAACCGTTATTCTAAAATCTACACTACTGTATATAATTAACAGCGTTCTTTTATTCTTTTTCAGAAAGACCCTGAATCTCAAAGCCGGTGAAATAATTAATCCTTGAATGTCTGTACTTATGTGAAAAACGAACAAAGCTTCATTTTATTTTATTTCATTTTATTTTATTTATGTCCTTTTTAATAATCTTTTTTACAGTTTATCTTGTAATATTGATGGGTTTAACGGATAAATCTATGTTCCTAATAAATATTAGATGTTATTTTGAGAAAACTAATTAATTATTCTACTCTATTCAGTGGAGTAGCTAGAATGTGCACCGCTCTTGAGTTTATCACCCCACCCCACCTACTGTTACCTAAAACTCCCACCCCCCTACTAACTACGCTACTGCTCTACACTTGGAAGATATATATATATATATATATATATATATATATATATATATATATATATATTTCAAGTTTGTATTTCTATCAGAACTGATATGATGCACAAGAACCCGTACTCGGCGATGAAGATAGTGCATCACTGATGACCACCCTGAACGCACCCATGTATCATACGACTATATATATATATATATATATATATATATATATATATATATATATATATAATTTAATATACAAGCGTGTTGGTAAATCCTCGCGGTGAGAAAAAACCCAGCAAATAGTTTGATTGTAAAAATATACTACCAAACATCAGCCGGGGGAGAAAAAAAATTTTTGAAAAAAGAAAAGACCAAGATAGTCGTGCCAACAAAAAGTAATCTATTGGTACAGTATTTGGCCAAAAGAAAAAACAATTTATATGTATATATATGTATATATATATATATATATATATATATATATATATATTCATATAACCGCTAGGAGAATAAGCTAATAAGTAAAAAGTGCTCAATACCTAAGTAGATCAAGAGTCAGATCTTAGCCCTGAAGAGCATTAAGCGAAACTAATAGTAGGTTCGTCTGACTCATTAGATTTATCTTTATATATATATATATATATAGAGAGAGAGAGAGAGACAGAGACAGAGACAGAGACAGAGAGACAGAGATAGATAGATAGATAGATAGATAAGCAGAAGCCCCCATCAATAAAATCCTACATAAAAAAGCCAATATTCCCAGCATGCGACAGAATCATGAAACGAGTCGCCTCTTCCCACAAAGCACCATACTACCGTATATAAGGGAAGACAAAAATAAAGACAGCCACTTGGTATGAAAATCGTATTGGCGAGACAGTGTTAGTTACCAAGCGCCGTTTACTTCATGCCTACGCTACCCTACCTTATATATATATTCACGGTAAGAAGACTTTTTTGTGCGGTGGGTGCAGTTCTGTCAAAATCGATGAAACTCTCTGGAAAAAAAAACAACACTATCGGGTTGGGGTCCAATTGATTGATGGGAGAGTTTCTTCCACTTTTATTTCAGTACAGTCGATACAGAAGACCCTTAGGTGCCGGTCAATAAAAGGGTCGGCCGGGACGTACCAAACCCTCTATCTTAACTACTGACTCTATTGTACAGTTAGCACACCTTGTTGTTGATGAGGATGATGAATTATTCATTCTAGTATGTCTTTTTTAGCACTGTTTTAGAAGATTAACTATACAGGCATATTTATATTAGATTCTGTTCAAAATACTAATATTAGCACGCCATGCAGAAATCTCTTAAACCAATAAGTAGCAGAATTATAGGTTGAATGATTGAATAAAGTTTCAATATTTTTATTTTGCAATTAAAAAAAATTCCCACCAAAGTGTTTTTTTATGACTTGTTATTGAGATAACGTTTTGAAATATGAAGCAACATATTACTCGAAAAGTGTCCCCAAATATTGTAACAATGACATTTTTAAAAAAAGATTTATTTTTTAACATTAATTTTTTTTTTTTATGACTATTGGAATCTGCTTGTTGGTTTTCTGTAAAATAAAACGAGTATAACATTTAATTTTTGTTTGTTTTATTTGTTTTTTAACCAGTGTCTCTGTAACAATGATAATAGTTTGTTTTCTTTGTTATATACCCACACATGTTGTGGGTATATAAACAATGTTCTTTTGATAGAGAGAGACAGACAGAGAAGAGACAGAGACAGAGAGAAATAGAAAGAGAGAGAGAGAGAGTAGAGAGAGAGAGAGAGAAAGAGAGAGTAGAGAAATAGAAAGAGAGAGTGGGTAGAGAGAGAAAGAGAGAGAGTAGAGAGAGAGAAAGAGATTGAGAGTAGAGAGAGAGAAAGAGAAATATATAGAAAGAGAGAGAGAGAGAAAAAAAAGAGAGAGAGGGTAGAGGGAGAGAGAGAGAAAGAGAAAGAAAGAGAGAGAGAGAGAGAGTAGAGAGAGTAGAGAGAAAGAAAGAGAAAGAGAAAGAGAAAGAGAGAGAAAAAGAGAGAGAGGGATGACATGCATAGATACATAACTTATTTGTTACTTTCTTTCTTTGGCCATTTGTGATCTCTAGTCTTTTAATAGAGAGAGGGGAGAGAGGTAGACAGATAGATATTTACACAGATGCATAACTTATTTGTTACTTTCTTTCTTTGGCCATTTGTGATCTCTAGTCTTTTAATAGAGAGAGGGGAGAGAGGTAGACAGATAGATATTTACACAGATGCATAACTTATTTTGTTACTTTCTTTCTTGGCCATTTGTGATCTCTAGTCTTTTAATAGAGAGAGGGGAGAGAGGTAGACAGATAGATATTTACACAGATGCATAACTTATTTGTTACTTTCTTTCTTGGCCATTTGTGATCTCTAGTCTTTTAATAGAGAGAGGGGAGAGAGGTAGACAGATAGATATTTACACAGATGCATAACTTACTTGTTACTTTCGTTCTTTGGCCATTTGTAATCGCCTAGTCTTCTTCTATTCTTTCTCACCATGCTGGATACTACTTGTTGTCTGGTCTGGGTATTCTTGTCGGTTCATTTCTCACTCGTCCGGTCTTCTAGCTAAGGCATGCGCAATCATTCAACAACGCATGTTGCTTTTTAAAACTTTTTATTTGCTTAACTAACTTTTCTTACTAACTAACACATTGCGCACGAGTCCAGCTAAAGCAAGAGACGTCTCTCTTACTTAACATCCTGACTGGAACTGACGATCTAACCAGATCTCATGTAATTTCACATGATTTGCGGTTTTCCCGCCTCTGGCGTCAAAGTTCCCCAACAGTCTGTAACTTTCCCTTTGGGTTCTTTGTATTCTCGCCCCGCAGAATTACAGGCTACCATAGATTATGCAACATGTTTGTTTAATGGAACATCAACCTTTGTATAGCTCAGTCGGTAGAGCATCCATCACCTGGGAACCACAAGGTTCCTGGTTCGATACCGGCCCTCGCCAACTCAGCATATGAGTAGCACAGGGATCTGTGCGGTAAAGTAAGGAGATTCACCTCGGACGCCAAAACAATCTCCTTGGTTTAGCGCTAGTGAAAATGGGATAGACTCCCTCGCTGACGGGCTGATACCGACTTTAGGCCGCCCCGACAATTTTACTTACTTATATGGAATATCAACCTTTATGTGAATTATTCGGACTGTTGTGCGCATCATTATTGTTATCTACACAACGTTTCGGCCGATGTGTCATCTGGCCTTCTTCAGGTATTTCTTCTTGTCAAACTCGGGAGCTTTCGTGTTATAAGAGACATATTTTTGTGTATACACATTCGCTTATTTTCCGACATATTCTTTGTCGAAGCGCACGCGCAAGGTGTAGAAACGCATAACATCACTGGAGCACCAGAACCCCAGTAGTTAGTGACCTAAATCTGACCTTGACCTTATAAGAAGCAGAGCGATTTTTAGGACATTCTTTGGAAATAAAGCGCGTTTTATAAACCGTGAAATACGGTACTTAACTTGAATCTCTTTTGATACTCTCTCTCTCTCCTCTCTCTCTCTCTCTCTCTCTCTCTTTCTCTTTCTCCACCCCCACGTCCTCCATCTTCTCCTCCATCTCCTACTTCTCCGCCACTCGTCACTTACTTTAATATAAATAAAAAACAAAAGAGGAAATCAAGAAAACCTGCGTCAACGTAGCAATCCAATAAAAATCTAGATCGCACAAGGAGTAGAGACATATAACATCACTGCAGCACCAGAACTCCAGTAGTCAGTAACCCAACTCTGACCTTATTATAAGCAGAGTGATTGGGGGGGGGCATTTTTTTAAAAAATAAGGTGCGTCCTATAAACCGTGAAATACGGTACTTAACTTGAATGCCAGGTTTAGGTCTCTTTTGATACTCTCTCTCTTTCCCTCTCTCTCTCTCTTCTCTCTACTTCCTCTCCCTTCCCTCTCTCTGTCTCTTCAAATCTCCCCCTCTCTCTGTCTCTTTTCTCTCTCTTTGCTCTTCTCTCTGTCTCTGTCTCTGTCTCTGTCTCTCTCTCTCTCTCTGTTCCCTTCGACTGTCTAGTTCTACTTCTTTGACTCTCTCTCTCTCTCTCTATATATATATATATCTATCTATCTATCGGTCTATCTCTTACTCTCTTTTCCCTTCTCCCCTCTCTCTCTGCCTCTTCGACTCTCTCTTCCCTCCCTCAGCTTTCTCGCTCTCTTTCTCTCTCTCTCTCTCTCTCTTTCTCTCCTCTCTCTCTCTCTCTCTCTCTTCTGTGCCTTTCGACTCTCTCTTCCCTCAGCTTTCTCTCTCTCTCCTCTCTCTCTCTCTCTCTCTCTCTCTCTATCTATCTATCTATCTATCTATCTATCGGTCTATCTCTTAAACTCTCTTTTCCCCTTCTCCTCTCTCTCTCTCTCTCTCTCTCTCTCTCTCTCTCTCTGCTCTTCGACTCTCTTCCTCTCCCCTCAGTTTCTCTTCTCTCTCTCTCTCTCTCTCTCTCTCTTAACTCTGTTTTTCCTCTTCCCCCTTCTCTCTCTCTGCATGTTCGACTCTCTATTCCTAAGTCTCTCTCTCTCTCTCTCTCTCTCTCTCTCTCTCTCTCTCTCTCTCTCTCTCTCTCTCTCTCTCTTCGACTCTCTCTTCCCTCTCTCTCTCTCTCTCTCTCTCTCTCTCTCTCTCTTCTCTACCTCCACGTCCTCCATTTCCCCCTACATGTCCTCCTTCTCCACCAGTCACTTACTCCAATATAAATAAAAGCCAACAGAGAGAAAAATCAAGAAAACCTGTGTCAACATAGCAATCCGATAAAAATCAAAATCTAAACCAGCAGTTGCTGATTATGCTTCTTAAGAAATCAATTACCCATAATTCCATTTGTAAATCATATCTAGAACAGTGATATTAACCTTTTTCAAGAGTTACTTCCCTTTGAAATTTTATAACATTTCTCACACTCCTTGAGTTAGAAAATTAAATGAAGAAATAGTCAAAGTTGGCAAATTAGATATCAAAAAGTGTGAATAACAAAATATTAAGATTAATCATATGTCAGTGTGTGTCCGAAAAAGATAGCATTAATTCAATGTGCTGGTGGCTGTTTTCTTGTTGCTGTTTTATTTAACTTTGAAATGCGTGGCATTTTTCGAGCCGGGGGCCATCCGGAAGTTACGCTGAACATCCAGACGATTTCTGAATTTTTATCTTGATTTAAAATAGAAATGAAAATCCTACTTTTCAAAATTCTGTCATCGTAAACGAAAAAAGAAAAAAAATAACCCAAGGGATCTTTTTTTTCTTTTTCTGTTTATTTATTTATTTTTTTTATTTTTTTTTTTTGCAAGATTTGAAAATTTCGAAAAACAAAAAATGTTTTTGATTTTACTTTTTTTATTCTAATTATACCAGAAATGATGAATCTAGGAAAAATTTGGAACCAAAAAAGAAATTTAGACGACACACAGACAATTACTTCTATTGCCACTTTGCTAGAGGGTATAGTGGGAGTAAAGGGGTAAAAGAATATATTTGAAATGCATCTCATGAGCACTCCTGTTAGACAATATATATATATATATATATATATATATATATATATATATATAAAAACACACTTTATTAAAAAACACCCAGAAAAATCCACCTCCCCTGAAATTAGAAAATCTTAAACGAAAATATAAAATTATCTACAAATAACAATAACGAAACGCCTACAGATCCTAGAAGACATAT
>CM042171.1:19694987-19722068 GCA_023376005.1 Doryteuthis pealeii | reverse complement strand
CAGTTAAGTCAGTCCACATACAATGGATTCCTTACATTATATAGAATTATTTTCAGAGATATTGTACAAGTATAGACTAGACGTAATAAGTCATTTAATAAGAGATAGAAATTGTTACTAATATTCGATACTAATTTATGAATAGTGTAGAAATAAATGGCGTTATAAGCTACAGCGCACGCTTGAAGATGAGTACAGTTGACCTCACCTAACTTCCGTTATACCATGAAACCGTAGAGAACTCTCCTTCCGGTTAGAAGTAATAGTTTAGAGTAGAACGTAGAGCGACTCACAGGAATGAAGTCTCACTCGCAGTCTGGGTTGGATGAGAATATAGTAGACATCAAAGTAATCGAGTCTTTGTATATAAAAACGAACAATGACACAGGGCTTCTGATAAGAGAATCTAACAAAACCAGACCGAAGTCCCAAGAAGTCAACGGAGAAAACAGAAAGATAGATAAGTCAAAGCGCCAGAAGAAAATACAAGAAATAAATAGAAAGGTATACAAAAGAATTGGAAGACTTCATAAGAAGGAAAGACAATTGGATTCGCCACATGATAAGAAATGCGAGATCGAGAATAAGTGAAGGGCTAGTAATTTGTAAAACATCAAAACCTGACAGTAGGGTAGGTCGATTAGACTAGTAGTTCCTGTGGCAAAGTTGCAAATTAACATAAGAATTACACACAAATATTTTCTTCAAACTTGCTCGTTGAGAAATAGATTCATCTTTAAATGTTATCACGTCATAAATTATAGTAAAAAGCGCAGATCAGAGGTCGGTGTTGAGGGGCAGATTTTCATTTGAATTCTCCATTTTATTCGTTCGTTTGGAAAGACATCTTTTCTTTTAAATTACGAAATTCTAATTTTTCAAACAATTTCTAGCCTAAAAACGATGGTTTTTAGTGCATTTTAGTAGACGAATATTGATGCTATCCTTAAACCAGTGCAAATAAAGAGATCTAGTCGGTATCAGTATTCATTATCCGAACTGAAATCCAATCAATTTAAATCAAAATGAAGCGTTCGATGCAAATTTATGTAAATAGATTTTATGGCATCTTGGTAGTGTCTATTATAACACTAGCAATATATGCACCCTCCGTGCAAGTATTTAAGTTTAATATAATAATATCACATTAAATTAGAAAGGCTAATGAAACTGAATAAGAATGCAGAAAAATTGGAACAGAGGGGTATGATTGAAAAATAGAACAACTTGAAACTAAATCTTCCATCACTTTCCATTATCCGTCTTCATTGGTAAATTTCTTAATTTAACTATTAGTAAATAGGAAGTAAACAAATAACAGTTATTTGTTATTGCTAATGGATTTCTTAAGATTTTCGTCGAGATGTTGCTCAGATTCATTAAGATAAAACAAAATTAGAAATCAATATACTAAGATATATTTATTAAACTTAGACAAAATGCAAATAGCTTTCCATTCTACTGTAAACGCTATTTTGTAGTAATATATATAATACAAATGCATTTATTGTATGCAGAATGGCAACAGTCTTAATGATGTAAACAATTTACAATATTGAGGTTTAAATAAAATAAAGTCAGGTAGAATGTAATGTAAATAAAAAGGGATTGTGCTTGTATAGTAATATGTTTTCGGTACAGACAGAGAAACATACAATCTCCATTATAATAAGATAAGTGTATCTGATTCGGTCGCACCTCAAAGCAAAAAATTGACCGGGTACAGCTCGTAAGTCAAAGTACCAATATATTAGTTTGACTAAAAAACTAAAACAACACAATGTTGACTTGTTCAAGAGTAAAAGTCAATACAACACTACCAAATTTGTATAATTCTCATACCTATTTATGAAAGCGACTAATTCTAGGTCAATATAACAATTGAAGACCTCAAAACACACACACATATAATAATATATATATATTTTAACATGAATCAGCTTATTTAAAATACCATGTTTCAATAGAAGAATAAAGTCTAAATTAAATTTCATACAGGCTAATTCAATAAAGATTATTGGAATTTGTATGTTAGACACTTTCCCATAAGACCATATACAGACTGATTAAAAGTAACTCCCTATTTAAACTATTTATCCTTTTCTTTAATGCAGTTACTTTTCTCAATTCTTAATGTATGTTCTTAAATACAGTGATTGAAAAGTAACTCCTATTTTAAACTATTATAATTCTTTTGCGTTACATTTTCTATTTTTATATGTTCCTTTCAACTTTTATATCACTTTAATGTTCTAATATAAGGTATTGAAAGTAACTCCTTATTTAAACTATTATAATTCTTTTATATGCAGTTACATTTTCTCAATCTTAATGTATGTTAATATCCAGGGTGATTGAAAATAACTCTATTAAACTATTTATAATTCTTTATAGCGGTACATTTCTCAGTCTTAATGTATGTTCCTTAAGTTTCAGGTGATGAAAAGTTAATCTTATTTAAACTATTATAATATCTATATATGCAGTTTAGCCATCGGTAGACCGTCGACTAGGAATCAAGTTCCGTGTTCGATACCAGCCCTCGCCACTCAGCGTATGAGTAGCACGGGATATGTGCGGTAAAGTAAGGGCTGATGGTAAGTGTGCGCTCCACTCAGACGCAAAAAAATCCTTTGTCTAGCGCTAGGAAAAGGGGATAGACTGTATGTGCTGATAATCGAATTAGACACCCCGACGACTTTACTTTACCCTTACTTAGTTATTCTCTATCATCTAATACTGACGTTTCAAAACCTCTTCCATGCGTAATTTCATCTCTGCACTTAGCTGATGAAGAGTGGTACCGGGGTACGGGTAGATGAGTTATAAAAAGAATAACACGTGGCCGAGAACTACATAATGAGGAGTCCAAATCCTATAAGTACCCTCAAGCTAAATCTACCTGGGCAGATCATTCAGCAAACCTTCTATCTCTTCTATGTGCGTGCTCATGTGGATAGAGAAGTGCTCTGTGCAGGACACCCTTAGGGCTAATCAGTCACTTAACCATGCAGTATTACTACCTCGCTTGTAAAATTACGGTGGATTTTCTATCTTCTACAAATGTGATCTTGCTCAGTCACGATACTTGACGAGGTGACAGTAATTAGTTCCTTTGCTATCACATGTGTCTATGGCTAATATCCTATCAATGGTTCAGTCCCACGTTGGTGTTGCAAAGATATACAGGGCTTGGAATGACGCAACTCGTCGAGATTTCTCGTTGGATTGATGGCACAAGTTTCCGGGTGTCGGTAGCCAAGATGCTGAAAATTGTGGCTAACAATACACAACTGTGCCGACTAATACAACGAGAAAGTTCGACAAGTCAACATTCTGTAGATCTTTGAAAAACCAACGTGGCATTCATTGACATAGCAACTAGCCGAAGACGTATGTGGTAGTCATGGAACTAATCCTAAGTCGCTCATCAGGTACCGGCAACTTGTGCGACTATCCACAGAAAAGCTCCGACGAAGTTGCATCAAATCAAGTTCGTAGATCTTTGAAAAAACACAACGTGAGCACAGATTCATTGACAGCAACTAGCCGGGACACATATGGTAGTCATGATAATACTATGTCGCTTCATCAAGTACCGTGACTAGAATAGGACGTGCAAATGCATGATTATAATCATTACTACCTGACGAAATGTGGTTCAGAATCATTAGGATTTGTAGCAAAGATCCATGGAAGCCTAAAACAAAATTAAATAGTAAAAGTAAATTAATTTGAAAGAATTCTCTTTAAGAGGTGCTTTTGATTGAATTCAAAATAAAATAAAAAACTAAAATTAATTAAAAAAATTCCTAAAATTAAAAGAGTTGGAGTCATTTTAAATGGTAGACTTTTCAATCAAACACATATACCCTTGTTTGGTGATTCAGAGATTCTGAAGACGCATTCTGTGTCCTCGGCACAAAATTAAGGACGCAGTAAAATCGTATCCATCGTCCAGTGTTTCTTTTTTTTTCCTTAACTCACATTCAACTAACTTGCAATTTCCTAGAAACGAATTACATAGGATAAGTTACAAGAGGAGTTAGACGGCTTTTGTTTGAACCCATATATTTCCCGGACTCATTCAACAAATATCGTCCAGGCGTACTAAATCAAAAAGCTATCAGCGTCACTGGTGGTTGATGGAATTCGCGACATTTCAACCCTGTTGGGTTATTTTATGCCAAAGACGTTGTATGATCCTTCTTGTCGGGTATAAAAAGATTTTTATACTCCTTTTAATACATTGAGGATCTAATACTACACTCTGACAGAGTGACCTGGGAGTCATGGCGATGAAGAGTATTCCACACTCCCAGAGCTTCAGAATTGGAACTTGACACTAGATGCGTTTAACGCCATAACCGGACAGTAAGCCTTAGCACCGCCGTCTAGCACGTATATGAAAAAGGTTGGGGGTTTGCTATGAGAGCAAATAGGTCGAGAACAATGATGTAGGCACCAGGCTTGACTTACCCACCCGATTGATTGAAGGAGGTCTCTGCACTGACGCCCTAGCCTTGCAGGCCAAAGTGAGTATACGGTATCTTCAGAGCTAAATTTTCCAAATTGACTATTTAATTAAAATAGGAAATAAAGAATAAAATTACAGTTATTTCTTTTGTTAATGGATTCTTTTAAGAGTTATTCCCGAAATTTTGCTAAATTCATTACGATAAAACCAAACAATAGAAATCAATAATACAAGCACTTTATAAAATCAAATTTTTAACATCAATATGCAAATAGCTTTCTTATCACATTTTAACTAAACCACATTTTGTTATATATATAAATATACTTGCATGTTATTAATATGTAGATAAGGCTAACAGTATTAATAATGTAAAACAATTTTATTAATAATGAGTTCAAATAAAAAATAAAATCATAGAGAATGTGATGTAAATAACTACAAGGAGTTGTGACTTGAGTAGTGATATAGTTTCGGTTACAGACAGAAAAATACACATTCCATTATAATAAGATAATCATAATTATTAAATGAAGTAAATAGGGTTAGGGTTGGGTAACTTAAATGCATACCAAATCAATTTCAACACATTTAGATCGCATACCAAGTAGCACCAAATACTTATCTTATTATAATGGAGATTGTGTGTTGTCTGTCTGTAATCGAAACTATATTACTAATTCACAGTTCCTTAGTTATATACATCACATTCTCCATGATTTATTTTATTAACCTTAATGAATAATAAATTGTTGTACACTATTAAGACGTGACCATATCTACATACTAATAATACGCAATTGTATTTATTATACAACAAAATAGTGGTTTACAGTGTGAATGGAAGGCTAATTTGCATATTGACTTAAAAAATTGATTTTAATAAATATATGCTAAGTATTATTGATTTCTAAATTGTTTGTTTTATCTTATGAATATGAGCAAAAATCTCTGGGATAAATCTTAAAAGAATTCATTAAGAAGAAGAAATAACTGTAATATTATCCTTACTTCCTATTTAAGTAAAGAGTTAAATTAGGAAAATTACCAATGAAAGACGGGAGTAATGGAATGATGGAAGAGTTAGTTTCAAGCTGTTCTATTTTCAATAATACCCCTCTGTTCCAAATTTTTATCTGCATTCTTATTTAGTTTATTAGCTTTCTAATTAACAGATATTTATTATATTAAAACTTAATACTTGCACCCGGGTGCATACATTTATTAGTATTTCTAATAGAAGCGGCTACGCGGCATCGCCTGGATGGAGGGGACAAAAAAGTTAGTCTTGCCGATCCATTATTACTGAATCACGATTGGATCCTCGCAGGATGCTCCATAAAACCTCTGTGTGAAAAAGACCTTGCGTTGTTTCGGTCTGGTGCGGCGTCAGATAAAAAAAAGGGGTGCACAGACACCGAAAGAAAAATTAGTATCCTATTTAAAATATTCAATACAAAAAGAAAATCTATGCTGTTACTATTAAATTTAAATTTTTAATTATCTTCACGAATATAAATCAAATGTGATTATTATTGCTCAAAAAGCAATATCAGTGATAGTGAATGTGTATATATATTACTTTGTCATTAATTGTTTTATTTCGTAGTTTTCTCCGGACATACATACGTACATACTATAACATACACACAACTGCTTTATACGAGGAGAGTCAAAAAGTATGCCATGAAAGTGGTTTGAGAGGCAAACATTATTCCAGTGAGGAGGAAGTGAAATCTGTAGTGGAGAAGTGGCTCAAAGAACAGTCAACATAATTTTACAGGGAAGCGATACATGCTCTCATTCGAATTGAGAGAAACGGTGACTGCGTGGAGAAGTAGGGATGTGATCCTCAGAGGACCAGCTTATTTTGATGTATGATACATGCTTCTGTGTTGTGATTATACCTGTCCTAAACAAAATGCATTACTTTTGAATCACCTACGTGGAGAAGTAGGGATGTGACCCACAGAGACCAGCTTCATTTTTATGTATGATACATGTTCCTGTTTGGTAAATATACCTGTCTAAACAAATGGCATTATTTTTCATCCATGTCGAGAAGTAGGGGTGTGATCCACAGAGGACCAGCTTGATTTTGATGTATGATACATGTTCCTGTGTTGGTAAATATACCTGTCCTAAACAAAATGGCATTATTTTTACTCATCCATGTCGAGAAGTAAGGGTTGATCCACAGAGGACCAGATTCCTTTGATGTATGATACATGTTCTGTGTTGGTAAATATCCTGTCCTAAACAAAATGGCATTACTTTTTGAATCACCTACGTGGGAAGTAGGGATGTGACCCACAGAGGACAAGCTTTATTTGATGTATGATACATGTTCCTGTGTTGGTAAATATACCTGTCCTAAACAAAATGGCATTATTTTTTACTCATCCATGTCGAGAAGTAGGGGTGTGATCCACAGAGGACCAGATTCCTTTTGATGTATGATACATGTTCTGTTTTGGTAATTATACCTGTCCTAAACAAAATGGCATTACTTTTGAATCACCTACGTGGAGAAGTAGGGATGTGACCCACAGAGGACAAGCTTCATTTTGATGTATGATACATGTTCCTGTGTTGGTAAATATACCTGTCCTAAACAAAATGGCATTATTTTTTTACTCATCCATGTCGAGAAGTAAGGGTGTGATCCACATAGGACCAGCTTCATTTTGATGTATGATACATGTTCCTGTATTGGTAATTATACCTGTCCTAAACAAAATGGCATTATTTTTTTATCACCCTCGTATATGTATAGACTAAACGGAGTCAAATGTTTTGCAATATTTTGGTAATGTGGCGCACAATTCGGCGGTCGTGTAGGTAACAAACCACACTGGACTGTGAGAATGCTACTCGCTGGACTTGCCTCATTAACTTGATTTCGTTTTATTTTTCTTTCTTTAATGTCATATCAACCTACGTGGGTTATTTAATGTCAAAGCGATCCTTGTTGAAAAAACAGCCAAGATGAGGTAAAAGATTAGGCGAAAATTTCCTTCTCCTAGACTGGTTGCCTAACCAAGGTTAAGTTCTTCGCTTTGAAGACAAGTACTGGCATCAACGTGGGATCAAAGAACTGACAGAAAGGTGATTCAGACAGTGCAGCACGATGGCCTCTACTTGAATGCGTCATATTCTTTTCTTTCTTTTGGAAGTCTGTCGCAGACGACGATGACGTCACTCCATGTCTTCATTTGTGGACCTAGGGTGGTTCATTAGTCCAATTCTGGACTTGCAGATGCGGTCACACACATTGCAGGGGAAATTCCCATCTACATTTGGTTGTTCATGACGACGAAGACGTCGCTGCTCTGCAGTCCCATTTATCTCATTATTGAGCTGCTTAGCTCCTGTGCGGCAGGCGTCTCGCCAACCCTGTCTGTTGGAGGCCAGATCTTCCACAGTTTTAATGACTCTGTTTATTTAGTGTCTTTGCTTAGTAAACCTTTTTCCTTATCTTTAAAACTTGTGTTTCTTCCTGTTATTTCTCTATTAACTCTGATATTCGAGTTACACCAGAATACTAGGTTGCTTTTGTAATTTGAAGAATAAAGCAAATAAGCTACTGAAATATTGCAAAACTTTGGATTAATCCTAGTAGTATTTTTGTGTATATAAGGCGTGTTGTAATCCACCACTTCAACTTATAGACTAAGCGAGGTCTCGTGATTTAAACTCCAGCCAATCAACAGTCCGAACACGTGGTTTGTTAACTATTTAATCACTGATATTGACAGCCGTTCATTTTCACTTTATTCGACATTGACGAACGGACCTGCAACACTAAGGAACAACTGAAGTCTCATACCCAACATTAAGGGACACCAAACGTTTCTTCAATAAGGATCGCGACACAAGGGATCTCCGATGGACAGTGTTCTTGCCTGAAGCCTAAGGCGACAAAAATTGTAACAAGTTTTCAATAAATGTTATGACTTACCTTCAAGTACGAAATGACAGTTTTGTCTGGTTTGTTATTAAAACCTTTTGGACTCTGAATGAAATAAAAAAGAAACAAAATTTGTCTGAAAAATATGCATCTATATTGATAGACATTTGCTATAGTATACTATAT
Organism: Doryteuthis pealeii; assembly: GCA_023376005.1. NCBI lineage: Eukaryota > Metazoa > Mollusca > Cephalopoda > Myopsida > Loliginidae > Doryteuthis > Doryteuthis pealeii. The sequence continues at coordinate 19,713,495 of CM042171.1, read as the reverse complement.
GATGAAAAGGCGTTTGTTACCATTGGTTTCAAAGCAGCGTATTAGCGGCTTATCCTCAAGAAAAAACACTCTGCTGCCCCAGAAAATTACTTTTCGAAGGCACTTTATCTTGAGGATAAACGACTAATACGCTGCTTTGAAAACATTCGTAATAAACGCCTTTTAATTGTATAGTATACCATAAAAATAAATATAGCTTTAAAACCTGTAATCAAGCACTTTATTTTACTTTCTCCAATACAAAATACATTCATATACATATATATGTATATATTTGAAATAAGTATATTTTCCCTTTATACATGTTTTGTTGAACTCGACAGACATTTCCTATATGACAAGTTTCTTTTCTATCCTTTGCAATTGACTGGCCATCTTTTTTTATATAGGGGTGGAATTGGTGAATGAATCTATCTATCTCTCTCTCTCTCTCTATATATATATATATATATATATATATATATATATATATATATTGGTGTTAATGCACGCGGTGTTCAGATGAAAATTTTTTTAATAGATAAAAGGAGAGCGAAAATTCAGGGATCAATTAGTAAGTGACACAGTAAATATTTGTTCAAATGCTTACATTTCGAAACTAGTTCACTTCTCTTATTTAACAAGTTATTGCTTGCTTTGACATCTCAACCACTGATCTTATCTGATGATTGGATTACCATGAAACTTTAAGTTATGAGTGTGAAACCATAATATTACCATTAATTATAAATCTGCTCTGCTTTATTAGCATTGAGCACCTTTCCATGCAAATACTTTTCTCATTTTTTCATTCACTATTCATTATATATATATATATATATATATATATATATATATATATTATGCTTCATGACACGTGTACAAGATCACATTTTATGGTGAACTCTCATTGGCCATCGCGACTGGGGAGCACTAAATAAGTGATACAAGGACTGGTTGATAAAATTCTCTGGTGCCAGCCCAAAGGTCATCGCCGATGGTTCACCTTATCTGAGAACTGTGACGCGGCGTCTCACCATCAACCATTTTGTTTCCTCCTTCGAAAACATCCCCCAAACACTGTTGTAACTTAACAAAGGTTACTAAATGAGTAATAACCAAACGGAGGTTGAAATGAACTGGAATATTTATAACATTAACAAAATACAATACTCGCCAGCGGTATAAGACTACTGTCAGTATAATACTCCCGTATTCATGAGGATTGGGACATACCCATTAATGTTCAACATAGGGTAGATGAGAATTGGAACATACCATTAATGTTCATAGGTAGGGTATATAGCATTAACAAAATACAATACTTGCCAGCAGCGTGAAGAAGGTAAACCACTGCAAGTGGTATAAGACTACTCATCAGCATAATACACACCCGTATTTATGAAGATTGGGACATACCCATTAATTTTACATACGTAGGATATATGAGGATTGGGACATACCCATTAACGTCATAGGTAGGGTATATGAGATTGGGACATACCCATTAATGTTCATACGTAGGGTATATGAGGATTGGGACATACCCATTAATGTTCATACGTAGGATATATGATAAAGTGGATTTGGGACTTGTGGCAAATAGCAATAATAACAATATGTGCTGTAGTATATACTAGAAGTGGATACCCAGCGTCGCCTGGGTAGGGTGGAGGGAAACTTGGGTATTGATTTGTTTACTTTTGAGATTTATAAATGCTAGACATTTTTAGTAGAATAGCAATGTTCGAATATAAATCAAATCTTCATAGTTTTTTGCACAAAAGGAAGAACTGATATTTAATGTGTATATATATTTACTTTTTCGTTAATTGTTTTATTTTCGTAATTTCCTCCGACATACATATATACACACGACTGCCATTTATATATGTACTAGAAGAGGCTACCTGGCATCGTCAGGGTAGAGAGGGATAAAAAAAGTTAGTCACGCAGATCCATTGATTGTTTTGGTCTTCTATAATTGATTTGTTTATGTTTTAATCACGGACGCCGCCAATAACTTTCTTTTACAATTCAAAATTTGACTTATAAATATCTTAACGAATATGAATAAGATATTTCATTATTTTTGCACAAAAAGCAAGCTCTGGAGATAGTGAATGTGTATATATATTTACTTTGTCCTTAATTGTTTTATTTTCAGTTTCCCCCGGACATATACACATACACACACACCAACTGCTCTTTATATATGTATAGATAGATAGATGTGTTTTTTGTATCCTGGGCAACGCCAGATTCTTCTTGTAAAAAAAAATCCTTTTTTTTTCTCTAAAACTCTCCTGATGTCCCCCACCCCCGACATGTGATGCCCCATGCATAGTACAGGATGTGCATGTACATTTTGATGCCCCAGTTAACAACAGCAGAAAAGTAGAAGAAGATTCTCTCGTTTTCTAGGCCATGTTTCCATCAAATAAAAAAAACGAGTACTATAGGGTGAACCACAATGATGGGACACATTTTAAATGCTATTTTCTCAGATTATAAAAACGACACAGAGTACTAAATATATTTATTACATAACTAATACAGTATTATCTGCGTTATTCGGACTATTGTCCCCATCTTCATTGTTATTTGTACAACGTTTCGGCCGATATACCATCCGGCCTTCTTCAGGTATTTCTTGTCGGACTCGGGAACCTTCTCGGACTCGGGAACCTTCTTTTCGAACTCGGGAACTTTCTTGTCGTATTCGGGAGCCATCACGGAACTTTGAACCTAACCCTTTATTTATTCCACGGGGGTATCCTGTTAACATTCCGCTAACCATAGCTGGGGTAGGAGTTGTGTTAATTAATTTTTTTCTAACTGCTTTCACTCGGGATTGAACTCGGGTACCAGAGATAAATGTCACTTAGAACTGTCTTAACCTAACTGCCTAATCCACTCGGCCATGTGTCCAATGACAATGAAGATGGGGACAATACTCGAATAACGCAGATAATACTAATCTTCAAGCCTCATCTCAAACATTCAGAGAAAATAACTAATACAGTCTACATGTCTAAGATTTGAATAATACATTATTTTATTATTTCAGGTATTGATTTTTTAGTGTGTTGTTAATAATTGTAGTTGTTATTTATAATAACTAATACAGTCTTACATGTTATCTAAGATTTGAATAATACATTATTTTATTATTTCAGGTATTGATTTTTGATGATCCTCATAATGCCGTGGAGTCTAAAAGAAATTGCATATGTAGTCGAAGATATCCATTGGCCATCGTGATCGCCTGATCTAACCCCAGTGGACAATTTTCTATGGGTTACCTGAAAGATCGGGTATACGCAGGTAGACCCCACACGACAGCGGAACTGAAATAAAGCATCCGTAGAGAGATAACAGCTATTCCAGTTGATATGCTAAACCACACTTTACATGATATGAGAAATCGAGCTCTCGAATATTTTGTCATGATTGTGATCATCTCAAGGACATGATATTCACATCTTAGATTACATGTAAACTCCTGTGTACCAGTTATGTAATAAATATACTTAGTACTCTGTGTCGCTTTTGTAATATGAGAAAATAGCATTTAAAATGTGGCCCACCATTATGATCCACCCTGTACAAAAAGGCAGGGGGCAACATTTCACACTATAAAATAAATGACGGTAAAATTATAGTATATGTATCGTCGAATTTCATAATGGCTAGTTTGGCTCAGTCAGTAGAGCACTTACCGAGGAATCACAAGGTTCTTGGTTCGATACCGGCCCTCGCCAACTCAGCGAATGAGTAGCACAGGGATCTGTCCGATAAAGTGAGGAGCTGATGGTAGGTGTGGCGCTCCACCTCAGACGCTAAAAACAATCTCCTTGGTCTAACGCTATTGAAAAGGGGATAAACTCCCTCGCTGTCTGGCTGATACCGACATTAGGCCACCCCGTCGACTTTCCTTTTTTTTAAACAGTGAACAGGATGAGTGTTTTGCATCGTAATAATGTGTGAGTAAAATATGTCAAACGGAAGAAAAAAACTCTTGTTTCGTTGGATTTTACGGCATGTCAACCCTTATCGCTTATTTTATGCCGGTGACATTTTTTTTATTCATTCTTGTTGGGTATTCAATTTTTTTTTCGCCTACGCAAGGACCAAGGGAGCCACCAGGATTCCCTCCTTAAGCATCACAGTTCAGCACCCACAGCCAACAGGTGTACCAATTGGGAGGGTGTATTTTACCCCTCTGCAGAGGTGCAGTCGATGAGTTCTACAACCTCAGCCGATAGGGCGGACTTTTAAATGTTGAAAATATACAAGGAGAATAGGGTAAAAAGAAACAGGAAATACTGTTAATATGAAATAAAAGTATTGATATTTAAGGTGTATTTATTCTATTTAGTATTTCATTTTTTTTAGTATTTCTTTCTATTTAGTATTTTCTTTTATTTAGTATTTCATTTTATTTAGTATTTCTTTCTATTTAGTATTTTCTTTTATTTAGTATTTCATTTTATTTAGTATTTCTTTCTATTTAGTATTTTCTTTTATTTAGTATATCATTGACAAATTAAATGTGTTGTAGCATTAATTGACTTGTCGTTATTTTCCTACCGAATATTCTGTGTTGGGTTACTCTCCTTTATGTAACCAAATACATTATGAGAACGGGAGTTAATATCTCCTCCAATTCTAATAGTCTGATTATGAGGATCAAAGAAATCAAGAAAGGAAAAAAAGAAAAAAAAGAGGCAAGAAAATTCATGCATTTATTAGATTAACTATAAATAGTTAATAAGAGAAAAGGTTAAAATGAATCAATCGCATGCAAGTGGAAATACATTTGTGGTTATTTTAAAAGGTCAGACTCGTTCTACTGTTAGTAGAATTCACACACACACACACAAAAGCAATGCTCAGAAAAGGGAAGAGAAAATCAGTTATAACAGTTGTTAAGTAAGAGCATAAACATTACACAGAAAAAATCGAAAGCAATGTTATTTTACCAAATAGCTAAAAAGAAAGATATGCAGACAGATTAACAGACATGAAATACAAAAGTGAAACACCAAGAAAAATAAATCTTACAATAAGATATTGTAGGGCAGGCATTTTAAATTAAGTAATTTATATAACAATTTAATTCTTTGTATTATTTGGATCATTTGGATCCTCATCTTTATTGTTATCTGTACAACGTTTCGGCTGATGTGCCCTCCGCCTTCTTCGGGTATTTATTGTCGGACTCAGGAGCGTTCTATTTGGTATTGTAGGGCAGGCATTTAAATTAAGTAATTTTATATAACAATTTAATTCTTTGTATTATTTGGATCATTCGGACTATTGTCCTCATCTTTATTGTTATCTGTACAACGTTTCGGCGATGTGCCCTCCGGCCTTCTTCAGGTATTTATTGTCGGACTTGTGGCCTTCTCGAAATCGGAACCTTCTTTTCGCGGAACTTTGAACCCAACCCTTTATTCAGTCCACGAGGTATCCTTGTTCTCATTCCACTAACCATAGCTGGGTACATGTGTTAAGCTGTGCTAATTATTATTCTATGTTACTGTCTCCCTTGACCAGGATTGAACCTGCAGCCCAGAGATAACTGTCACTTAGAACTGTCTTAACCCAACACCTATATCCACTACACTATTTATTTGTATGTGTTATTGTAACAGCAAAAAAAATCACTGTTTAGCACAATACTGACGCTAAACTGCATCTAATGGTGAGGTTCCGATTCTGCAACTTTGGGGGGGGGTAGTACCCATTTGTTGTCATTACTCCAGGTCCACTCTGACCCGGTGTGGTAGTACCTGTTAGGGTCCCATCTATGAGTCAAATAGATCTGATTACAAGTTAAAATGAACTTGGTTAAAAAAATAGTTTTTAAAAATCTAAAAGAATTTGGTTAAAAAAAAAAGAATTTAATTAAAAGAAATGATTTTGATTTAAAAATTTGGTTAATAATAGATTTAAAAGAATTTGGTTAAATAATTACTAAAAGAAGTTGGTTAAAAAAATTAGATTAAAGAAATTGAATTAAAAAAAAGAATTTGATTAAAAAGTATCAAAAATTCTTATGTCCCGCAGCTTTGATCTTATAATGTATTATTCATGGCCGCTAGAGCAATGTCAAACAGTGCACAGCACCGATTCACCCTGTGTCATTTGGATGAGATAAAATACGATCATCAAACGTATTGAAAAAAGTTCTCTACCCTTATAACCTGGACTAACAATAAACAATACAATTTTACCGTATGGGCTACCATAGATTTTTACTTATTTACGCGCAAAAACTTTTGATTAATACGCATTTATCTCCCTTACACTCACTTATTGAACATCCCTATATAATATCATCAATTGTAACAATAATAACTAGCAGGACCTGGATATACCACATTATGATATCTTAATTATTACAACGGTTGGTATGTTTACTTAAGAGCTATTGTAAAATAGTTCAATGTATAAAAAGTATAATAATCTTGATTTAACTCTCTCTCTCTCCCTCTCCCCCTCCCCCCTCTCTCTCTCTCACACACACACTTTTTTCTTTCTTTCCTTCTTTTCATGTTTTCATTATGTTCGATTGAAACAGATTAACGTTATCGCTATTCACCCTCTCTCTCTCTCTCTCTATCTATCTATCTATCTATCTATCTTTTTCCCTCCTCCCTCCTCTTTTCTCCCCCCTCTCTATCTGTTTTTATCTCTCTCCTTCCCTCATTCTCTCTCCTCTCTCATCTCTCTTTCCCTCTCTCTGTCATTCTCTCTCCCTCTCTGTTTCTCTCTTTCCCCATCTCCACCTCTCTCTCACTTTATCTATCTATCTATCTATCTTCCCTACTACTCTTTCTTGTTATATATTTTCTGTGTAGCATGTCCTTTTGGTTCCCTTTCTTCCTTTATTATAAAAATGGAACGGTCCATTATTTAGCTGAGGTGACGGCACTTGTAAGAAATAAGGATTCGACAAATAAGCAACACCAGATAATCAGGTTTTATATTTTTGCATTTGATCTTGGACTATTTGGACGGTCTGATTTTTAACCTGGTGTTGCAAGATGATATCAATTGGAAGATCAAGGAACAGGCGTTTAATATAATAATAATAATAATAATAATAATAATATAATTTTCTATTTTATTTCCAGTGACTTATTTCATGTAATTGTAGTTTATTAGCTCAATCAGTAGTGTAAACCACAAGGTTCTTGGTTCAAAACCAGCTTCTTGCCAACAAAGTGCATTAAAATGGGGAGCTGATAGTAGGTGTGACGCTCCACTTCAGATGCAAGACAATCTCCCCGGTTTAGGAAAAGGGGGATAGACTCCACCGCTGTCGGGCTGATACCGACAATAGGCCTATCAACTTTAATTTTACTGATAGGAAGTTATATTTTGAAAGGGGTGACAAGACTTTCGGACCAGACTGGACATTGAATTAAATCCCTTTGCATTAAGTTAAATCTAAGGGAAGTAACTCCTTGTGAACTGATTATATAGAAATTTCGGTTAAAATTGCAAATCGTCGTCAAAATTAAAACGGAAAAATTTGGCTTGGGCATAGATTTTAATGAATTTAATTATTACTAAGGACACGATTTATGTTATTTTTTACTTAAATTTTAACCGTTAGTTGTGTTTTTAACCGTTTTTCATTGGACGTTATTTTCCTACAGAGAGCCGCAAGAGAACTAATTTTTAAGGGAGATAATTTTTTTCCGAGAATTTATTAACATAAAAAACACGGATTATTACACTTTTGGTCATCCATACTTAAGAAAAGCACGCATTGCCTGTAATATCGAAATAGAAAGTATTTTTTTGTTTGTACATGTTTAAACATAAGTCGTGTCCTTAGTAATAATTAAATCCATTAAAATCTATGCCCAAGCCAAATTTTTCCGTTTTAATTTTGACGACGATTTGCAATTTTAACCAAAATTTCTCTTAATCCAATGGCAACAACTTTTGATTCATTTCAAAGTTGATCCTACAAAACAAAGCAACCAGTTAAAGAGAAGAAAAACTCTTAGTTCAAACCAGCTTTACATACATCTTCTAAAAGATTTACAGTATTTGACGGCATATAGGACGCACTTTTTTTCCAAAATTTTAGCTCAAAAAATTGCCCTGCATCTTATACATCGTAGGTGAAGTTTAAGACCTCCTGTAGGCCTAGGCTAATCTTCTCTATGATGCTCACTAACCCAGCTTACGCTCAGTAATTTTACCTACACTAAACTCCATGCATCCTTATTTTATTGCTGGTTTCCACTTGTGTAATGCACAAATAGATTGTTTTCAACAATATATGCATAAATACACTAAGAACTTTTTTCCTGAATCTGACCTGCTGAAATGGGGGTGCGTCTTATATGCCCGTTGCGATTTATATGCGATTTTTATTTTGTTTTTTGTTGTGGAAAATACTGTACCATATATACAACTCCACACAAGTAAGATGTGATAAAAGGTAAATTAAACAGGCTTGAATTCAGAGTTTTCTTTCTCCTAGACTGGTTGCCTAACCAAGGTTACAGAGCCCAGTCCGCCCTACTATTTACCCATAACTGGACAAAATTTCACAAAAATTGAAGGGTGGGTGACATCACCAGGATGATGATTTGACTTGGATTTACCCTCTTGTCAAACTCAGAAACTTCATGATATACATACTGAACCCAAATTCTGTTTTTTTGGGGGGTCACCCTGTTTACTATTACCGATGCAGACTACCAGCATAAAAAAAAACAGAACCCAAATTCTGTTTTTTGGGAGGTCACCCTGTATATATACTATGACCGATGCAGACTACCAACACCAAAAAAACAGAACCCAAATTTTTTTTTTTTTTTTTTTTTGGGGGGGGTCACCCTGTTTATATACTATTACCGATGCAGACTACCAGCATAAAAACAGAACCCAAATTCTGTTTTTGGGGGTCACCGTTTATATACTATTACCGATGCAGACTACCAGCACAAAAAAAAACAGAACCCAAATTTGTTTTTTTGGGGTCTGTATATATACTATTACCGATCAGACTACCAACACAAAAACAGAACCCAAATTCTGTTTTTTTGGGGTCACCGTATATATACTATTACTGATGCAGACCTACCAACACAAAAAAACAGAACCCAAATTCTGTTTTTTTGGGTCACCCTGTATATATACTATTCCGATGCAGACTACCAACACAAAAAAACAGAACCAAATTCTGTTTTTTTGGGGGTCACCCTGTATATATATACTATTACGATGCAGACTACCAACACAAAAAACAGAACCCAAATTCTGTTTTTGGGGGTCACCCTGTTTTATATACTATTACGCGAGATGCAGACTACCAACACAAAAAACAGAACCAAATTCTGTTTTTTTGGGGGTCACCCTGTTTAGTATATACTATTACGATGCAGACTACCAACACAAAAAAGACCCAAATTCTGTTTTTTGGGGTCACCCTGTTTATATACTATTACCGATGCAGGACTACCAACAAAAAAAAACAGAACCAAATTCTGTTTTTTGGGTCACCCTGTGTATATACTATTACCGATGCAGACTACCAACAAAAAAAGAACCCAAATTCTGTTTTTTGGGGGTCACCTGTATATATATATTGATGCAGACTCCACACAAAAAACAAGACCCAATTCTGTTTTTTGGGGTCACCTGTTATATACTATTACGATGCAGACTACCAACACAAAAAAACAGAACCCAAATTCTGTTTTTTGGGTCACCCTGTTTATATACTATTACGATGCAGACTACCAGCACAAAAACAGAACCCAAATTCTGTTTTTTGGGGTCCCCTGTTTATATACTATACCCTATGCAGACTACCACACAAAAAAAAGAACCCAAATTCTGTTTTTGGGGTCACCCTGTTATATACTATTACCGATGCAGACTACCAGCACAAAAAAACAGAACCCAAATTGTTTTTTTTGGTCACCTGTATATATAACTATTACCGATGCAGACTACCAGCATAAAAAGAAAACAGAACCCAATTTTTTTTTTTTTTTTTTTTTGGGGGGGTCACCCTGTTTATATACTATTACTGATGCAGAATACCAGCACAATAAAAAACAGAACCCAAATTCTGTTTTTTTGGGGTCACCTGTTTATATATATTACCTATGCAGACTACTAGCATAAAAAAACAGAACCCAAATTCTGTTTTTGGGGGTCACCCTGTATATATACTATTACCGATGCAGACTACCAACACAAAAAAACAGAACCCAAATTCTGTTTTTGGGGGTCACCCTATATATATACTATTACCGATGCAGAATACCAGCATAAAAACAGAACCAAATTCTGTTTTCTGGGAGGTCCCCTGTTTATACTATTACCGATGCAGACTACCAACACAAAAAAACAGAACCAAATTCTGTTTTTGGGGGGGTCACCCTGTTTATATACTATTACCGGATGCAGACTACCAACACAAAAAAACAGAACCTAAATTCTGTTTTGTTTTTTTTTTGGTTGGGGCGATCATCCTGTACATACATTGTTTATGTTTTGTTTTGTTTACTCTTAAACAAAAGTAAATTTAATAAGTAAAAAAAATAATTTCAAACAAATTGGTTAGTTTAAAGATGACTAACCTACCTTCTGTGAGAGCGACGTTCATGTTCAGCCTATTTTCCAACGTTAACTGTCTTGAAGGCCGATACTGAAATTGTGTGCTGAAGGACAAAGGCAAATTAAATTAAGAATAAAATTGGAATATTTTCATCAATGAATTATTCTACAATATAAAAAAGCCAAAAATGATTAGAGATGAAAGAAAGCCTTAACACTGATATCTTCCTGTTGGGCCTTTTCTGACCGTGAAGAGGTCACTGATGAAATCGTCTAAACTGTCTTGGAGACACGCCATCAAATCTTGGCTCAGTTCATCTTTGTTCTTTTCAAGAAATGAATATGTGTTATACCAAACCTAAAAAAAAAATTTTTTTAAATGAGAAAATAGAATTATATTATTGTGTTTCATGAACATTTTGTATAGAATAAAGAATTAGCAGAAAACTTGCCCTACCCAACAGTGTTATTGCGATCCTTGTAACACACTCAATAAATCTCAGGCCTGACATATAGATGGTGCCACTAATAAAAATCCATATGATTTTTATAAAGTACTAACCTTCAAATGGCACGTGTTAAAATTTGAGCCCATTGGATATTAGTTTACACAAATTAGTTATTCAAGTGAAGCTGCTGTTGCAAATCAATCAATAATCCCGGGCCTAACATATAGATGGCGCCACTAATAAAAAAAATCCATATGATTTTTATAAAGTACTAACCTTCAAATGGCATGTGTCAAAATTTGAGCCCAATCGGATTATTAGTTTACAAATTACAGTTATTTAATTGAAGCTACTGTTGCAAATTTTCTATCTATTGTACAATTGGTCCAAAAGTCTTTAACCCTACACACTTTTTTATAGTAAAATAATTACATAAAAGAACCTAAATTCTTGGATAAAGTTGGATGTGGGATAAGGTCTTGTCAAGTTTGATTTTGGTGGATAAGTCTTGTCACCCCTACAATTTTTATAGGTAAAATAATTACATAAAAGACCTAAAATTCTTGGATAAGTTGTGGATGGTGGATAAGTCTTGTCACCCCCCCCTACATATTTTTTTATAGGTAATAATTACATAAAAGAACCTAAAATTCTTGGATAAGTTGGGATGGTGGATAGTCTTGTCACCCCTTACATATTTTTTATAGGTAAATAATTACATAAAAGAACCTAAAATTCTTGGATAGAGTTGGATGGTGGATAAGTCTTGTACCCGCCCTACATATTTTTATAGGTAAATAATTAATACATAAAAGAAACCTATAAATTCTTAAAAATAATTCAATTTTTAAAGATTTTTTTTGAAGTTTGTCAAACTCTACCATATTTTTTGATATACCAGCCTACAGAAAATTTCACATTTTTAAAGATTTTTTTGTTTAAGTCTTTGTCAACTCTACATATTTTTTAGATAATACACTCAAGAAAAGTCTTGTCAAACTCTATTTTTTTTAGATAATACAACCCAGAAAATTTCATTTTTAAAGATTTTTTTTTTTTAAGTCTTTGTCAACTCTACATATTTTTTAGATAATACAAACCTCCGAAAAGTCTTGGTCAAACTCTACATTTTTTTTAGATAATACAAACCTCAGAAAGTCTTGTCAAACTCTACATATTTTTAGATAATACAACCTCAAGAAATTTTCATTATATTGCGCTTTTTTTTAAGTCTTTTGTCAAACTCTACCATTTTTTAGAATTCACTACAACTCCAGAAAATCTTCACAATAAACAGAAAGTCTTGTCAAACTCTACATATTTTTTTAGATAATACAACTCAGATCTTCATTTTAAAGATTTTTTTTAAAGTCTTTGTCAAACTTCTACATATTTTTTTAGATAATAAGACCTCAAGAAAGTCTTTGTCAAACTCTACATATTTTTTAGATAATACAACCTCAGAAAATTTCATTTTTAAGGTTTTTTTTTTTTAAGTCTTTGTAAACCTACATATTTTTAGATAATACACCTCAGAAATCTTGTCAACTCTAACAATTTTTAGAAATAAACCTCTAGAAAAGTCTTCAAACTCTACATATTTTTTGTATAATGACATACCTAGAATTTCATTTTTAAAGATTTTTTTTTTAAGTCTTTGGTCAAATCTCACATATTTTTTTAGATTACAACCTCAGAAAAGTTTTCAAACCTAACATATTTTTAGATAAATACAAAACCTCAGTAAAGTCTTGTCAACTCTAGCATATTTTTAATAAATGCTTGAACTTAGGTTAAGACTTTTTTTTAGTCTGTCAAACATCCTACTATTTTTTTAGATAATACAACTCAAAAAGTCTTGTCAACTCTACATTTTTTTGAATAATGACAACCTCAGAAAATTTCATTTTTTAAAGATTTTTTTTTTAAGTCTTTGTCAAACTTACTATTTTTTGATATACAATCGAGAAAGTCTTGTAAACTCTACATATTTTTTTGATAATACAACCTCAGAAAAGTCTTGTCGAACTTACAATATTTTTTAGATATACAACCTCAGAAATTTTCTTTTTAAAGATTTTTTTATTGTTGCAGTCTATGAATATTTGTCGTGGACAAAAACTTAGCTGAACACTTGCCCTACAACAGTTTATTGTGATATCAAGATATCTTTTATTAATAGACTTTGCGTAGCTTTTTTCATTATTCTGATCTTATGTATTCTTTTTCCATTTTTTTGTAATTTTATTGATAATAATTGTCCCAAATTTTTTATATTGCTTCAATCTTTCCATTTAAAATTCAAATTATATTCTTTTAAGACATAATTTCCATCTGACATTATGTCACATTTTGTTTGTTCTTTCTTTTTAATAGGAAATTGTTTTTATTTCTAGACATTTTGATATTAATTCAGTTCTCTTGTTTAAAAAGATTTCATCTGATATATGCAAATTTTTGTTTATTTTAAGAAATTGTTTTCATGTCACATTTTGATATTATTCAGTTCTTTTGTTCAAGATTTTATCTTTTCCAGTGTAATTTCATCTGATAATATGTCAAATTTCTGCTTATCTTTAATAAGAAATTGTTTTCATGTCAACATTTTGATATTAATTCAGTTCTTTTGTTCAAAGAGTTTTATCTTTTCCATGTAATTTCATCTGATAATATGTCAAATTTCTGCTTATCTTTAATAAGAATTGTTTCATGTCAACATTTTGCTATTAATTCAGTTCTTTTGTTCAAAAGATTTTATCTTTTCCATGTCATTTCATCTGATAATATGTCAAATTTCTGTTATTTTTAATAAGAAATTGTTTTCATGTCAACATTTTGATATTAATTCAGTTCTTTTGTTCAAAAGATTTTATCTTTCCATGTCATTTCATCTGATAATATGTTAAATTTCTGCTTATCTTTAATAAGAAATTGTTTTCATGTCAACATTTTGATATTAATTCAGTTCTTTTGTTCAAAAGATTTTATCTTTTCCATGTAATTTCATCTGATATTATGTCAAATTTCTGTTTATTTTTAATAAGATATTGTTTTCCTGTCAACATTTTGATATTAATTCAGTTCTTTTGCCCAGAAGATTTTCTTTTTCTTTAAATGATGTTTATTTCTAATTTTTACTTCCATAGTTGATATCTTTTGATTTTACTCTGTATGATGCATTTCACTAAAGAGTTCATTTGAAAAACAAAACAAACAAACAAAACCAGTCATGATGGGGTTTAAAGTGTATTGAATACGGGAACAATGCTCTACAAATGTAGTCACAGTCAGGTGCTCACTCGTGACTGTTTTTTCAAAATTCAATCCTACTCTTCGTTTAACTTGTCGACATATGATGTTACAGAACATGATAATATTCCCATTAAAAAATTCCTTAATGACACCACAATTTTCTGGATTTGACAAACACCATCTATGATACATATATAAAAGGGCAGTTGTGTGTATGTAAGTATGTGCCGAGGAAACTACCAAAAATAAAATAATAACAATAGAGTAAATACAGGGTGACCCAAAACAGAATTTGGGTCTGATCGCCGGTAAAGTGGAAAGAATGTGAAGAGGATAGACAATACTGGACTTGGCAGAAGAACTGAGAAAAACTGTAGAACATGAAGATAAAGCGTCATCCAACAATAATTAGATCAAAGAGTCATATACAGGGTGACCGCAAAAAAAAACAGATTGGGTTCTGATCCGCCGGGTTGGTAGGGAAGTGAAAGATGTGAGAGGAATAGACAAATATTGGAACTTGCCAGAGAACTGAGAACTGTAGAACATGAACGGTAAAGGGTATCCAATAATTAACATAGAGTAAATCAACGGGTGACCAAAAAAAAGAATTTGGTTCTGATGCCGGGTAAAAGTGAAAGAATGTGAGAGGATAGACAATCTTGGACCTTCGCCAGAGAACTGAGAAAACTGTATGAAATAAGATAAAGGTCATACAATTAATTAAACATAATGAGTAAATAAGGGTGACCCAAAAAACAGAATTCGGGTTCTGATGCGCAGGGTTAAAGTGAACAGATAATGTGAGAGGATAGACAAAATACTTGGATTTGCTAAGAGAACTGAGAAAACTGTAGAACATAGAGAGAAAGGTCATACAAATTTAACAATAGAGTAATACAGGGTGCCCCAAAAAACAGAATTTGGGTCTGATCGCCGGGTAAAGTGAAAGAATGTGAGAGGAAGAAATACTTGGACCATTGGCCAGAGAACTAGAAAACTGTGAACTGAAGATAAACGGTCAATGCCAATAATTAACAATGGATGTAATTAAGGGTGACCCAAAAAAAAGTTAATTTGGGTTATGATCGCCGGGTAAAGTGGAAAGAGGAGAGGATGACAATACTTGGACCTTGCCAGAGAACTGAGAAAACTGTAGATAGATAGGTATACACCTATAATTAACAATGAGTAAATACAGGGTGACCCAAAAAAACAGACATTTGGGTTCTGAATCGCGGGTAAAAGGAAAGAATGTGGAGAGGATAGACAATCTTGGACCATTGGCAAGATGAGGACAAACTGTTTAGAACATAAATAAAGGTCATACCAATAATTAACAATAGGTAAAATACAGGGTGACCCCAGAAAAAAAGAATTCTGGGTTCCTGAACTGCGCCGGGTAAAAGTGAAGAATGTGGAGAGGACTAGACAATACTTGGACCTTGCCAGAAGACTGAGAAAAACTGTTAGAACATGAAATAAGCGTCATAACAATAATTAAC
This sequence comes from Doryteuthis pealeii, assembly GCA_023376005.1. NCBI lineage: Eukaryota > Metazoa > Mollusca > Cephalopoda > Myopsida > Loliginidae > Doryteuthis > Doryteuthis pealeii. The sequence continues at coordinate 19,697,708 of CM042171.1, read as the reverse complement.
AATAGAGTAAATACAAGGGTGACCCAAAAAAACGAAAGAATTTGTGGTTCTGATCGCCGGGTAAAAGTGAAAGAATGTGAGAGGATAGACAAATCAACTTGGACCTTGTGGCAGAGAATGAGAAAACTGTAAGAACATGAAGATAAAAGGTCATGAAACCACATATATTGGTGACAAGTAGAAGTAAATACGGGTGAACCAAAAAAAACAGAATTTGGGTTTGATCGCCGGGTAAAAGTGAAGAGAATGTGAGAGGATAGACAAATTACTTGGCTGCCAGAGGAACTGCGAAGAACATGTAGGAACATGGAAAGATAAAGTCATACCAATAATTAACACTAGAGTAAATACAGGGTGACCCCAAAAAAAACAGAAATTTGGGTTCTGGGATCCGCCCGGGTAAAAGTGAAAGAATGTGAGAGGATAGACAAATACTTTGGACCGTTCCAAGAGAACTGACGAAACTGTAGAACATGAAATAAATGTCCATACCAATAATTAATAATCAGAGGAACATACAGGGTGACCCCAAAAAAAACAGGACATATGGGTTCTGATGGCCGGGTATAAAGTAATAGAATGTGAGAGGATAGACAAATACCTTGACCCTTGCAGTAGAACTGAGGAAAACTGTAGAACAGTGAAGTGACAGGTATACCAATATTAACATAGTAAATCAGGGTGATCCCCAAAAAAACAGACTTTGGGTTCTGCTTCGCCGGAGTAGAAAAAGTGAAGATGTGAAGGGATAACAATACTTTGGACCCTTGCCCAGAGAACTGAGAAAACTGTAGAACAGATGAAGATAAATGTCATACCAATAATTAACAAATAGAAGTAATACAAGGGTGCCAAAAAACAGAATTTTGGGTTCTGATTCGCCGGGTAAAAGTGAAAGAATGGTGAGAGGATAGACAAATCCTTGGAACCTTTGCCAGAGAACTGAGAACTGTAGAACATTGAAGGTAAAGGTCAATACAATAATTAAAATAGACGTAAATATCAGGGTGACCAAAAAAAAACAGAATTTGGGTTCTGATCGCCGGGTAAAAATGAAAAGAATGTGAGACGGAGAGACAAATAATTGGACCTTGCCAGGAACTGGAGAAACTGTATCGAACAGTGAAGGTAAAGGTCCCAATAATTAAATAATAAGAGTAATTACAGGGTTTACCCAAAAAACAGAATTTGGGGTTCTGATGGCCGGGGCGGGTAAAAGTGAAAGAATGTGAGAGGATAGACAAATACTTGGAACTTGCCAGTAGAACTGAGAAAACGTGAACATGAAGATAAATGTCAATACATAATTAACGAATAAGTAAATAAAGCCAGGGGTGCCAAAAAAACAGAAATTTGGGGTTCCTGAATTGCCGGGTAAAAGTGAAGAATGTGAGAGGATAGACCAACATAGCTGATTTGGACCTCTGGCCAGAGAACTGCGAGAAGATCTAGTTAGACATGAAGATAAATGTCATACCAATATTAATAATAGAGTAAATACAGAAAGGGTGACCCAAAAAAAACATGAATTTGGGTTCTGATGCCGGGTAAAAAGTGAGAGATGTGAAAAGGAATAAGACAAATACTTGGACTTGTCCAGAGAATTTGAGACAATACCGTGTAAGACACTGAAGATAAATGTCATACCAATAATTAATCATAGAGTAAATCAGGGTGACGCCCAAAAAAAAACAGAATTTGGGTTCTGATCGCGGGTAAAAGTGAAAGACATGTGAGAGGAATAGCAAATACTTGGACCTTGCCAGAGAAGTGAGAAAACGTAGAACAGAAGGTTATGAGTCATAACCATTAATTAACGAATAGAGTAATACAGGGTGACCCAAAAAACAGAATTTTGGGTGCTGATGCCGGGTAAAAGTGAAAGACATGTGAGGGAGAGAACAACTACTTGGCCTTGCCAGAGAAGTGAGAGAGAACTGTAGAACATGGAAGGAAGGTTCATACCAATCATTTAATAAAGAGTAAATACCAGGGTGACCCCGCCTAAGAAAAAACAGAATTTGGGTTCTGATGGCCGGTAAAAGTGAGATGTGAGAGGATAAGCAAATAGCTTGCCTTGCCAGGAACTGAGAAAACTGTAGAACATGAAGATAAGGTCATAGCCATATTACAATAGAGTAATAAGGAGTGACCCAAAAAAAAAAAAAACAGAGATTTGGGTTCTGATCTTGTGCGGGTAAAAAGTGAAATAGAATGTGAGGGAGATGACAATACTCTTGAGACTTGCCAGAGAAACTGAGAATGACTGTGAAATGAAGGTACCAGGTTATCCATGAAATTAAAATAGAGTAAATACATGGGTGACGCGCCGCGCCTTGACCGCCGCAAACAAAAACCAGAAGAATTTGGTTCTGATCGCCGGGTGAAGTGAAAAGAATGTGAAGGGATAGACAATACTGTGGACCATTGCAGAGAACTGAGAAACTGTATGAAACATGAGATAAATGTCATAACAATTCTAGTTAGAACGCCAATAATTACAAAGAGTAAATGGGTGACCCAACAAAAAACAAATTTGGGTTCTGATCGCCCCGGGTAAAGGTGAAAGTGATGTGAGAGGCAAATAGACAGAAATACCTAACTGCATCTAATCTTGGACACCTTGCCAAGAGAAATGAGAAAATGTAAACATTGAGTTAAAGTCATATAACAGACCGGCAATAATTACAATTAGAGTAAAAAAATACCGAAAAGGTTGAC
>CM042171.1:19683965-19694887 GCA_023376005.1 Doryteuthis pealeii | reverse complement strand
GAGACACCAATCTGAAAGTCTTAAAATGACATGGAGACCATCCAAGACTTCGGCTATCGATATTCGTTTGGATGAGTAATGCACAAAGAGAAAATACAGGATGAGTCCAAAAGTAATGCCATTTTGTTTAGGACAGGTATAATTACCAACACAGGAACATGTATCATACATCAAAATGAAGCTGGAACTATGAAAGAGGGTTTGGGAGCAAACATTATTCTAGTGACGAGGAAGTGAAATCTGTAGTGAAGAAGAGGCTCAAAGAACAGTCAACAGAATTTTATGAAGCAGGGATACATGTTCCTGTGTTGGTAATTATTTGCCTCTCAAACTCTCTCTTCGGCTTCGTGAAAGGGGGTTTGAGAGGCAAACATTATTAAATTGGAGGTGTATAGGGTGTTTCAGTAAAATTGATATCATTTTTTGATCCACCATTGTACAAGGTAATGCCATTTTGTTTAGGACAGTTATAATTACCAACACAGGAACATGTATCATACATCAAAATGAAGCTGGAACTCTGTGGATCACATCCCTACTTCTCCACATAATGAGTCAAAAACTAACGCCATTTTGTTTAGGACAGGTATAATTACCAACCCAGAAACATGTACCATACATCAAAATGAAGCTGGAACTCTGTGGATCACATCCCTACTGTTCCACATAGTAACCGTTTCTCTCAATAGCAATGTTGAACCTTCGGATGAGAGCATGTATCGCTGTCCCGTAAAATTCTGTTGACCGTTTTTTGAGCCACTTCTTCACTACAGATTTCACTTCCTCGGCACTGGAATAATGTTTGCCTCTCAAACCCTCTTTCGTGTGGTCGAAGAGATGATCGTCTGAGTTGACACAGGGTCAGCTATCCTTGATTTCTTCATTTACACCCAGGTTATAGCCCCAGCTAACGGACAGTTTAGCTCAGTCAGTAGAACATCTGCCTAAAATCACAAGGTTCTAGGTTTGAGACCAGTCCTCATCAACTCAGCGCATGAGTAACAGAGCTTGGATAATCTGATCTGTGCAGTAAAGTGGGGAGTTGATGGTAGGTGTGGCACTCCAACTCAACAAACTAGCGAAAAGGAAATAGACTCCCTCACTGCCCAGCTGATACCAACAATGTTCAACCTTCGGATGAGAGCCTGTATCTGTCCCTCGTAAAATTCTGTTGAATGTTCTTCGGACCACTTCTTCACTACAGATTTCACTTCCTCATCACAGGAATAATGTTAGGACCGAAGAGATGATAGTCTTATACCATACCTCACTCACCCTGACGAAATTGTCAATCCAGATTTCTTGCCGACCCAGACGGTTTTACGGGATCACCAGGCAGATGACTGGTGTGTCTGTGTTATCGAGACACCTTATCCTAAAACGAACAAAACAAGTTGGACACTGTTGAAGTAAGGATGAAGTGACGTTATTCAGTGGACACCTAGAGATGGACACATCAGTGTAGTTCGACCAGCAAAAACCTATATAAATTAACTCTGTGCAGATGTCGTGCGAAAGACCTGCCAGGGGTGATGATGAGCAGTGTATGTGAGAGAGAGAGATGGGGGAGAGATTCATAAGAAAAATGATTTGGCAGATAAGCAACCACAGATAATCAGAATTTACATTTTTTTAATTTTATCTTGGAGGATTTAGACCGTCTCATTTTTAACCAGAGGGTGTTGCAAGATGATAACAGTCTTACTTTTAAGGAACACGAGTATTAATATATAGATGATCTATTTACACTTCACTACCAAAAAGTCATACTTGAAACAGGAATTTTATTTAACCAAAGAAAAGAGAAAAAAATATCTACCTAAAAGTAAATACTTTTTCAATGACAAACTAAACTCCAGTTACTTACAGTGAACTCTAAATACAAACTAATACATGAGGAGAGATTCATGGACATCCGTGCTGTCAGTGTGGCTTCATCATCATAATTATCATCGTCATCATCATCATCATCATTGTCGTCGACGTCGTCGTCATCATTGGCTTCAGGAATAAAACAAAGAAAAAATTCCATAATTTTTCTAAATTTGAATAATTACATGTGTGTGTGTGTGTGTGAAAGAGAGAGAGAGAGAGAGAGAGAGAGAGAGAGAGAGAGAGAGAGAAAGAGAGAGAGAGAGATAAAGAGAGAGAGAGAGAGATTCATGGAAATCCGTGCAGTCAGCGCGGATTCTTCATCATCATCATCATAATCATCATCGCCGTCGTCGTCGTCGTCGTCAATATTGGCTTCAGATATAATACCAAAAAAAAAAATTGAATTAATTTTTCTAAATTACATGAAAATAGATTGTGTGAATATATTTTTTTATACACTAGTATAGCAAATATCTTATTATAATGGAGATTGTGTGTTTTTCTGTCTGTAACCGAAACTATATTACTACTCAAGTCACAATTCCGTTAGTTATTGACATCACATTCTCAATGATTTTATTTTTATTTAAACCTCAATTATTAATAAAATTGTTTTACATTATTAATACTGTTAAGCATATCTACATACTAACGACATGCAATTATATTTATATATACAACAAAATACCGGTTTACAGTGTGAATGGGAAGGCTAATTTGCATATTGATATTAAAAATATGATTTTAATAAATATGTGCTTAGTATTATTGATTTCTAACTGTTTGGTTTTATTTTAATGAATATAAGCATAAATCTCTTCAATGAATCTCAAATGAAATCCATTAACAATAAAAAATAACTGTCATTTTATTCTGTACTCCCTCTTTTAACTAAATACTTAAATTAGAAAAAAAAAATGAAAGACGAGAGTGATGGAAGAGTAAGTTTCAGTTGTTCTATTTTTCGATTATACTCCCTCTGTTCCAAATCTATTTATCTGCATTCTTATTCAGTTTAATTAGCCTTTCTAATTTAATGATATTTTATTATATTAAAACTTAAATACTTGCACCCGGAGGGTGCATATATTTGCTAGTATAAATAAAATTAAAAAAATTAAGTAAGCAGTCAAAGTCAGTAACATTTTATTTTATTTTACATTTGTTAAATTTTACAATGACCTTTAACGGTAGTTTTGCTTTGGGGTGTGTGTGTTTATCTGACACTTTCAAATCTCTCAATAGAAATGATCGTAGTTTTATAGACAGAATTTGTTGGCTTCTTATTTTTCACTTTTAGCTTTGCTCATTGAAACTAGGCGAGTATCTCATCTGGTGAATGCAACCGACATTAATTATTTGAACTAGCAAAAAAAAAAACGCCCTCTCGAATGGGGCATTAGAATGCACCGACTGCACCTCTGCACCGACTGCACCACCTGTTGGCCGTGAGTGGTGACCCGTGTTGCTATCTGATGGTGAGGTTCCAGTTTTGGAGGTTTGGGGAATGTAGAGCACCCCTTCATCACCATTGCTCCCAGGTCTACTCTGACCCAGAGTGGTAGTATCTGTTAGGGTCACATCTATGGGTTAAATAGAAAAATATATTTATAAAAAAATTGCGTATCCATTAAAAATTAATTTATTTCAAATTTTTATCGGTATTAAATGACCCACTGAGATTGATATGCCGTAAAACTAAACAACCCCCCCCCCCAAAAAAAAAAACCAGCTCTCCGGACACAAGTAGTTAAGTTTTAATATCATTAAATATTGTATTGAAAGACAAATAAAATTATACTTATTTTCACTTCATTCTATGTTAATTGATTTCAATATAAAATTTATGGAATTCATTTTTTGATGTGAGGAACATATGGTCCTTTATGTCTGACTTTTAATCTTACAAAATTATTACTCATTTATGTATTTACCCAACCCCTCCTCCATAAGCAGGATGTGACACAATGTCAATTTTTAGCCGGAGTACAACTTGTTGAATTCAGAGTTTTCCTTCTCCTAGGTCTGTTGCCATACTACAGTTAAATAGCACAATCTACTCGTCCTTTTGTATGTATCTACCCAACCCCTCTTCCAAAACCTTCTGGTTGAATTCAGAGTTTTCCTTCTCCTAGGTCTGTTGCCATACTACAGTTAAATAGCGCAATCTACTCGTCCTTTGTATGTATCTACCCAACCCCTCTTCCAAACCTTCTGGTTGAATTCAGAGTTTTCCTTCTCCTAGGTCTGTTGCCATACTACAGTTAAATAGCACAATCTACTCGTCCTTTTGTATGTATCTACCCAACCCCTCTTCCAAACCTTCTGGTTGAATTCAGAGTTTTCCTTCTCCTAGGTCTGTTGCCATACTACAGTTAAATAGCACAATCTACACGTCCTTTTGTATGTATCTACCCAACCCTCTTCCACAAACAGGATGTGACACACAATGTCAATTTTTAGCCCAGTACTACTGGTTGAATGCAGAGTTTTCCTTCAACTAGACCAGTTATAATACTAAGGCTAACTGATTTCAATATAAATTTATACATAGGATTGCTTTTAATACGTTTGAGAATAAAACAATAATATTAGAAATCAATAACACCAAATAATCATTTATCAAACATGGTTTTGTTAAAACCAGTATGCAAATTATCAACACTATATACTATGTACACCTTTTATTTCATAATAATGTATAACCCACTACTTAACTTCATCGATTAAATGGTCACCCATCGAAATATTGTCTACTCGTTGCTTAACTTTTTCATCTTTTCATATCTCCATTGAAACAGGTAAGCGTTATCACTTCCACGCACTCACCTCTCTCTATATATCTTTCCCCTACTCCCTTTCTTTCTTATCATATTTTTCTGTGTAGCATGTCCTTTTGTTTCTTCCCTTTGTTTCTTTATAGTAAAAAACTGAATGGTCCATTAATTAGCAGAGGTGACGACACACATACGAAATAAGAATTTGGCGGATAAGCAACACCAGATAATGAAAATTTATATTTAGTGAGAAACGGTGCTTTCAGCGTGACTTGGCCGTTATGCATAATCTTGAGAATGTCTTAATCACGTTGGCCGCTAGGCGGCGTACTTAGCAGGTTTATTTTTTTAAAAGAATTTTTTAAAAAAACAGTACCGCCAAAGTCAAAATTTTCTTTCATTCATTCAACTTCAAGCCTCAACAAGGTAACACGCACATCTGTGTCTCCTGTCTACGTGACATCTGTGCAATATCAGCTTCAATACGGGGCCAATAACCTTGATATCCCCGAATCAGGTGATCTTTATGACATAGCGCTTGATATCCCCGAATCAGGTGATCTTTATGACATAGCGCTTGTTAATGTTGAGAGATTGTATGGTGTCATGATGACCTCTCTCTCTCTCTCTCTCTCTCTCTCTCTCTCTCTCTCTCTCTCTCTCTCAAACACACATGCTTTCTCTCTGTAAACTTCCTCTCTCTCTCTTCATGATCTCTTAAAAAATACTTTCTTTTTCTCTCTCTTATACTCTCTCCCTCTAAGTAACTTTCTCTCTCTCTCTCTCTCTCTCTCTCTCTCTCTCTCTCTCTCTCTCTCTCTTCTTTCTCAGAGACAAACTCTTGCTTTCTCTCGCTAACACACACACGCACTCTCTCTCTCTCTCTCTCTCTCTCTCTCCTCTCCTCTCTCTCTCATCACTCTTTCATGATCTCTTAAAAAATACTTTCTTTTCTCTCTCTTATACTCTCTCCCCTCTAATTAACTCTCCTCTCTCTCTCTCTCTCTCTCTCTCTCTCTCTCTCTCTCTCTCGACTACGCCCTATAAGTAATAGACCAGTGGATTGTCTGGTGAGATGGGTCACACATCCATGCTTGGGTCGTTCTAACTCTATGTGAAAGCGCAGAGCCTTGTTGGAAGATGTGCGCTCTTCCGTTGCCCACTCTTTACATAAAACGTGTCTGTATGAAAGTTTAAATGTTTCATTGATAAAAATTAAGATAAAAACAAAATGTTCAAATGAATGAATCGGAAAAAGAAAAAAGACAAAACTTTTCTGGTTAAATCAAACTTAACGGACCTAAATTCCACCATCATATGTCACCCTGCCGAAAGAAAAACCAATACCAAAAATCAGGGAATCAACCGAATTTAATGAAATTTTCAGTGTTAATATATTAATGAATAAAAGATATAATGCACCAGTTATGTTATTTAAAAACATTTATATTTTTTTCAGGTCAGTTAACTTTTAACAATGTATCTTTGAGGCGCAACACAGATTCTAAAAGATACGGTCTTCAAAGTTAACCGACAGAATTAAGGTAGTTTTTGAGACCTTTCCCAGGGAAACTGTAACATCAGCTTGCTCCAGGTTCCGGAGCAGGATTGAGGCTGTGATGGACGCCAATGGTGGTTATTTTGAGTGAAACTTGTTGACAGTAGTGTAATTTCCGTGCCTATTGAATTTCTTTACAATCTATTAAATTTTGTAGTTACTTTTTCTTTTTCTTTATGAAACTGTCAAATTTCTCCCGAACATCCTGTGTATACAGAACAATATTTAACTTTGTCACCCAGCCACACGAGAACACATGTCTCCTGTCTACGTGACAGAATGACTTCTTGCTCCCTCAATATCTTGGAACACAACACACGACAACACATGTCTCCTGTCTACGTGACAGAAGGGCTTCTTTCTCCCTCAATATCTTGTCACACAGCACACTAGAACACACGTTGAACACACACCAACACACACACACACACACACATATATATATATATATATATATATATATATATATATATATATTTAATTTCAAAAAAAGAAAAACTTAACAAACCCTTATTTGACTATTATAATTTATTTCGACCAAAAACTCAAAAATGTGTCTAGCCTCTTCAGATGGACTTTACAAATACAGGGAAAATCTAGTAGAAAAACCATTCACCAGAATTAAGTCTTGACTTCATTCCGGCAGGAGACACAGATGTCGAGGTTAGAAGTTGAAAGAACGAAAGAAAATATTGATTTGGCGATACTGTTTTTTATAAACCTTCTTAGTACGCACCCTAGCGGCCAACGGGATAAACAGGGGAGGTAATCATGTTAAGTAAGGAATGTAATTCCTACATATGTAAGTCAATTAATTTTTATGATATTCGTACCGTGAGAAAAAAAAAGAACAAACAATTTAGATTATTTGTAAATAGAAGTGTTGTTTATATTTTCTCTTCAGTTACAGGAAAGTCTATAGTATGAGATGTTAGCTATCAGACTTGATGATCTATCCAGCAACTGAAGTCATTAACTTTCAGTAAGGATAGGGTCATAGTTCGATACCAGCCCACGCCAACTCAGCGTATGGATAGCACAGGGATCTGTGTGGTAAAGTAAGAAGCTGATGGTAGGTGTTGCAAAAATATTGGACAAATTGGAAAAGACAATTGACGGTGAGGAGAGACCACAAAAGAAGCGCGCAACCCGCCACGTGGATTCAATTATACCGCTATAGACAAATACATCATAAAATACCCCCAGGGGATCCCGAGAGGGGGGGGAGAATGAGATCCCCAACAGGACGGATATCTCGGAATCGACCAGGCTTCTCAATCACGGACAATATTTTGCAAAAATATTGAACATTGAGCTCTCAACTTTGACCAGAACAACTCTAATATTCCGTTGTTAAAAAAAGTCGAATTAGAATCATTCTAACACCAACTAACCTAGTGATTTACCTACTCTCTCTCTCTCTCTCTCTCTCTCTCTCTCTCTCTCTCTATATATATATATATATATATATATATAATATATATATATATATGGAGAAAGGTAGACAAACACGGGATGTTATGGAAACTGGATGTTTATTGTCGACGAAACGTTTCGGTCTCTTATTAGACCATCTTCAGGACTTGGATATAGTACTTGCTTCAATGATGGATATTCTCAAAATGCTGAAACAGAAGGTCGTCAGTAGGAGAGGGGTGGTTGGGGTGGTTAGTGGATTTTCTTCTCACTAGATGGGGAGTGTCAGAATGGTGGATGGGGGTACCACAGGTGTTGGTCTAGAACAATGAACATCCAGTTTCCATAACATCCCGTGTTTGTCTACCTTTCTCCACATACTGTCGGATTAACCTCCTCACATTTCTCCCATATATATATATATATGTGTGTATCATCCACAGACACATGTTTCGACTGATCAAGTCTCTTCAGTGTGGCTACACATTTGTAAGCTACCTACAGCTGGGATTGAAATCCGATCGGTTCACTGTCAGTCAGACACCTTAACCGCCAGGCTGTCATCACCTACAGAATGCGAAGAGGATTTTAGCTGTTTTAATACATATATCGCTTTGTATGCAAAGGTCGTCACAGAGTGCTCCATCCCTTATATAGGAGAGCGTTGCGTTTACACTTTAGTTGCCGGTCGTCAGCGAAATCCCCCCCAAAGTTCTCAAGCCTAGGGGGATGGGGAATTTATATATATATATATTAGTATTTGTATACATATTTAATTACATGGAAGGTTATCTGTGGCCTCCAGGTTTCATGCCTATCTTTACATGGCAATATTCAGGCAGGAAAAGAAAGGATTTGAAAAATCGAAAAAATCGAATCGATATGAACAAAAGAATTTTACGTTGGTGTGTTAACATTTTGTATCAGTCTGAATAGACCTTTGTGTTTTATTCATATGTAAATGTATGGGCGCGGATGTGACTACTGCGTGTATATGTTACCCATGCGTTGAGTTAGTGGAATAAAAGGGATAGACTACCTCGCTGTTTGGCTGATACTGACTTTAGGCCACCCCGACGACTTTTACTTATATTAGATGTTAAATGTGAAAGTAATTAGCAAATAATTTACAGTGTGACTAAACAAAACAATTTTGATGTATGATACATGTTCCGGTAATCTGAACATTAGTTATATAAATTCCTACCATAAAATTTGTACTTGCTCATTATTTGAAATGAACTTAATTGTTATAAAAAAGAAAAGGTGTTATTAAAAACACATTTAATGACATCTTCGTGTTAAAACATGCAATTGTATTGATTCGGAATAAAGAAAAGTCGTCGGGGCAGCCTAATGTCGGTATCAGCGAATCAGCGAGAGAGTCTATCTCCTTTTCACTAGCACTAGACCAAGAAGATTGTTTTGGGCGTCTGAGGTAGAGCGCCACACCTACCATCAGCTCCTTACTTCACCGCACAGATCCCTGTGCTACTCATAACGCTGAGTTGGCGAGGACCGGTATCGAACTAGCAACATTGTGGTTTCTAGCCGAACGCTCTACCGACTGAGCTAACCCGAAATAAAAAATTGTTTTATTAACAAGTGAGCAATGAATGGTTTCGTCTTCCCTTCCAAATCAAAACTATTTTTCTTTGTAAAAACTTATTTTTCAAATATTGTGTGTGTGTGTGTGTGTGTGTGTGTGTGTCATAAATTGTAAGGAAATTCAATAAAGTTTTCTGGAATTGAAACATGTGAAAATTTAAATTTGAGAAGTTTTATGTTTTTATTTCTTTTTGTAATTTTAAAATGTTGCAGTAAAAAATGGCTGATTGCGTCAGAAAAGATTTTATGTAACTAATGTTCAGATTATCCATGTTCCTGTGTTAGTAATTTTACGTTTAGCACCCCTATAATAAAAAAGGGCTTGGGCTTGCCACAAGGGCAACAGTTTGGGGCAATCATGTAGGTGCTAGGGCTTAACGTGACAAATTGATTGTCTAGCCTAAGTAAGGGTCGAAGTAGAGTGTTGCATGTTATGGAGTTAAGAATTTTGATTAAAAGTGTTACTTTCTTTGTTTTTCTCTCGCCACAAAAATTCCCAAAGATATGAATCGAGCATATCTACTTGAATGGCCTATTGAAATGTCCAGAGTGTTGTTATGATGGAAATGTCGTCTTCCAGCAGATCCAGTTAGATCCATCAAAACTTGGATGTTTCTCAAGAGGATTTTTTTTTTGGGGGGGGGTCTTTTTTTGGGGGGGGTCTTTTTTGGAGGGGGGCACACGGTCCTATCGAATACGAATAATCATTCAATGGATCTATTTAACCCATAGATGTGATCCTAACAGGATCAGAGTAGAACTGGGAATAATGACAATGAATTTATTTAACCTATAGATGGGATCCTAACCAGACCAGATTGGAACCGGTAATAATGGCAATGAATTTATTATAACCGGAAACGGATGTGGCCCCCGGGACGAGAAACAGAAAGGAGAAAAATCAGTCCTTTTTCGGCTGGGCTTCTGGTGGGATTCAGACGTGGCCTGTCCCCCCCCCATGGGTTTGGGATAGTAGTACAACATGATGCTATGTTAGAAGATAGAAAATTTAACCCTAATCTCTCTCTCTCTCTCTATATATATATATATATATATATATATATATATATATATATATTCTTTCTTTCTCTCTGACAAAGAACCCACGAGCCTGAGAGGAATAAACAACCCTTTGTGACCATAATCAGGGCAGGGTTAAACTAGGAGTAATGGCAATGAATTTATTTAACCCTATAGATAGGATCCTATCCAGGTCAAAGTGGAACTAGGATTAATGATAATGAAAGGGTAAGAATGTTAATGTGTATTGACAGTCAAAGTTTATTAGATGAATTCTGGGGAGACGTATTCAGTTTGATCATCAAGTAAGGTTGAGATAGGAAATGAGTATATAGTTATTTACTAAGCTTAGCTTAGATGTGACCCAAGGCCAAACGTATGGGGCGCCCAATGAGAATCAAACTCATTAACAATGGTCTACAAATCTAGCTTGCTAACCATTACACCAGGTGAGGTGCCCTATAGCGTATGTGTATATATATTCACTTTTTCATTAATTGTTTTATCTGTGTAGTTTCATCCAGACATAACTACATACATACATACAACCGCCCTTTTATATATGTATAGATAGATTATATTGAAAAACATTACTTATGTTCGTGAAATATCTAATATCTATTATTGTATTTATATTTAGTATTTTTAAATAATACTAAAATTTTAGT
>CM042171.1:19674114-19683865 GCA_023376005.1 Doryteuthis pealeii | reverse complement strand
AAAGAGAGAGAGAAGTCACGTGTGACGTGGGGGAAGGAAGAAAGGCTTCGTCTCTTTGCCGGCGTCCGTCGTGGGGGCACAGACCTGAATGAGACCCCAGGAATCTAGTAGTGTTCTCGTCTTTCTCTCGTTCTCCTGTCTGGCCTCCTCCTCCCTGGTAGAAAGCCACTATGACGAGCACGTTAAAATAAAGGCCTGGAGTTGTGACGACATGTGTCTTCGGGTTATGAATTTTTTTATTCGGAGTTTTAGTAAAGTGAGTATTGCATACGGTAACAAGGCTTTTGCCGACCGAGTTCATCACCCAGATGTTCTAAAACAGCAGTCTACAAATAGTTTGGACAGAATCATTTATTCTTTACGAAAGGTACGCAGGCTAGTCCACAACAGCCCCGCTTTGAACTTACGGCCAAATATAATCGCTAATCATCGAAGTTAAGCAGCGAGAGCCTGTTCAAACTGAATGGGTGACCATTTAAGCATATCGGGTACTCTAAGCAACCCGATATAAAATGACTTGATTTGGCTTTAAAGACCCCAAAAGGGTTATATTGGCGCATAGAAACAGAACCAACCACCCCCGCTTGTATACTGATGTGATGAACAATATTTAGTTAATTCACTTTACAAGCTTGATCAACTACGAGGGTGAGTCAAAAAGTAATGCCAATTTTATTTCATGTGGACTTTTTTTCCTTACGTTTTCAGGTTTTAAAATTCAAAGGAGGCTCAAAGCAAGAGTCGACGAAGTAAAAACCCAACTTGCTAATCGACAATGTCCTCTTCTGGCAATGAAAGAGTCCAATGAATCACCGTCTCAACTCAAAAAATCTTGAAAAAATCAAAATATAGCGTATCAAGCCCTCATCTAAAAAAACGTAGAAAATAAAATCAAATCGGTATGGGGCGAACCGCATACATTGCAATAATGGAGACCTTAAGAAAGGTCGGAGGATACAACGGTCGAAACTTGTATTTTTTATAACAATCAACCATAAAGATGAGGACAAAAAGTTTCGAAAATAACACATATCAAGCCTCATATCAAAAAGTTCCGAAAAAATAACTACATATCAAATCTCATATCAAAAATTCGAAAATAACACATTCAAGCTAATATCAAATTCGAAAATAACACATATCAAGCCTCATATCAAAAAGTTCGAAAATAACACATATCAGCCCATATCAAAAAGTTCGAAAATAACACATATCAAATCTCATATCAAAAAAGTTCGAAAATAACACATATCAAGCCTCATATCAAAAATTTCGGAAAAATAACACATATCAGCCTCATATAAAATTAAAACAATAGCATCACCTCTCATTTCAGTCTAAGTGAAGTAGTTAATCCTAATTTTCTAATTCTCCCGAACGTAAAATTACTTCTTTTTAATTATTTTGTCATTTCCTTAGAATGCTCTTTGTAATCTTAATATTATCACTGGCAATTCAAATACGCGCGAACTTCCACACTTGTATTACGTCAATCGGGAATTCTATAGAAACAGAACGACCAAACCAAGAGTGAGCGTGGCAAGTAGCAGGAACGGGCGCTGGTACCGTGGAACAAACACAACAGTGTTGTCAATAGCCCACATGAACAATTTCCCTGCGTCAACCAGCGCTTTGGAGATCTTTACTGTGTATTGGGATTACCTGGCGTCATGAGTGTCAGCAACAACACACCAGGGTTGTGTCAATCAGCCTACATTTGAGAACAGTTGTTCCTTGCGCCACCAACGCTTTGGAGACCTTACTTTTGGATTACCCTCATATGCCAACAAACACAACAGTGTTGTCAATAGCCACTGAACAATTCCCTGCGTCACCTAGCGAGTTTGAGACTTACTTTTGGATTACCTCATTGCAAACAAAACAAGAACGTGTTGCATCAATAGCCACAGAACAATTCCCTGCGTCACCAGCGCATTGGAGACCTTACTTTTGGGATTACCCTCATATGCACAACAAACACAACAGTGTTGTCAATAGCCACATGACAATTTCCTGCGTCCAGCGCTTTGGAGACCTTACTTTTGGGATTACCCTCATATGCAAACAAGAAACAAACACAACAGTGTTGTCAATAGCCACAGAAACAATTTCCCTGCGTCACACCGCATTGGAGACACTTTGGGATTAACCCTCAATAGCACCAAACACAACAGTGTTGAATAGCCCACATGAACATTTCCCTGCGTCACCAGCGTTTGGAGACTTACTTTGGGATTACCCCATGGGCACAACAAAACACAACAGTGGTTGTCAATAGCCACATGACAATGTCCTTGCGTCACCAGCGCTTGGAGACCTTACTTTTGGGATTACCCTCAATGCACAACAACCACAGTGTTGTCAATAGCCCAATGAACAAATTCCCTGCGTCACCAGCGCTTTGGGAGACCTTACTTTTGGGGATTACCCTCATATGCACAAGCAAACACAACAGTGTTGTCAAATAGCCACATGAACAATTCCCTGCGTCACCAGCGCTTTGGAGACCTTACTTTTGGGATTACCCTCATATGCACAACAAACACAACAGTGTTGTCAATAGCCACATGAAATTTCCTTGCGTCACCCGCGCTTTGGGAACTTAACTTTGGGATTACCCTCATATGCACACAAACACAACAGTGTTGTCAATAGCCACATGAACAATTTCCCTGCGTCACCAGCGCTTTGGAGACCTTACTTTTGGGATTACCCTCATATGCAAACAAACACAAACAGTGTTGTCAATAGCCACATGAACAATTTCCCTGCGTCACAAGCGCTTTGGAGACCTTACTTTTGGGATTACCCTCATATGCACAACAAACACAACAGTGTTGTCAATAGCCACATGAACAATTCCTTGCGTCACAAGCGCTTTGGAGACCTTACTTTTGGGATTACCCTCATATGCACAACAAACACAACAGTGTTGTCAATAGCCACATGAACAATTTCCTGCGTCACAAGCGCTTTGGAGACCTTACTTTTGGATTACCCTCATATGCACAACAAACACAACAGTGTTGTCAATAGCCACATGAACAATTTCCTTGCGTCACCAGCGCTTTGGAGACCTTACTTTTGGGATTACCCTCATATGCACAACAAACACAACAGTGTTGTCAATAGCCACATGAACAATTTCCCTGCGTCACCAGCGCTTTGGAGACCTTACTTTGGGATTACCCTCATATGCACAACAAACACAACAGTGTTGTCAATAGCCACATGAACAATTTCCCTGCGTCACCAGCGCTTTGGAGACCTACTTTTGGGATTACCCTCATATGCACAACAAACACAACAGTGTTGTCAATAGCCACATGAACAATTTCCTGCGTCACCAGCGCTTTGGAGACCTTACTTTTGGGATTACCCTCATATGCACACAAACACAACAGTGTTGTCAATAGCCACATGAACAATTTCCTGCGTCACAGCGCTTTGGAGACCTTACTTTTGGGATTACCCTCATATGCACAACAAACACAACAGTGTTGTCAATAGCCACATGAACAATTCCTGCGTCACAAGCGCTTTAGACCTACTTTTGGGATTACCCTCATATGCACAACAAACACAACAGTGTTGTCAATAGCCACATGAACAATTTCCTTGCGTCACAAGCGCTTTGGAGACTTACTTTGGGATTACCCTCATATGCACAACAAACACAACAGTGTTGTAATAGCCACATGAACAATTTCCTTGCGTCACAGCGCTTGGAGACCTTACTTTGGGATTACCCTCATATGCACACAACACAACAGTGTTGTCAATAGCCACATGAACAATTTCCTTGCGTCACAAGCGCTTTGGAGACCTTACTTTTGGATTACCCTCATATGCACAACAACACAACAGTGTTGTCAATAGCCACATGAACATTTCCCTTGCGTCACCAGCGCTTTGGAGACCTTACTTTTGGGATTACCCTCATATGCACAACAAACACAACAGTGTTGTCAATAGCCACAATTTGCGTCAAAGCGCTTTGGAGACCTTACTTTTGGATTACCCTCATATGCACAACAAACACAACAGTGTTGTCAATAGCCACATGAAAATTTCCTGCGTCACCAGCGCATTGGAGACCTTACTTTGGATTACCCTCATATGCACAACAAACACAACAGTGTTGTCAATAGCCACATGAACAATTCCTGCGTCACCAGCGCTTTGGAGACCTTACTTTTGGGATTAACCTCGTAGATTACCCACGGCGAAGAGTATCGATTCATATCTAGCGGACCATATGAGTAGCATTAAAACAATTTTAACTCGTGACAGATTCATCCATTTGAAACCAATTTGAAGCCTTTGTTACAAATCATTAAATTTACAAGGCGGGAAAAAAGTCATGCACATTACATCAATTAAGTCTATTCAGGATAAATACCAGGGTGAGTCAAAGTTTTGCAATATTTGTGTACGAGCTACTTTATTCATAATTCATTTCAGCATTAACCCTTACTTGCAGCAAGTCATGCATATATCTCATATATCCTCCCTTCTCATACGTATATATTCCTTTCTCATGCATATAGGCCTCTCTCGCAGATGATGGAGGGCATGCTGTTTATGTGTTGGAACGAGCAAACATAAACAGCATGCCCGCCATCATCTGCGAGAGATGCCTGCGTTGGCTTGGCCATGTCAGGAGGATGGACAAAGGCCGCATCCCCAAAGATCTACTGTATGGTGAACTAGCAGAGGGCACCCGACCGGTATGGAGACCACGCCTACGCTTTAAAGATGTCTACAAGAGGGACATGAAGACATGCCACATCGACATAAATACATGGGAGGCTTGTGCAGAAGACCGTACGGCCTGGCGCCTCCTCGTCAAACAAGGAATGAAAAGGAGTAAAAAAGAGAGGAAAAAGAAGCCGCCACAGAAAAGAGAGTTAAAAGGAAGGAGAGACAACAGTATCTCCAGAAAGCACCACCTTTTGTTTGCAATCACTGTACCAGAGACTGCCATTCAAAAATTGGTCTGTTCAGCCACTCACATAGCTGTAGATAATTAAAAGAAAAAAAGTGGACTCTACGCCATCGTGTTTAATAGACGGAAGGTTGCCAACATACATATAGATTCCCCACGTTGGGAAGCAATGATCTGTATCTGTTGTGATGTTAATTCAACAGTAAAAAAAGAAGTCAAGTCGAGGTAGGGTAAAATGAGACAAGTGTATTTACAATAAGGTACAAGAACGGCTAGCTTGCCGCTAAACGGTAACAGTACGGTAACAGTACAACCTTTTCACTCGGTGTCTCACTATCTATAGTGAGAACCGGTGTATATTCTCCACTGTAGGAACGGCCGGTACAACACTCTTCATCCTAAATAGTAGTACTACTGTTCTTCTACAAGGATGTCTGGCATTAATTAACCCATGAAGGTTTATATGCCATTAAAACAAAGAAACCAAACCAATAAGTAAACATTAGGTTCTATGAATTTTTTTTTATTCTTCATAACTGTTGTGATGTTAGTTCAACAGTAAAAAAAGAAGTCGAGGTAGGGTAAAATGAGACAAGTGTATTTACAATAAGGTACAAGAACGGCTAGCTTGCCGCTAAACGGTAACAGTACAACCTTTTCACTCGGTGTCTCACTATATATAGTGAGAACCGGTGTATATTCTCCACTGTAGGAACGGCCGGTACAACAATATCAACCCTTCTTAACCTCTTTATATCTTTTTGAAAATTTCAAAATATTTTCTCACACTACTTGACCTCTGGGCTAGAAAATTAAATTTGAAATTGTCAAAAATGTCAAGTGTAATCTTAAGAAGGGTAAATAACAGAAAAATAGAAATGAATTTGAAATGCGTGGCATTTTTGGTGCCGGGAGCCATCCGGATGTTGCGTCGTACAACCAGACGACTTCTGAAGTTTATCTTGATATAAAATAGAATATTAAGGGGCAGGGATACATGTTCTCATTCGAATGTGGAACTCGATGACTGTTTTATATTTTGGCAATTATCATAGGTTGATATCAACAAGATACAGAAACTACTACAGAACTTATACCCTAAATTAGGAAGCGCGTGGTGTAATGGTTAAAGTCATGGGAAATGGACTCGTCGTCCCGAGTTCAAATCCTGGACGTGGTAATTGCATTTCACTTTGCGCTAATACCCTTGGGAAAGTTATGAATCCTACTCTCCCTCCAGCTATGGGTAAATAGCAGGGCAGACTGGGTTCTTTAACCATGGCTAGGTAACCAGTCTAGGAGAAGGAAAACTCTGAATTCAAACCAGTTGAACTCCGCTTAAGAAATTGACCTTGTGTCGTATCCTGCTCGTGCGGAGGGGTTGGTAAATATATACCCTAAAATAACACGCACCGTGTAACACAATTTTAAGGGACTACCATTTTTAGATATCCTCATTAAAAACCTAACTGACCAAATTATTACAAATATTTACAAAAAATAAAACCCATAGAAACCCTTAAAAATATCTCACTTTTAAGAGCCAGCAATTCCACAACTGCACAAAATGTATCCCTTATGCCCTTCCATATAGAATTTACACCATAGTCACAAACAAATTCCTCCGACATATCACTAAGCATTAAAGAAGAAAAAAAAGAAAAAAAAAGAAAGTTTTATCCTTTTCGGTTGTACACGTATGCCTGTAAGCCCTGTCGACTGGGGCTTTAGAATACACCGACTGTACCTCTGCAGGGGCAGGGATACATGCTCTCATTTGAAGATAGAACACTGCTATTGAGAGATGCAGTGACGCTTTTGACGCACCTATGTGGAGAAGTAGGGATGTGATCCACAGAGGACCAGCTTCATTGTGATGTATGATACATGTTCCTGTGTGTGTAATTATACCTGTCCTAAGCAAAATGACATTACTTTTTGACTCACCTCTGTGGAGAAGTAGGGATGTGATCCACAGAGGACCAGCTTCATTGTGATGTATGATACATGTTCCTGTGTTGGTAATTATACCTGTCCTAAGCAAAATGACATTACTTTTTGACTCACCTATGTGGAGAAGTAGGTATGTGATCCACAGAGGACCAGCTTCATTTTGATGTATGATACATGTTCCTGTGTTGGTAATTATAACTGTCCTAAACAAAATGGCATTACTTTTGTAACCTTGTACAATGGTGGATCAAAAAATGATATCAATTTTACTGAAACACCCTATACACCTCCAATTTAATAATGTTTGCCTCTCAAACCCCCTTTCACGAAGCCGAAGAGAGAGTTTGAGAGGCAAATAATTACCAACACAGGAACATGTATCCCTGCTTCATAAAATTCTGTTGACTGTTCTTTGAGCCTCTTCTTCACTACAGATTTCACTTCCTCGTCACTAGAATAATGTTTGCTCCCAAACCCTCTTCATGGTGCCAAAGATACTCTGAATGCGCTAAATCTGGTGAGTATGGAGGATGCGGTAAAGTTGTTCACTCGAATGAGGCGATGTGTTCCCTTGTCCTGATGCTTGTGTGTGGTCAAGCATTGTAATGCAGAAGGGGGACGTCGATTGGCTTGTTGGGTCTTACTCGTCGGATTCTTGCTCTGAGCCTCGTTAGGGTTTCAATGAAAGCCTTAGCTTTATAAAAAAAATCACATGAAATAAAAAAAGCATTACTTTTTGACTCACCCTCGTACAATAGATTGATCTGTCCCTGTGTCTAAACAGAACAGAGTGATCTGCCCTTGATCAGAGGACAGTATAAATTGAACGATGGAAGCGGCCATTTGCAATTGTACTCTTAACGTCTGAACCACGTCTTTCGTACTTTATAATACTGATGTTATCAAGTTTATTTTGATAATCACCTAAAAAAAATAGAAAACTATACAACTTTCAAAACTTTCAAGATTAAAATTCCTTTTCAAAATTCCAATTCAGAGTTTTCCTTCTCCTAGTCTCCACCTCCAGTCAAACACTCCTGCTGTTTGCTTGCAATATCCGTTTTAGAGATATCCTTGCTCTTTCTAATTCTCTTTAGACATTCTCAGGATGTATATGATTCAGTTTTGTCTGTTAGCTATTACCATATTAAGCGCATATATTCTACGAAGTGGTCCGAAAGTCTTGTCATAACCTACATATTGTTTTATCTTTCATTATTTTTTTGTTTTAATAATATAATATACAGGGTGGTCCGAAAGTCTTGTCACCCGAAAATATTGTTTTAACTTTCATTATTTTTTCGTTTTAATAATATAATATACAGCGTGGTCCGAAAGTCTTGTCACCCGAAAATATTGTTTTAACTTTTATTATTTTTTCGTTTTAATAATATAATATAATAAGGATGGTCCGAAAGTCTTGTCACCCGAAAATATTGTTTTAACTTTCATTATTTTTTCGTTTTAATAATATAATATACAGCGTGGTCCGAAAATCTTGTCACCCGAAATATTGTTTTAACTTTTATTATTTTTTTCGTTTTAATATATATATAATAAGGGTGGTCCGAAAGTCTTGTCACCCGAAAATATTGTTTTAACTTTTATTATTTTTTCGTTTTAATAATATAATATACAGCGTGGTCCGAAAGTCTTGTCACCCGAAAATATTGTTTTAACTTTCATTATTTTTTCGTTTTAATAATATAATATACAGCGTGGTCCGAAAGTCTTGTCACCCGAAAATATTGTTTTAACTTTCATTATTTTTCGTTTTAATAATATAATATACAGCGTGGTCCGAAAGTCTTGTCACCCGAAATATTGTTTTAACTTTCATTATTTTTTCGTTTTAATAATATAATATACAGCGTGGTCCGAAAGTCTTGTCACCCGAAAATATTGTTTTAACTTTCATTATTTTTTCGTTTTAATAATATAATATACAGCGTGGTCCGAAAGTCTTGTCACCGTAATATTGTTTTAACTTTCATTATTTTTTTGTCTTGATAATATAATGATATACAGGGTGGTCGGAAAGTTTTTTCCCCCCATATATTATTTCAATTTTCATTATTTTTGTTTTAATATATAAGTTATATAATTATTTATTCTAAAGAGTCTAAAAATTAGATTATTTTCTTGAATTTCGAGTGATATTATGTAATTATTTTACCAATAAAAATATGAATGGGATGAAAGAAACTTTCGGTGCACCCTGTACTGTTTGTTTTTCTCATATTGTGCGTTCATCCTCATGTATTCAACAGGTATATTCGTTCATGTTTATTTCGTAGTAAAATTGTTACATAATATGATAACCTATTAGATTGCTCTATTTGCGTCATAGTAAATTCTCTCCTCTAAACAGAATTGGCTGACTACTTCAACAACGTTAAATCCTTCATTGGTTTCTTGCACTGATGACCTCTATGAAGATTCCTAACATTTCCTTAGACAGACAAAACCATAAATATTGCCGACCTAACAGCGGGCTTGAAATAGGTACTTAACAGTGGAACTCTGGATATTCACAGGATATACGCACACACATAGTTTCTCATATATATATATAATATATATATATATATATATATATATATATATATATATATAATATATATATATAATATAATAATGAATGATAGAGAGAATGAAGAAAATGATGAAATAGGGCTCAATGCTAATAAGCAGCACATATTTAATTTATATTCCGCCTAACTTAAAGTTTCATGCATTATATCATCAAATCGCGTGAAAACGCTTCACGTTTATATAAACGCTAAAAAAACTACTGGTTTTTTTAAGATCTCAACCATTTGACTCATCTGATGATTGAATAACCGTGAA
>CM042171.1:19666614-19669114 GCA_023376005.1 Doryteuthis pealeii | reverse complement strand
TCCCTAGCTGCAGCGGTACCTGCTGTATATGAAAAAATAATTTGTCGATTGAAGGCGTTTTTATCGACAGATTATTTTTTTAGTGGTTAAGTAAGCCATATTTTTGAAAATATTGAAAAAAAACAAACCCAAAAAACCCAAAAAACAACAACAATAACAATCAGCGCTTAAGGCGTTTTTCCCAAAGAATTAAAGCGATATTTTACCCCCCCAGTCTTTTTTCTACAAGTAAATGTAAATATTTTAACCTTTTAACAATATAGCTTACTTTTAACGCTTTCAAACCACAAAAAAAAAAAAGAAAAAAAATTGTCGATAAAAATGCCTTCAATCGACAAATTATTTTTTCATATACAGCAGGCACCGCTTCGGCTAGGGACTTCATTCATAGGTGGGTTTGTTTTTTGAGCTATCAGCGCCTAGCATGTTTTAAGGCGGGAGGCCGGGACGAAACTCTGCGAATAGTACCTTATTTTGACCACAGTGATATGTGTCAATCATTCAAGCTAACTCGGGTCATTTTTGACTTTTAAAGGAGTTAAGAATACACTTCAAAGTTCTCGTCAAGCGTTTCCAGATGGTCAGTGACATATTGGGGGGGTTAATCCAGAGCTACTACCGACCCCACCCCCACCCAAAAGGAAGGGGCGGAAGAGGCGGAAGGGCGGGTTTCGTATATTTTCTATGTATACTACTTTACGAAATTTTATATGTAGTAGTGTAGGGTTTCATATATTTTCTATCATTACTACTCTATAAAAACTAGCAAATATATACACCCTCCGTAGGGTGCAAGTATTTAAGTTCTAATATAATAAAATATCTATTAATAATGGAGATCTTCTATTAATAATGGGATTCGCTCCCGGTTTTTGGCTGTAACAAAATCTACGTCACTGCTTACGTCACATTACCCAAAATCGTCATAACAGAATAAATACACTCAAAATTTGAACATGTAACAGTCCTCATTGTTTTTTTAAAACAAATTTTAATAAATACATGACTGGTATTATATATCTATATATAATTTGTTTTATTTTAATACATATTTAAAGTTACATTTCAAATTGTTTTATTTTTTAATCCTTTAATGAATTTGATGATTTTACTTACTTCGGGTACAAACTCGCTGACATTGAATTTTTAACTCCCACCCCTCAGGCAATATGTTTAAAAAAATCTATTTTTACATCACCCGGAAGGTGTTTTTTATTTTGCTAGTTATATTAAATTAGAAAGGTTAATGAAACTAAATAAGAATGCAGGTAAAAAGATTTGAAACAGAGGGGGCGTATAATCGAAAAATAGAACAACTGAAACTTACTCCTCCATTACTCCCGTCTTTCATTGATAATTTTTCCTGAATTAACTATTTAGTTAAAATAGTAAGTAAAGAATAGAATTACAGTTATTTCTTCTTGTTAATGGATTTCTTATAAAATTTATCCCCGAGACTTTTCCTCATATTCATTAAGTGTTCCACCTCAGCAAAACAATCTCCCTCAATTAACTCACAAAAGATGAAGCTCTTTAAGGTTCTTGATTTTTTTCATTGCATCTGCAAAAACTTCTTTTGATGAAAGCTCAAAGATATTTTGCCTACTAAAACTTTGCATTAAAAGTAGACATATTTGGATGACGTAAAAGTAGCGGTTAAATACCTAGTTAATGTAGTTTATTATACATATAATATAAAATTTCGTAAAGTAGTATACATAGAAATACGAAACCCGCCCTTCCGCCTTTCCTTTTGGGTGGGGTGGGTCGGTAGTAGCTCTGGATTAAAATAGTCACTGACCATCTGGAAACGCTTGACGAGAACTTTGAAGTGTATTCTTAACTCCTTTAAAAGTCAAAAATGACCCAGTTAGCTTGAATGATTGACACATATCACTGTGGTCAAAATAAGGTACTATTCGCAGAGTTCGTCCCGGCCTCCCGCCTTAAAACATGCTAGGCGCTGATAGCTCAAAAAACAAACCCACCTATGAATGAAGTCCTAGCCGAAGCGGTGCCTGCTGTATATGAAAAATAATTTGTCGATTGAAGGCATTTTATCGACAATTTTTTTTCTTTTTTTTTTTTTTGTGGTTTGAAAGCGTTAAAAGTAAGCTATATTGTTAAAAGGTTAAAATATTTACATTTACTTGTAAAAAAAGACTGGGGGGGTAAAATATCGCTTTAATTCTTTGGGAAAAACGCCTTAAGCGCTGATTGTTATTGTTGTTGTTTTTTGGGTTTTTTGGGTTTTGTTTTTTTCAATATTTTTTCAAAAAATATGGCTTACTTAACCACTAAAAAAATAATCTGTCGATAAACGCCTTCAATCGACAAATTATTTTTCATATACAGCAGGTACCGCTGCAGCTAGGGACTTCATTCATAGGTTTTTTTTTTGGGGGGGGGGGTTGGCCTATCACCGCCTAGCGTTTTTTTACGGGAGACCGGGACGGAACTCTGCGAATAGTACCGAAAATAAACCGATCTAATTTAAGAG
>CM042171.1:19574114-19659114 GCA_023376005.1 Doryteuthis pealeii | reverse complement strand
AGCAAGGATATCTCTAAAACGGATATTGCAAGCAAACAGCAGGAGTGTTTGACTGGAGGTGGAGACTAGGAGAAGGAAAACTCTGAATTAGAATTTTGAAAAGGAATTTTAATCTTGAAAGTTTTGAAAGTTGTATAGTTTTCTATTTTTTTAGGTGATGATCAAAATAAACTTGATAACATCAGTATTATAAAGTACGAAAGACGTGGTTCAGACGTTAAGAGTAGAATTGCAAATGGCCGCTTCCATCGTTCAATTTATACTGTCCTCTGATCAAGGGCAGATCACTCTGTTCTGTTTAGACACAGGGACAGATCAATCTATTGTACGAGGGTGAGTCAAAAAGTAATGCTTTTTTTTATTTCATGTGATTTTTTTTATAAAACTAAGGCTTTCATTGAAACCCTAACGAGGCTCAGAGCAAGAATCCGACGAGTAAGACCCAACAAGCCAATCGACGTCCCCCTTCTGCATTACAATGCTTGACCACACACAAGCATCAGGACAAGGGAACACATCGCCTCATTCGAGTGAACAACTTTACCGCATCCTCCATACTCACCAGATTTAGCGCATTCAGAGTATCTTTGGCACCATGAAAGAGGGTTTGGGAGCAAACATTATTCTAGTGACGAGGAAGTGAAATCTGTAGTGAAGAAGAGGCTCAAAGAACAGTCAACAGAATTTTATGAAGCAGGGATACATGTTCCTGTGTTGGTAATTATTTGCCTCTCAAACTCTCTCTTCGGCTTCGTGAAAGGGGGTTTGAGAGGCAAACATTATTAAATTGGAGGTGTATAGGGTGTTTCAGTAAAATTGATATCATTTTTTGATCCACCATTGTACAAGGTTACAAAACTAATGCCATTTTGTTTAGGACAGTTATAATTACCAACACAGGAACATGTATCATACATCAAAATGAAGCTGGTCCTCTGTGGATCACATCCCTACTTCTCCACATAATGAGTCAAAAACTAACGCCATTTTGTTTAGGACAGGTATAATTACCAACCCAGAAACATGTACCATACATCAAAATGAAGCTGGTCCTCTGTGGATCACATCCCTACTTCTCCACATAGGTGAGTCAAAAAGTAATGTCATTTTGCTTAGGACAGGTATAATTACCAACACAGGAACATGTATCATACATCACAATGAAGCTGGTCCTCTGTGGTCCTCTGTGGATCACATCCCTACTTCTCCACATAGGTGAGTCAAAAAGTAATGTCATTTTGCTTAGGACAGGTATAATTACACACACAGGAACATGTATCATACATCACAATGAAGCTGGTCCTCTGTGGATCACATCCCTACTTCTCCACATAGGTGCGTCAAAAGTGTCACTGCATCTCTCAATAGAAATGTTCTATCTTCAAATGAGAGCATGTATCCCTGCCCCTGCAGAGGTACAGTCGGTGTATTCTGAAGCCCCAGTCGACAGGGCTTACAGGCATACGTGTACAACCGAAAAGGATAAAACTTTCTTTTTTTTTCTTTTTTTTCTTCTTTAATGCTTAGTGATATGTGGGAGGAATTTGTTTATGACTATGGTGTAAATTCTATATGGAAGGGCATAAGGGATACATTTTGTGCAGTTGTGGAATTGCTGGCTCTTAAAAGTGAGATATTTTTAAGGGTTTCTATGGGTTTTATTTTTTGTAAATATTTGTAATAATTTGGTCAGTTAGGTTTTTAATGAGGATATCTAAAAATGGTAGCCCCTTAAAATTGTGTTACACGGTGCGTGTTATTTTAGGGTATATATATTTACCAACCCCTCCGCACGAGCAGGATACGACACAAGGTCAATTTCTTAAGCGGAGTTCAACTGGTTTGAATTCAGAGTTTTCCTTCTCCTAGACTGGTTACCTAGCCATGGTTAAAGAACCCAGTCTGCCCTGCTATTTACCCATAGCTGGAGGGAGAGTAGGATTCATAACTTTCCCAAGGGTATTAGCGCAAAGTGAAATGCAATTACCACGTCCAGGATTTGAACTCGGGCGACGAGTCCATTTCCCATGACTTTAACCATTACACCACGCGCTTCCTAATTTAGGGTATAAGTTCTGTAGTAGTTTCTGTATCTTGTTGATATCAACCTATGATAATTGCCAAAATATAAACAGTCATCGAGTTCCACATTCGAATGAGAACATGTATCCCTGCCCTTAATATTCTATTTTATATCAAGATAAACTTCAGAAGTCGTCTGGTTGTACGACGCAACATCCGGATGGCTCCCGGCACCAAAAATGCCACGCATTTCAAATTCATTTCTATTTTTCTGTTATTTACCCTTCTTAAGATTACACTTGACATTTTTGACAATTTCAAATTTAATTTTCTAGCCCAGAGGTCAAGTAGTGTGAGAAAATATTTTGAAATTTTCAAAAAGATATAAAGAGGTTAAGAAGGGTTGATATTGTTGTACCGGCCGTTCCTACAGTGGAGAATATACACCGGTTCTCACTATATATAGTGAGACACCGAGTGAAAAGGTTGTACTGTTACCGTTTAGCGGCAAGCTAGCCGTTCTTGTACCTTATTGTAAATACACTTGTCTCATTTTACCCTACCTCGACTTCTTTTTTTACTGTTGAACTAACATCACAACAGTTATGAAGAATAAAAAAAAAATTCATAGAACCTAATGTTTACTTATTGGTTTGGTTTCTTTGTTTTAATGGCATATAAACCTTCATGGGTTAATTAATGCCAGACATCCTTGTAGAAGAACAGTAGTACTACTATTTAGGATGAAGAGTGTTGTACCGGCCGTTCCTACAGTGGAGAATATACACCGGTTCTCACTATAAATAGTGAGACACCGAGTGAAAAGGTTGTACTGTTACCGTACTGTTACCGTTTAGCGGCAAGCTAGCCGTTCTTGTACCTTATTGTAAATACACTTGTCTCATTTTACCCTACCTCGACTTGACTTCTTTTTTTACTGTTGAATTAACATCACAACAGATACAGATCATTGCTTCCCAACGTGGGGAATCTATATGTATGTTGGCAACCTTCCGTCTATTAAATACGATGGCGTAGAGTCCACTTTTTTTCTTTTAATTATCTACAGCTATGTGAGTGGCTGAACAGACCAATTTTTGAATGGCAGTCTCTGGTACAGTGATTGCAAACAAAAGGTGGTGCTTTCTGGAGATGCTGGAGATACTGTTGTCTCTCCTTCCTTTTAACTCTCTTTTCTGTCGGCTTCTTTTTCCTCTCTTTTTTACTCCTTTTCATTCCTTGTTTGACGAGGAGGCGCCAGGTCGTACAGTCTTCTGCACAAGCCTCCCATGTATTTATGTCGATGTGGCATGTCTTCGTGTCCCTCTTGCAGACATCTTTAAAGCGTAGGCGTGGTCTCCATACCGGTCGGGTGCCCTCTGCTAGTTCACCATACAGTAGATCTTTGGGGATGCGGCCTTTGTCCATCCTCCTGACATGGCCAAGCCAACGCAGGCGTCTCTCGCAGATGATGGCGGGCATGCTGTTTATGTTTGCTCGTTCCAACACATAAACAGCATGCCCTCCATCATCTGCGAGAGAGGCCTATATGCATGAGAAAGGAATATATACGTATGAGAAGGGAGGATATATGAGATATATGCATGACTTGCTGCAAGTAAGGGTTAATGCTGAAATGAATTATGAATAAAAGTAGCTCGTACACAAATATTGCAAAACTTTTGACTCACCCTGGTATTTATCCTGAATAGACTTAATTGATGTAATGTGCATGACTTTTTTCCCGCCTTGTAAATTTAATGATTTGTAACAAGAGGCTTCAAAATTGGTTTCAAATGGATGAATCTGTCACGAGTTAAAATTGTTTTAATGCTACTCATATGGTCCGCTAGATATGAATCGATACTCTGTCGCCGTGGGTAAATCTACGAGGTTAATCCCAAAAGTAAGGTCTCCAAAGCGCTGGTGACGCAGGGAAATTGTTCATGTGGCTATTGACAACACTGTTGTGTTTGTTGTGCATATGAGGGTAATCCCAAAAGTAAGGTCTCCAAAGCGCTGGTGACGCAGGAAATTGTTCATGTGGCTATTGACAACACTGTTGTGTTTGTTGTGCATATGAGGGTAATCCCAAAAGTAAGGTCTCCAAAGCGCTTGTGACGCAAGGAAATTGTTCATGTGGCTATTGACAACACTGTTGTGTTTGTTGTGCATATGAGGGTAATCCCAAAGTAAGGTCTCCAAAGCGCTGGTGACGCAAGGAAATTGTTCATGTGGCTATTGACAACACTGTTGTGTTTGTTGTGCATATGAGGGTAATCCCAAAAGTAAGGTCTCCAAAGCGCTGTGACGCAAGGAAATTGTTCATGTGGCTATTGACAACACTGTTGTGTTTGTTGTGCATATGAGGGTAATCCCAAAAGTAAGGTCTCCAAAGCGCTTGTGACGCAAGGAAATTGTTCATGTGGCTATTGACAACACTGTTGTGTTTGTTGTGCATATGAGGGTAATCCAAAAGTAAGGTCTCCAAAGCGCTTGTGACGCAAGGAAATTGTTCATGTGGCTATTGACAACACTGTTGTGTTTGTTGTGCATATGAGGGTAATCCCAAAAGTAAGGTCTCCAAAGCGCTGTGACGCAAGGAAATTGTTCATGTGGCTATTGACAACACTGTTGTGTTTGTTGTGCATATGAGGGTAATCCCAAAAGTAAGGTCTCCAAAGCGCTGGTGACGCAGGGAAATTGTTCATGTGGCTATTGACAACACTGTTGTGTTTGTTGTGCATATGAGGGTAATCCCAAAAGTAAGGTCTCCAAAGCGCTGGTGACGCAAGGAAATTGTTCATGTGGCTATTGACAACACTGTTGTGTTTGTTGTGCATATGAGGGTAATCCCAAAAGTAAGGTCTCCAAAGCGCTGGTGAAGGGAAATTGTTCATGTGGCTATTGACAACACTGTTGTGTTTGTTGTGCATATGAGGGTAATCCCAAAAGTAAGGTCTCCAATGCGCTGGTGACGCAGGGAAATTGTTCATGTGGCTATTGACAACACTGTTGTGTTTGTTGTGCATATGAGGGTAATCCCAAAAGTAAGGTCTCCAAAGCGCTGGTGACGCAAGGAAATTGTTCATGTGGCTATTGACAACACTGTTGTGTTTGTTGTGCATATGAGGGTAATCCCAAAAGTAAGGTCTCCAAAGCGCTTGTGACGCAAGGAAATTGTTCATGTGGCTATTGACAACACTGTTGTGTTTGTTGTGCATATGAGGGTAATCCAAAAGTAAGGTCTCCAAAGCGCTGGTGACGCAAGGAAATTGTTCATGTGGCTATTGACAACACTGTTGTGTTGTTGTGCATATGAGGGTAATCCCAAAAGTAAGGTCTCCAAAGCGCTGTGACGCAAGGAAATTGTTCATGTGGCTATTGACAACACTGTTGTGTTTGTTGTGCATATGAGGGTAATCCCAAAGTAAGGTCTCCAAAGCGCTGGTGACGCAGGGAAATTGTTCATGTGGCTATTGACAACACTGTTGTGTTTGTTGTGCATATGAGGGTAATCCCAAAAGTAAGGTCTCCAAAGCGCTGGTGACGCAAGGAAATTGTTCATGTGGCTATTGACAACACTGTTGTGTTTGTTGTGCATATGAGGGTAATCCCAAAGTAAGGTCTCCAAAGCGCTGGTGACGCAGGGAATTGTTCATGTGGCTATTGACAACACTGTTGTGTTTGTTGTGCATATGAGGGTAATCCCAAAAGTAAGGTCTCCAAAGCGCTGGTGACGCAGGGAAATTGTTCATGTGGCTATTGACAACACTGTTGTGTTTGTTGTGCATATGAGGGTAATCCCAAAAGTAAGGTCTCCAAAGCGCTGGTGACGCAGGGAAATTGTTCATGTGGCTATTGACAACACTGTTGTGTTTGTTGTGCATATGAGGGTAATCCAAAAGTAAGGTCTCCAAAGCGCTGGTGACGCAGGGAAATTGTTCATGTGGCTATTGACAACACTGTTGTGTTTGTTGTGCATATGAGGGTAATCCCAAAAGTAAGGTCTCCAAAGCGCTGGTGACGCAGGGAAATTGTTCATGTGGCTATTGACAACACTGTTGTGTTTGTTGTGCATATGAGGGTAATCCCAAAAGTAAGGTCTCCAAAGCGGTGACGCAGGGAAATTGTTCATGTGGCTATTGACAACACTGTTGTGTTTGTTGTGCATATGAGGGTAATCCAAAAGTAAGGTCTCCAAAGCGTGGTGGCGCAGGGAAATTGTTCATGTGGCTATTGACAACACTGTTGTGTTTGTTGTGCATATGAGGGTAATCCCAAAAGTAAGATCTCCAAAGCGCTGGTGACGCAGGGAAATTGTTCATGTGGCTATTGACAACACTGTTGTGTTTGTTCCACGTGTACCAGCGCCCGTTCCTGCCTTACTGCCACGCTCACTCTTGGCTTGGTAGTCGTTTCTTATAGAATTCCCGATTGACGCTAATACCAAGTGTGAAGTTCGCGCAGTATTGAAATTGCAGTGTAATATTAAGATTAAAGAGCATTCTAAGGAAAGTGACAAAAATAATAAAAAGAGTAAAATTTTACAGTTCCGGGGAGAAATTAGATAAATTAGGATTAACTACTTCACTAGACTGAAAAATGAGAGGTGATCTTATTTGTTTAAATTTTTGATATGAGGCTTGATATGTGTTATTTTCGAAATTTTTGATATGAGGCTTGATATGTGTTATTTTCGAACTTTTTGATATGAGATTTGATATGTGTTATTTTCGAACTTTTTGATATGAGGCTTGATATGTGTTATTTTCGAACTTTTTGATATGAGGCTTGATATGTGTTATTTTCGAACTTTTTGAATGTGTTATTTCGAACTTTTTGATATGAGATTGATATGTGTTATTTTCGAACTTTTGATATGAGGCTTGATATGTGTTTATTTTCGAACTTTTGTCCTCATCTTTATGGTGATGTATAAAAATACAAAGTTTCGACCGTTGTATCCTCCGACCTTCTTAAGGTCTCCATTATTGCAATGTATCGGGTTCGTACCGATTTGATATTATTTTTCTACGTTTTTTTAGATGGGGCTTGATACGTATTATTTTGATTTTTCAAGATTTTTGAGAGGTGATCTCATTGACTCTTTCATGCAGAAGGAGGACATTGTCGATTAGCAAGTTGGGTTTTACTCGTCGGACTCTTGCTTTGAGCCTCCTTATGAATTTAAAAACCTGAAAAGTAAGAAAAAAAGTTCACATGAAATAAAAATGGCATTACTTTTTGACTCACCCTCGTAGTGATCAAGATTGTAAAGAATGAATTAACTAAAATATTGTATCATCAACATCAAGTATACAAAGCCGGGGGTTGGTTGGTTCTGTTTTATGGCATATCAACCCTTTTGGGGTCATTTAAAGCCAAATCAAGTCATTTTATATCGGGTTGCTTAGAGTACCCGATATTGCTTAAATGGTCACCCATTTAAGTATTGAACAGGCTCATCGCTGCTTAACTTCGATGATCTTAGCGTTAATTGGCCGTAAGTTCAAAGCGGGGCTGTTGTGGACTAGCCTAGCGTACCTTTCGTAAAGAATAAATGATTTGGTCCAAGACTATTTGTAGACTGCTGTTTTAGAACATCTGGGTGATAACTGAGTCGGCAAAGCTGTTACGTTGCAATACTCACGGTACTAAAACTCCGATAAAAAATCATAACCCGAGAAACATGTCGTCACAACTCCCAGCCTTTATTAACGTGCTCGTCTAGTGGCTTCTACCAGGGAGGAGGAGAGGCAGAGAGAACGAGAGAGAGAGAACACTACTAGATTCCTGGGGTCTCATCAGGTCTGTGCCCCACGACGGACGCCGGCAAAAAGAGGACGAAGCCTTTCTTCCTTCCCCCACGTCACCACGTGACTTCCGGTCAACACCCGACTTCCGGTCAACACCCGACTTCCGCTTGCCCCTCGATTCTTCGTTCGGGGTCACGCTACGGTCAAAACCATCGCTCTCCTCTTTTGGGTCATCACTATTTTTTAAGCCTTTGTAATTTATTCCTCCTCCTTCCATTAGCAGTTCTAGCTCACACAAGTCATATTGCAACAAAAGCCCCCCCCCCCAATCCCGGGGGCTGTTTCAGGGTGCTTCGGCCTCTGGACCGGCTAAGTAAAATTAACAGCGTTCATCCCAGGGGGCTATCCTCCAGGCAATATCTACCCCTTGATTTAAAGGGACAGGGCTGGGTTTATTACCCAGCACCTGAGACACTCCTCTTGAGGAGGAATGCCGACGTGATCAACGCATTTTTTGTCCCTACAACCCATAAGCTTCGGCTTGTGGGTGAGCTCACATAAAATGTCCTCGTGTCACGCCCTCATAAGTGGGAGGAGAGGCAAATACCATGAGACTGCAAAGATTACGGAATCATTACGCGAACTGTCTACCTTGATGTTTTAACACTCTGTTGCGAGTTACTGTCTAGCGCAAACTGTATTTGGATGTACTAGTACACTGAATATTGTATGATCCAGTACACAACAAGGGACCCGATTGTTATATATATATATATATATATATATATATATATATATATATATATATATATACAACACTAACGCATCACCACTGATGATGACCCTTCGAAGTGCCGAAAGTACTTGGGATAAAAAGTTTGGTGGACTAATCCAGGGATTCCATCCAAATGAAAAAAAAGTTGGCCAGAAAGCTTGAAAAGATCACCAATAAAATCGTTAAACAGGACAAGTGTCTTTTGTTTAATTCTACATGTATGAATGAAAGAATGCTGCCCAAATACAC
Source organism: Doryteuthis pealeii (assembly GCA_023376005.1). Taxonomy (NCBI): domain Eukaryota; kingdom Metazoa; phylum Mollusca; class Cephalopoda; order Myopsida; family Loliginidae; genus Doryteuthis; species Doryteuthis pealeii. Next base: position 19,650,309 of record CM042171.1, on the reverse strand, counting down.
ACACACACACACACACGTGTGTGTGTGTGTGTGTCTGTCTGTCTGTGTGTGTGTGTGTGTGTGTGTGTGTGTGGTGTGTGTGTGTGTGTGTGTGTGTGTGCCTATGTCTGTTCCTGGCTCCAACACTCTAATTTCTTGTCGACTATTGTTCTTCCACTCTTGGAGTTGTTTGGGGTTTGTTTATGCAAACTCATTCCTTAAGGAAAACATTGGGAACTGTCAATTCTGAACAACATGGTTTCCACTTAATTTCCGTTCCATGTAAGATTAGTCTGCCCATTAAATATTCAACCGACGAGCTGTTTTAGCTTGAGTTTTATTTAACGGCCTATCAAACTCTTTGGGTCAATTTATGCTAAAAAGAGTTAAATTGGCTTTGTCTTCTATATGGGTTTTTGGCTTTAGAGAATTTTTTCGGTAGAATTTGGTTATATTTAGTCTCTTGGGAAAGTTATGAATCCAACCACTCTCCCTCCAGCTATAGGTAAATATTTCTTTTAAACTCATTTTTTTCTATTTAACCCATAGATGTTACCCTAACAGGTACTACCACTCCTGTACCAACTGATTCTTATACTGATCTCTTTAACTAGGTAACCAGTCTAGGAGAAGGAAAGAAACTCTGAATTCAAATTTGTTAAACTCTCTGCTTAAGAAATTGACCTTGTGTCACATCCTGCTCGTACGGAATGGTTGGTTGGTGTGTATATATATATATATATATATATATATATATATATATAGTCACTTTTTGGTAAAAAAAAATGTTGATTTAGTCAGATCTTGACAAAAAGGTTGCTTTTTTTAAGTAAACTCCTCGTATTTTTATACTTTAATCTGAAATTATTGCTTTTTTTAATATTCCCGTATTTATTTCGTAGTCTGCAGTTTGTTTTTAATAATCTTTATTTAATTGATTTATTTATTTTAAACAGACGTTCATTTTTTAAAATATTTGAATGAAATAAATCAATGAAAAAATTACCAGAAAAAAATTAAACAAAGAGATTAAACAAAGAAAATACGAAAATTTTATTTTTAATATGATCCATTTTTAATACTATTTTTAATATGATTATTACTAATCAAGTAATATTATTAAAAAATAAAATTTTGATATTTTTTTTTTGTAATTATTAAAATCGTAGTACGAAACAAAATATCAGTTTTTCGATAAAAACATTTTTTTAAATATATCCAAACCGGATGGCTTCTCTCACAAATTAAAATTTGGTAACATTAAAAATATATATTTAAATTTGGGGGGAATTCAAGATGTCTGCTGGTTTGGTGTTTATGAACAGTTTCATTAATTTGCTTGTTTGGTAGTATTTGGAACGTGTTTGTCTGAAACTGTCATAGTTTAAAAGCATGTGTTTGACAGGGAATTGAGTACCCCTTTATTGCCATTACTCCCAGGCTTATTCGGGATAGTAGCACCTGTTAGGACCCCCTTATATGGGTCAAATATATCTGTTTAAAATTATTAATATTCACTAAAACCGCGCAAGAAATTAACCCCCAAGACACTCTTAAGAAACAGCTACACAAAAATATAAATACGAACGCACAATAAACGCCATTTAGGCAATGGCGTTTATTGTGCGTTCGTAAATTGTGCGTTCGTAAATTGCCCTAGACGGACTGGCGCCGTTAAAATCAATCAATAAATTCTATCGTGCCATTGCATTATTCAAAACAAATTAATTTTATTGTCTATTATTTGGTATTATTAATATTCCAAATACTATTCGAACAATCGGAGCCCCGTTGTATACAGGATCATTCAATATTCAGTATACTAGTACATTCAAATACAAACATAGAGTAACTTGGTACAGAGTACTAAAACATCGAGGTATACTGGATCATACAATATTCAGTATACTAGTACATTCAAATCCAGACATAATGTAACTTGAAACAGAGTACTAAAACATCGAGGTATACTGGATCATACAATATTCAGTATACTAGTACATTCAAATCCAGACATAATGTAACTTAAAACAGAGTACTAAACCTCGAGTATACTGGATCATACAATACAGTATACTAGTACATTCAAATCCAGACATAATGTAACTTGAAAGAGTACTAAAACATCGAGTATACTGGATCATACAATATTCAGTATACTAGTACATTCAAATCCAGAGTAACTTGAAACAGAGTACTAAAACATCGAGATACTGGATCATACAATATTCAGTATACTAGTACATCAAATACAGACATAGAGTAACATGAGAGGTATACTGTCATACAATATTCAGTATACTAGTACATTCAAATCCAGACATAATGTAACTTGAAACAGAGTACTAAAACCTCGAGGTATACTGGATCATACAATATTCAGTATACTAGTACATTCAAATCCAGACATAATGTAACTTGAAACAGAGTACTAAAACATCGAGGTATACTGGATCATACAATATTCAGTATACTAGTACATTCAAATCCAGACATAATGTAACTTGAAACAGAGTACTAAAACATCGAGGTATACTGGATCATACAATATTCAGTATACTAGTACATTCAAATCCAGACATAATGTAACTTGAAACAGAGTACTAAAACATCGAGGTATACTGGATCATACAATATATACAGTATAAGTACATTCAAATCCAGACATAATGTAACTTGAAACAGAGTACTAAAACATCGAGGTATACTGGATCATACAATATTCAGTATACTAGTACATCCAAATACAGACATAGAGTAACATGAAACAGAGTACTAAAACATCGAGGTATACTGGATCATACAATATTCAGTATACTAGTACATTCAAATCCAGACATAATGTAACTTGAAACAGAGTACTAAAACATCGAGGTATACTGGATCATACAATATTCAGTATACTAGTACATTCAAATCCAGACATAATGTAACTTGAAACAGAGTACTAAAACATCGAGGTATACTGGATCATACAATATTCAGTATACTAGTACATTCAAATCCAGACATAATGTAACTTGAAACAGAGTACTAAAACCTCGAGGTATACTGGATCATACAATATTCAGTATACTAGTACATTCAAATCCAGACATAATGTAACTTGAAACAGAGTACTAAAACATCGAGGTATACTGGATCATACAATATTCAGTATACTAGTACATCCAAATACAGACATAGAGTAACATGAAACAGAGTACTAAAACATCGAGGTATACTGGATCATACAATATTCAGTATACTAGTACATTCAAATCCAGACATAATGTAACTTGAAACAGAGTACTAAAACCTCGAGGTATACTGGATCATACAATATTCAGTTATACTAGTACATTCAAATCCAGACATAATGTAACTTGAAACAGAGTACTAAAACCTCGAGGTATACTGGATCATACAATATTCAGTATACTAGTACATTCAAATCCAGACATAATGTAACTTGAAACAGAGTACTAAAACATCGAGGTATACTGGATCATACAATATTCAGTATACTAGTACATTCAAATCCAGACATAATTAACTTGAAACAGAGTACTAAACATCGAGGTATACTGGATCATACAATATTCAGTATACTAGTACATTCAAATCCAGACATAATGTAACTTGAAACAGAGTACTAAAACATCGAGGTATACTGGATCATACAATATTCAGTATACTAGTACATCCAAATACAGACATAGAGTAACATGAAACAGAGTACTAAAACATCGAGTATACTGGATCATACAATATCAGTATACTAGTACATTCAAATCCAGACATAATGTAACTTGAAACAGAGTACTAAAACATCGAGGTATACTGGATCATACAATATTCAGTATACTAGTACATTCAAATCCAGACATAATGTAACTTGAAACAGAGTACTAAAACATCGAGGTATACTGATCATACAATATTCAGTATACTAGTACATTCAAATCCAGACATAATGTAACTTGAAACAGAGTACTAAAACATCGAGGTATACTGGATCATACAATATTCAGTATACTAGTACATTCAAATCCAGACATAATGTAACTTGAAACAGAGTACTAAAACATCGAGGTATACTGGATCATACAATATTCAGTATACTAGTACATTCAAATCCAGACATAATGTAACTTGAAACAGAGTACTAAAACATCGAGGTATTACTGGATCATACAATATTCAGTATACTAGTACATTCAAATCCAGACATAATGTAACTTGAAACAGAGTACTAAAACCTCGAGGTATACTGGATCATACAATATTCAGTATACTAGTACATTCAAATCCAGACATAATGTAACTTGAAACAGAGTACTAAAACCTCGAGGTATACTGGATCATACAATATTCAGTATACTAGTACATTCAAATCCAGACATAATGTAACTTGAAACAGAGTACTAAAACATCGAGGTATACTGGATCATACAATATTCAGTATACTAGTACATTCAAATCCAGACATAATGTAACTTGAAACAGAGTACTAAAACATCGAGGTATACTGATCATACAATATTCAGTATACTAGTACATTCAAATCCAGACATAATGTAACTTGAAACAGAGTACTAAAACATCGAGTATACTGGATCATACAATATTCAGTATACTAGTACATCCAAATACAGACATAGAGTAACATGAAACAGAGTACTAAAACATCGAGGTATACTGGATCATACAATATTCAGTATACTAGTACATTCAAATCCAGACATAATGTAACTTGAAACAGAGTACTAAAACATCGAGGTATACTGGATCATACAATATTCAGTATACTAGTACATTCAAATCCAGACATAATGTAACTTGAAACAGAGTACAAAACATCGAGGTATACTGGATCATACAATATTCAGTATACTAGTACATTCAAATCCAGACATAATGTAACTTGAAACAGAGTACTAAAAACCTCGAGGTATACTGGATCATACAATATTCAGTATACTAGTACATTCAAATCCAGACATAATGTAACTTGAAACAGAGTACTAAAACATCGAGGTATACTGGATCATACAATATTCAGTATACTAGTACATTCAAATCCAGACATAATGTAACTTGAAACAGAGTACTAAAACATCGAGGTATACTGGATCATACAATATTCAGTATACTAGTACATTCAAATCCAGACATAATGTAACTTGAAACAGAGTACTAAAACATCGAGGTTATACTGGATCATACAATATTCAGTATACTAGTACATTCAAATCCAGACATAATGTAACTTGAAACAGAGTACTAAAACATCGAGGTATACTGGATCATACAATATTCAGTATACTAGTACATTCAAAATCCAGACATAGAGTAACTTGAAACAGAGTACTAAAACATCGAGGTATACTGGATCATACAATATTCAGTATACTAGTACATTCAAATACAGACATAGAGTAACTTGAAACAGAGTACTAAAACATCGAGGTATACTGGATCATACAATATTCAGTATACTAGTACATTCAAATCCAGACATAATGTAACTTGAAACAGAGTATTAAACATCGAGGATACTGGATCATACAATATTCAGTATACTAGTACATTCAAATCCAGACATAATGTAACTTGAAACAGAGTATTAAACATCGAGGTATACTGGATCATACAATATTCAGTATACTAGTACATTCAAATCCAGACATAATGTAACTTGAAACAGAGTACTAAAACATCGAGGTATACTGGATCATACAATATTCAGTATACTAGTACATTCAAATCCAGACATAATGTAACTTGAAACAGAGTACTAAAAACATCGAGGTATACTGGATCATACAATATTCAGTATACTAGTACATTCAAATCCAGACATAATGTAACTTGAAACAGAGTACTAAAACATCGAGGTATACTGGATCATACAATATTCAGTATACTAGTACATTCAAATCTAGACATAGAGTAACTTGAAACAGAGTGTTAAAGCATCGAGGTATACTGGTATATTCAAATACTGGATCATACAATATTCAGTATACATCCAAATACTGGATCATACTGGTACATTCAAATACTGGATCATACAATATTCAGTATACATCCAAATACTGGATCATACTGGTACATTCAAATACTGGATCGTACAATATTCAGTATACATCCAAATACTGGATCATACAATATTCAGTATACTAGTACATCCAAATCCAGACATAGAGTAACTTTAAACAGAGTGTTAAAACATCGAGGTATACTGGATCATACAATATTCAGTATACTAGTACATTCAAATCCAGATATAATGTAACTTGAAACAGAGTACTAAAACATCGAGGTATACTGGATCATACAATATTCAGTATACTAGTACATTCAAATCCAGACATAATGTAACTTGAAACAGAGTATTAAACATCGAGGTATACTGGATCATACAATATTCAGTATACTAGTACATTCAAATACAGACATAGAGTAACTTGAAACAGAGTACTAAAACATCGAGGTATACTGGATCATAGAATATTCAGTATACTAGTACATTCAAATCTAGACATAGAGTAACTTGAAACAGAGTGTTAAAGCATCGAGGTATACTGGTATATTCAAATACTGGATCATACAATATTCAGTATACATCCAAATACTGGATCATACTGGTACATTCAAATACTGGATCATACAATATTCAGTATACATCCAAATACTGGATCATACTGGTACATTCAAATACTGGATCATACAATATTCAGTATACATCCAAATACTGGATCATACAATATTCAGTATACTAGTACATCCAAATCCAGACATAGAGTAACTTGTAACAGAGTACTAAAACATCGAGGTATACTGGATCATACAATATTCAGTATACTAGTACATTCAAATACAGTTTGCGCCAGACATAGAGTAACTCGCGTAATGGTTCCATAATCTTGATGGGTACTCAATTTCTTTTAAAAAATATTTCTTTTAAACTCATTTTTTTCTATTTAACCCATAGATGTTACCCTAACAGGTACTACCACTCCTGTACCAACTGATTCTTATACGAGAAGTGATATAATTCCTTCATAATGCACAACAGTGATCTTACACTAACCCTGTCGACTGGGGCTTTAGAATACACCGACTGCACCTCTGCAGAGGGGTTAGCTCCACACACACACACACACCCAAATGGGGCTACCTGTTGGTCGTAGGTGGTGACCCCTAATACTCAATGAAGGATTCCTGGTGGATGAGCAGTCCATGACATGCAAGACTCCGCTTAAGCCCCGTACTTAGGCTAGACAGGCGGTCTTGAGACACAAGATTTGGTTTTGTTTTGTTTTGTTTTACGGCATATCAACCTCAGTGGGTCATTTAATGCCGATAAAGTTTTGAAATAAATCAATTCTTAATGGATAATACAATTTTGTTTATCAACACATGTTTTTCTATTTAACCCATAGATGGGACCCTAACAGGTACTACCACTCCGGGTCAGAGTGGACCAGGGAGCAATGGTGATGAAGGGGTGCTCCACATTCCCCAAACCTCCAGAACTGGAACTGGAGTTTAACGTCATTCCCAGGACATTGAGACACAAGAATGAATTAAAAAAACACATCTTCGGCATAAAATAACCCAACATGGTACTTGATTCTCGTTGGTTGTCTCATCCTCGCGACCCTGTGTCCCATTCTAGCCATGACTAACTGATTGGGTAATATAGGGAGTCATGTCGATGTGTAATGGTTAGCAAGCTAGTCTCGCAGATCCATAACAACTGAATAACGAGTTCGATTCTTGCTGAATGCTCCATATGTGCGAAACTGGCTTGCTAACCATTATAGCTTGATATGGGGCGTCGTTTAGTTATGTAATGGCTAGCTAGTTAGTCTCGCAGATCCATTACGAGTGAATAGCGAGTCCGATTCTCGTTGGTTGTCTCATCCTCGCGACCCTGTGTCCCATCCTAGCCATGACTAACTGATTGGGTAATATAGGGAGTCATTTTGCATTTGTTTAATAGAAGGGGTCATATCAAGCTATAATGGTTAGCAAGCTAGTCTCGCAGATCCATAACAACTGAATAACGAGTTCGATTCTGCTGAATGCTCCATATGTGCGAAACTGGCTTGCTAACCATTATAGCTTGATATGGGGGCGTCGTTTAGTTATGTAATGGCTAGCTAGTTAGTCTCGCAGATCCATTACGAGTGAATAGCGAGTCCGATTCTCGTTGGTTGTCTCATCCTCGCGACCCTGTGTCCCATCCTAGCCATGACTAACTGATTGGGTAATATAGGGAGTCATTTTGCATTTGTTTAATAGAAGGGGTCATATCAAGCTATAATGGTTAGCAAGCTAGTCTCGCAGATCCATAACAACTGAATAACGAGTTCGATTCTTGCTGAATGCTCCATATGTGCGAACTGGCTTGCTACCATTATAGCTTGATATGGGGGCGTCGTTTAGTTATGTAATGGCTAGCTAGTTAGTCTCGCAGATCCATTACGAGTGAATAGCGAGTCCGATTCTCGTTGGTTGTCTCATCCTCGCGACCCTGTGTCCCATCCTAGCCATGACTAACTGATTGGGTAATATAGGGAGTCATTTTGCATTTGTTTAATAGAAGGGGTCATATCAAGCTATAATGGTTAGCAAGCTAGTCTCGCAGATCCATAACAACTGAATAACGAGTTCGATTCTTGCTGAATGCTCCATATGTGCGAAACTGGCTTGCTAACCATTATAGCTTGATATGGGGGCGTCGTTTAGTTATGTAATGGCTAGCTAGTTAGTCTCGCAGATCCATTACGAGTGAATAGCGAGTCCGATTCTCGTTGGTTGTCTCATCCTCGCGACCCTGTGTCCCATCCTAGCCATGACTAACTGATTGGGTAATATAGGGAGTCATTTTGCATTTGTTTAATAGAAGGGGTCATATCAAGCTATAATGGTTAGCAAGCTAGTCTCGCAGATCCATAACAACTGAATAACGAGTTCGATTCTTGCTGAATGCTCCATATGTGCGAAACTGGCTTGCTAACCATTATAGCTTGATATGGGGGCGTCGTTTAGTTATGTAATGGCTAGCTAGTTAGTCTCGCAGATCCATTACGAGTGAATAGCGAGTCCGATTCTCGTTGCTCATCCTCGCGACCATCCTAGCCATGACTAACTGATTGGTAATATAGGGAGTCATGGTCAAGCTAGTCTCGCAGATCGAATAACGCGATAATGGTGCGAAACTGGCTGCTAACCATTATAGCTTGATATGGGGCGTCGTTTAGTTATGTAATGGCTAGCTAGTTAGTCTCGCAGATCCATTACGAGTGAATAGCGAGTCCGATTCTCGTTGGTTGTCTCATCCTCGCGACCCTGTGTCCCATCCTAGCCATGACTAACTGATTGGGTAATATAGGGAGTCATTTTGCATTTGTTTAATAGAAGGGGTCATATCAAGCTATAATGGTTAGCAAGCTAGTCTCGCAGATCCATAACAACTGAATAACGAGTTCGATTCTTGCTGAATGCTCCATATGTGCGAAACTGGCTTGCTAACCATTATAGCTTGATATGGGGCGTCGTTTAGTTATGTAATGGCTAGCTAGTTAGTCTCGCAGATCCATTACGAGTGAATAGCGAGTCCGATTCTCGTTGGTTGTCTCATCCTCGCGACCCTGTGTCCCATCCTAGCCATGACTAACTGATTGGGTAATATAGGGAGTCATTTTGCATTTGTTTAATAGAAGGGGTCATATCAAGCTATAATGGTTAGCAAGCTAGTCTCGCAGATCCATAACAACTGAATAACGAGTTCGATTCTTGCTGAATGCTCCATATGTGCGAAACTGGCTTGCTAACCATTATAGCTTGATATGGGGCGTCGTTTAGTTATGTAATGGCTAGCTAGTTAGTCTCGCAGATCCATTACGAGTGAATAGCGAGTCCGATTCTCGTTGGTTGTCTCATCCTCGCGACCCTGTGTCCCATCCTAGCCATGACTAACTGATTGGGTAATATAGGGAGTCATGTCGATGTGTAATGGTTAGCAAGCTAGTCTCGCAGATCCATAACAACTGAATAACGAGTTCGATTCTCGCAGAATGCTCCATATGTGCGAAACTGGCTTGCTAACCATTATAGCTTGATATGGGGCGTCGTTTAGTTATGTAATGGCTAGCTAGTTAGTCTCGCAGATCCATTACGAGTGAATAGCGAGTCCGATTCTCGTTGGTTGTCTCATCCTCGCGACCCTGTGTCCCATCCTAGCCATGACTAACTGATTGGGTAATATAGGGAGTCATTTTGCATTTGTTTAATAGAAGGGGTCATATCAAGCTATAATGGTTAGCAAGCTAGTCTCGCAGATCCATAACAACTGAATAACGAGTTCGATTCTTGCTGAATGCTCCATATGTGCGAAACTGGCTTGCTAACCATTATAGCTTGATATGGGGGCGTCGTTTAGTTATGTAATGGCTAGCTAGTTAGTCTCGCAGATCCATTACGAGTGAATAGCGAGTCCGATTCTCGTTGGTTGTCTCATCCTCGCGACCCTGTGTCCCATCCTAGCCATGACTAACTGATTGGTAATATAGGGAGTCATTTTGCATTTGTTTAATAGAAGGGTCATATCAAGCTATAATGGTTAGCAAGCTAGTCTCGCAGATCCATAACAACTGAATAACGAGTTCGATTCTTGCTGAATGCTCCATATGTGCGAAACTGGCTTGCTAACCATTATAGCTTGATATGGGCGTCGTTTAGTTATGTAATGGCTAGCTAGTTAGTCTCGCAGATCCATTACGAGTGAATAGCGAGTCCGATTCTCGTTGGTTGTCTCATCCTCGCGACCCTGTGTCCCATCCTAGCCATGACTAACTGATTGGGTAATATAGGGAGTCATTTTGCATTTGTTTAATAGAAGGGGTCATATCAAGCTATAATGGTTAGCAAGCTAGTCTCGCAGATCCATAACAACTGAATAACGAGTTCGATTCTTGCTGAATGCTCCATATGTGCGAAACTGGCTTGCTAACCATTATAGCTTGATATGGGCATCGTTTAGTTATGTAATGGCTAGCTAGTTAGTCTCGCAGATCCATTACGAGTGAATAGCGAGTCCGATTCTCGTTGGTTGTCTCATCCTCGCGACCCTGTGTCCCATCCTAGCCATGACTAACTGATTGGGTAATATAGGGAGTCATGTCGATGTGTAATGGTTAGCAAGCTAGTCTCGCAGATCCATAACAACTGAATAACGAGTTCGATTCTTGCAGAATGCTCCATATGTGCGAAACTGGCTTGCTAACCATTATAGCTTGATATGGGGCGTCGTTTAGTTATGTAATGGCTAGCTAGTTAGTCTCGCAGATCCATTACGAGTGAATAGCGAGTCCGATTCTCGTTGGTTGTCTCATCCTCGCGACCCTGTGTCCCATCCTAGCCATGACTAACTGATTGGGTAATATAGGGAGTCATTTTGCATTTGTTTAATAGAAGGGGTCATATCAAGCTATAATGGTTAGCAAGCTAGTCTCGCAGATCCATAACAACTGAATAACGAGTTCGATTCTTGCTGAATGCTCCATATGTGCGAAACTAGCTTGCTAACCATTATAGCTTGATATGGGGGCGTCGTTTAGTTATGTAATGGCTAGCTAGTTAGTCTCGCAGATCCATTACGAGTGAATAGCGAGTCCGATTCTCGTTGGTTATCTCATCCTCGCGACCCTGACTTGCTAACCATTATAGCTTGATATGACCCCTTCTATTACCCAACCCGTTCGCCACGGAATGTATCTTCGAGGCTACACTGCGATAATTGAAGTTCCAACGGTTAGTTTATGAAGGAAACTGACAGGCTCAAACGAAAACAATATAAAACAAATGCAAAAGTGGAAAGAATGAAGACAGTCATATTGCAGATAACTAGGTCATAGGAGGAGAATCCTGTTTTCTCACGAGTTTACAATTTCATGTGAGCTGTGGGTTATTCATATGGCTCACTATAAAAACAAAGTGTGACATAAGGTCGGTTTACTGGGGAGTGCTGGCTGTCAATCATTTAGGTGAGAACACGTTTACTGCGCACTAAAAAAAAAATATTTATCTTACAGCTAGGAATTGACCCAAGGTCGGTACAGCCATCGCGTATTAAACTCATTGCACTAACCATTACACCACGATGGGATGCCCTGTGATTGTACAGAGATACAAAGGTTGCAAGTATGGGGACGTTCGTTATACTATAAAAATTGTGATGATGTGATTGTAGAGTAGGTATTTACTCAACCCATTCGCTACAGGAAAGATATGACACAAGGTTGCAAGTATGGGGTATCCAGTTAGGATCGAATACGCTATTCAGTAGTAATGGATCTGCAAGACTAGCTTGCTAACCATTACACCACAATGTAATGATCTGTGATTGTAGAGTAGGTATTTACTCAACCCATTCGCTACAGGAAAGATATGACACAAGGTTGCGAGTATGGGGTATCCAGTGATGATTGAACTTGCTATTCAGTAGTAATGGATCTGTGAGACTAGCTTGCTAACAATTACATCACGATTCAGGGCGCTGAATAAATATATCGACCATGTATGTATTTACCAAAACCCCTCCGTACGAGCAGTATGTGACACAAGGTCTATTTTAAGCGGAGTTTAACTGGACATATAGCGTAGTGGATATAGACGTTGGTTTATACAGTTCTAAGTGACAGTTATCTCTAGACTGCAGGTTCAATCCTGGTCAAGAGTGACAGTAACATAGAATAATAATAATTAACACAGCTTAACACTTGTAACCAGCTATGGTTAGCGGAATGAGAACAGGATGTCTGTGTGGATTGAATAAAGGGTTGGGTTCAAAGTTCTTTGATGTCTCTCGATTACGACGAGAAAGTTCCCGGGTTCGAAAAGAAGGTTCCCGAGTTCGAGAAGGCTTCCGAGCCCGACAAGAAATACCTGAAGAAGACCGGAGAGCACATCGGCCTAAATATTGTACAGACAACAATAAAGATGGGGACAATAGTCCAAATAACCCAAATAATACAGATTATCAATCCTTATCTAAAAAATTTAAGAGTTTAACGGGTTTGAATTCAGTTTTCTTTCTCATAGATTGGTTGCAATACTAAAGTTAAAGAGTATGTCCAGTTCCTTATTAACACTTTGATTACGGTCAAGTCACGTTCAAACGACCGGTTTCCGCTAGATCACCGAAGTTAAGCAGCGATGAGCCTGTTCAGTACTTAGATGGAGGACTATTTTGGTATATAAGGTGTGCCAATCAACAGCCCGACTGCGTGGCTGGTTGACTACTTAATCACTGACACTGAGAGACGTCCATTTGCAATCATTGACGAAGGACTTGCAATATTGAGGAGCACCAAGGAATAACCAAAGGATTCTTTACCAAGGATTTCCGCTGGACAAGCACTCTTGCTTGAAGCCTAAAGGATAGCCCATAAAATCGTAACAGACCATTTAAACAAAAAAGGTATTGGCACTAGATTATCCGAAAAGGGGTTATTTCCTAGTTGAGTAACATGATATTACAGAGTGACCCAGAAAAAACAGAAACCAAATTATTTATTTTCCCATTAAACTAACCCTAAACCCCACCCTAACCCTAACCCTAAACCCTAACCCTAACCCCCTTAATTGAGTAACATGATATTACAGAGCGACCCAGAAAAAACAGAAACCAAATTATTTATTTTCCCATTAAACTAACTCTAAACTCCAACCCTGACCCTAATCCTAACCCCCTACCTAGTGGAGTAACATAAGTTACCTATCCAAGGTTAAAAGCCCAGTCTTACCTACTATTTTACCCATAGGTGGAGGAAGAATATATGGATTCATAACTTTCCAAGTGTATTTTTAAAAAAATGATGGGTCTCACCCCTTTGCAAAGGATACAGTCAGATCTCTAGAACTGGTGCTTCACCATCAGGTAGTTTAGCGTCATACCCAGGCGCCCATTCTTTAGGGGTGGAGTGGAAGTAGGGAGTCTCACCCCTCTTTTAGAGGATATAGTCAGTGTATTTTAAACCATACTGACAGGATGGTCATGGAGTATTATGAAATCAAAACCATCGTACATTTAACAGGAAATTATACGAAGAAGGCAGTAGAATAATTAAGAATAAATCTATTTTTATGACCTGATATTTGAGGTGGGGATAGTCTTGCTGTGCAAGGTTCTGTCTTTAAGAATTATTCATCTAATTAAAATTCTTGGATGTTGAAAGATTTTCATAGCGAATGTATGACCGAGAATAAACGTTAATTGAAAAAGTATGAATTGGTTTATATAATGAGGGAATGGAATGTTCAATATTTTTTTTTATAATGGGGTGTTGTAATGTCTAATTGTTCATTAGATAACAATAAATAATTGGCATTAAATAACCTACAAAAGTTAACATGCCATTAAACTAAGAAACCAAACTGTTATAGGTGATATACCCTATAGACTAATGGAATGCACCGACGGTTACTATAAGTAACAGGGACAATTATGGCTTGTAGAGTAAGCCAATGCGAGTCAGCTCATAACTCTATTGTCGGACCTATTTCCAACTTCTCTTTACTGTAATTGTCTACTCTTTTGTTCATACATTTTCCTACATTTGTTACCTGTCGTTTTGTTCTTATTTGACCCCTTAAAACCCCACAACACAAACAAAACCATATCTCATGGTGAAGTTCCAATTTTGGAGCTCTGGTTTGGTTTGGTTTGGTTTGGTTTGTTTTACGGCATATCAACCTCAGTGGGTCATTTAATGCCGATAAAGTTTTGAAATAATTAATTTTTAATGGATACACAATTTTTTTTATAAATACATTTTTCTATTTAACCCATATATGGGACCCTAACAGGTACTACCACTCCGGACCAGAGTGGACCAGGGAGCAGCGGTGAAGAAGGGGGTGCTCCACATTCCCCAAACCTCCAGAAGTGGAATCTCACCATCATTCATCATCCGGGCACCTGGCGCTTACACCCGGGACAGTAGTATCTTGAATTCAGTGCCAATGTGTCGCCCGTTCGCATTCCGAAGGACGCGGGTTCGATTCCACATGCAAGCAAAGCCTAGCCCGCTTCCTTCGAGAATACGGCGGGCCACTCACCTCCGGTTCTCTGTCACAGCATCACTGTTTATTTGCAGTCACTGCACCAGAGATTGTCATTCAAAAATTGGTCTGTTCAGCCACTCACTACACCATCGTCTTTAGTAGACGAAGGATGCCAACAGAACAGTGATAACATTCTAGAAGATTGAAATCTATTTCCTCAAATAAAGGCAAAGTTTTGAAGGAAAATATTTTGTGCAGTAATTCTTTATGTTAATCTACAACTTTCGCTACATGAGAGACGTTACAGTTCCAAAATTGACCTACCCTACTGTCCATGTTATTTACGTTGAAAAGGAACTGTTTTATGTTAATTTGCAACTTTCGCTACATGGGAGACGTTACAGTTCCAAAATCGACCTACCCTAATGTAGCGTGTCTTGGGCAGGAATAGTCTACCGGAGCCCATCCCTCTCCAGGTATACTAGTTTGTATTCAGAATTTTCTTTCTCCTAAATTGCCTTACTAAGAGCCGAGTCTGTCCTACTATTAACTCATATCCCAGTCATACCACTCTGTTGGTGGGCCTTATAATACGCTATATTCCCTGTAGAAGGTTACCCCTCCTCACACAAAAAAATGTGGGCATCCTGAGTATGACACTAAACTGTATCTGATGGTGGGGATCAAGTTCTGGAAATTTGGTGAGTGTGAAGTACTTTTTCCTTGTCATTACTCCCAGGTCCACTTTCACTCGGACTAAATGATTTAAGATGTTTAATTGTAGAATTGAAGGATTGGGAAAAAATAGACAAAAAAATGTTATTGACGTTAGGGTCCTTATCTATGAATTTAAAAAAAAACTTCTTTGAAATGTGTGTTCGAGAAAAAGAGTAGGAGAAAGATAGAGAGAGGGGTGAGAACGTAGAAACAATGGCGCTAATCTGTTTCAATCGATGATGAAAAGAAGGAAAGAAAGAAAAAAAGTGTTTGTGTGTGTGTGTGTGTGAGAGAGAGAGAGAGAGAGAGAGAGAGAGAGAGAGAGAGAGAGAGGGGGGGGGAGAGAGAGTATAGGAAGTCGCGACATCTCCTATCTACCACAGAATATTCTAGAAAAAGCGGATCGAAAAATAACACCCCACGACATACATCATTCAAATTTTAAAAAAAAGAAATACAATTTTTTATTTTTCGACCAATCAGGGCACGATAAAATAAACGCGCCAAATTCTGGTCAAGAACATTCGGGTATTTCGGTGATCCACCAGTTTCTTATAAATATCTGACTTTTAGCAATATTCACTAGACAGCCAGTGCTTATAGTTTGACACGACTATGTCTTGTCCTCCTCTTTCTGCCTGTGGGAACCTTTCTTCTCAGGACAACTACTACAGCTGCTTCTGCTGCTGCTGCTGATGATGATGATGATTTAAATTCTGAACTGACATTTACAACTGTTCAAAGGACTTACTTTTAATGTTGTTGTAAGTTCGTTTAAATTGATTTGTTCATGGTTGTTTCGTTTTTATTGAATAAAGCCTTTGTGTGTAGCCTTTTGTCTATCTAATATTATTTTTATCTAGGCATAAGTCTGCTACAGAGAGGAAAAAGAAAGAAAGAGAGAGAGGGGGGAGGGGAGAAAGAGAGAGAGAGAGTGGGGAGAAAGAGAGAGAGGAGGGAGAAGAGAGAAGAGAGAGAAAGAGAGAGAGGAGAAAGAGAGAGGGGGAGAGAAAGAGAGTGGGGAGAAGAGAGAGAGGGGGAGAAAGCGAGAGAGCGGAGAGAAAGAGAGAGAGGGGAGAAGAGAGGGGGAGAAAGAGAGGGGAGAAAGAGATAGAGGGGTGAAGAGGAGGGGGAGAAAGAGAGAGGGGAGAGAGAGAGGGGAGAAAGAGGGGAGAAGAGAGAAAGGGGGAGAAAGAGAGAGAGGGTGAGAAAGAGAGAGGGGGAAAGAAAAAGAAAGTGGAGAAAGAGAGAGAGGGAGAAAGAGAGAGAGGGGGAGAAGAGGGGAGAAGAGAGAAATGGGGAAAAGAGAGAGAGGGTGAGAAAGAGGGGGGGAAAGAAAAGAAAGTGGGGAGAAAGAGAGAGAGAGGAGAGAGAGGAGAGAGAAAGAGAAGGGAGTGGGAGAAAGAGAAGGGGAGAAAGAGAAAGAGAGGAGGAGAGAGAGAGAGAGGAGGAGAAAGAGAGAGAGAGAACCGGAGTCTCATAAAAATCTTCAGGCCTCAAGTTCTTACTTAAGAATAAGAAAAAGAGAAAAAGAGAAAATGAAAAAGAGGAAAAGAAAAAAGAAAGAAAGAAAAGAAAGAGAGGCAGAGAAAGAAAACTTACAAATTAAACGGAAGATTATAAAAGGAAGAAGAAGAAAAGGAAAAGAGGAAAAGAGAAAGAGAAAGAGAAAAAGAAGTAGAAAAATGAGGTTGCAAATCAAATGGAACATTAGAAAAGGAAAAAGAAAAAGAAATGAAGAAATGAAGAAAAGAAAAAGAAAAAGAAAAAGAGAAAACAAAAAAAAAGAAAGAGTGACAGAGAAAGAAATATTGCAAAGTGAATGAAAGATTAGAAAAAGAAAGAAAGAAATTGACAAGAAGAAAAGGAAATGGAGGAAAGTGTTGGAATTACATTCCTTACTTACCACGTTTCTCCCGTCAAGCGCTAGGTAACGTGACATAGCCTTATAAAACTAGAAGCACCAAAAGTGAAACATTTTCTTTCATTCTTCCACTTTTAAGTCATGATAAGGTGACACGCACCGTTGTGTTTCCTGTCTACGTGACATGGGGTTTGTAAAGTTTTTAAATGCCATCCTTGGCCAGTTGAAAAGGGCTTTAAGAAAGTCCTGTGTTACCGAATACTTTGGTAAGCGTATAAGTCCTATCCTGCGTATTGGTAAAGGTCCAGTGATTTAGTCCTATGTCTGTCATCAAAGAATGTTGCAGTAATTATGACCAGTAAGGTCGGTTTAAGTATTGTATCAACCTTAGAGTACTGCCAGTAATTGGCCAAGAGATAGGTCACATTATTCTGGCCTAGTCTATAAGTAGGAGCGGGCATTTAGCACACACCTTATATGTCGAAATTCTCAACAGGGTTTCTCGTCACAGCAACCTCGTCTCATACAGCACACGAGCACACATGCCGAACATGTGCTATATACCTTATCTATAAACACTAATGGGTATGTCCCAATCCTCATAAATACGGGAGTGTTGTGCTGACTGAGTAGTCTTATACCACTAGCAGTGGTTTACCTTCTTCACGCTGCTGGCGAGTATTGTATTTTGTTAGTGTCATATGCCCTACTTATGAGTATTAATGGGTATTTCCAAATCCTCATAAATACGAGATCGAACCAGAGTACGTCTTCTCTCTCTCTGGTGGTTAGGTCGAATCTAATCTCTAAACTAAATCACGTGTTTCTCATGAGATTCGCGCCTCTAGGGATCAAGGGTTATTAACAGTCAGTGGTAAATTACCACTGGCTCCCTTGACTCTAACAGGACAGACTCAAATTTAATTCTACTTACAATTTATGACTCCTCATAATTTGTAATATAATTATAACTAAAAATGTTAACAAAGAGCAGGGGTTTCCAAACCGACATACTAACAAAGACAACCTTCAAACGTTGAAACCATAGCTCGCCACCGCAACAAAAGAAAGAGAATAATAGAAAGAAAGATTACAGGTTAAACAGAAGATTAGAAAAAGAAAAAGAAAAGAATAAAGAATAAAGAAAAAGAGGAAAAGAGAAAGAAAGGGAGACTGAGAAAGAAAGGTTGAAAACTAAATGAAAAATTAGAAAAAGAAAGAGACAAGATACAACTCGGAAAAGCGGACAAGGATTAAAACAGATACTACATCTTTCTACTCCAAGAAAGTAAAAGAGGAAAAGGAAAAGAGAAAAAGAAAGAGAAGTAGAAAAATAAGGTTGCAAATCAAATGGAACATTAAAAAAGTAAAAAGTAAAAGAAATGAAGAAATGAAGAAAAGAAAAAGAGAAAGAGAAAACAAGAAAAAGAAAGAGTGAGAGAGAAAGAAATATTGCAAAGTGAATTAAAGATTAGAAAAAGAAAGAAAGAAATTGACATGAAAATGATTTATGGTGTTAAATGTTTCATTGAGGAGCTGAAAAAAAAAGAAGATAAAAATTCGTGACGTTAATAAATCTGAATATAAAAACTCTTCTTATCCTTTGCTTAGGGGCAATTATTAGTAGTTCGTTGATGAACTGGTCTTTTAGTCACAGTTATTCGGCAAGAAGAAGAAGAAGAAGAAGAAGAACAACAACAACAACAACAACAACAACAACAAGGAAAACAAGAAGAAATAGAAGAAAGAAAAGAAAAAGAAAAAGAACAACAACAACAACAAGGAAAACAAGAAGAAATAGAAGAAGAAAGAAAAGAAGAAGAACAACAACAACAACAACAACAACAACAAGGAAAACAAGGAAAATAAGAAGAAATAGAGGAAGAAAGAAAAGAAGAAGAAGAAGAACATCAACAACAAGGAAAACAAGAAGAAATAGAAGAAGAAAGAAAAGAAGAAGAAGAAGAACAACAACAACAACAACAACAACAACAACAAGAAATAAAAGAAAAAAACAAGAAGTAGAAGAAGAAGAAGAAGACGAAGAAGAAGAAGAAGAAGAAGAAGAAGAAGAAGACGCGTGGAAGAAGAGAAGAAGAAGAAGAAGAAGAAGAAGAAGAAGAAGAAGAAGAAGAAGAAGAAGAAGACATACCTAAAACAAAGCAGGTACTATCGTTGACTGAGACTCGTTCAAACGAACCCCTTATATTATAGATACGTCGTTAGGCTGCCGAGCGTTGCACAAAGTTGGCCTTCTGCGCTTTCCGATTAGGGTTATCTACGAATCGTGTTGATAACCCTTACTTGAATTGCAAGGAAAATAAAATAGTCGTCAGTATAGAAATTGGAGAGTTTTATATGTAAAATTTTCAAGGCTTTATATCTAGAATTTTGGCAAGGGTAGTACCTGAGAACGGAATCATGGTAGCTGAGCAGTCTATGACTTGCAACATTCCACCTTGACCCTTACTTAGCTTTGACAGGCGGTCAGAGAGACTAATTGTTAGTTCGGAGCTAAATAGTTTTTATACGTATTTTACTCATTTAAAACTTGATTGATTAATTATGAAACCAAGAAACCTATGTGCGAAAAGTAAGTCTACTCTTTTTGTGATTTTATCTTAATCATTACGTAAAAATTATTGAGCAATCTTTTACATCCGACAGAACTGAACGAAAATCACTTTGGGACTGTGGCCTAATTGAGACCCTAACCAGCCTAATAGCAAGAATCCAACTGTTAGGTACTGACGTTTTCACCGTACCAAATCGATATAATGTTATATACCTTTCTTTACTTCTTTACTTCTTTTCTGTCTTGGTCATCTATTCTTCTGGCCGGCTTTGCTATTCTGATCGTCTATCATCTTGGTCTGGTCTCTTCTAAAGTCTGGACTCTCCCTGGGGACTTTGGGTCTGGTTTCCGTTAGGGATCACTCCTTATCAGAAGCCCTGTGTCATTGTTAGTTTTTAGGTAATAAACACAAGACTTCGATTTACGTTGATGTTACTTTATTTCCAAATCCCCAACCCAGACACCTGCGCAGTTGAGGGACCGCGTGTATAACACGACTTACCCCTTCGAGCTCGCTGTTATCTCTACTGACTTAAACTTACTATATCATTAAACCGGAAGAGGGTCTTCTATGCCTTCCGGTTCTCACGATTTATCCCCAGAAGGTGAGAGTGAGGTCAAGCGCTGTCACTCACTCTCAAGGCCATCAGCTGCACTAATCGCCATCATGATTTCTACACTATTGCCATAATCATTAGGTATCTAATAATTATGTAACACAACGAGTAAGACCCAAGTTGCCAATCGACAATGTCCTCCTTCTGCATGATAATGCTCGACCACAAACAAGTATCAGGGAGAAAATCGCCTTATTCGGGTGGACAACTTTACCGTATCCTTCATACTCACCAGAATTAGCGCCTTCAAACTATCATCTGTTCGGCCCCATGAAAAAGAGTTTGAGAGGCAAACATTATTCCAGTGACGAGGAAGTGAAATTTATGGCGAAGAAGTGGCTCAAAGAAGAGTCAACAGAATTTTACGGGGCTGCGATACATGCTCTCATTCGAAGGTGGAACATTGCTATTGAGAGAAACGGTGACTATGTGGAAAATTAGGGATGTGATCCACAGAGGACCAGCTTCATTTTGATGTATGATACATGTTCCTGTGTTTAATTATACCTATCCTAAACAAAATGGCATTACTTTTTGATCCACCCTCATTCGAAGGTGGAACATTGCTATTGAGAGAAACGGTGACTATGTGGAGAAGTAGGGATGTGATCCACAGAGGACCAGCTTCATTTTGATGTATGATACATGTTCCTGTGTTGGTAATTATACCTGTCCTAAACAAAATGTCATTACTTTTTGATCCACCCTCATTCGAAGGTAGAACATTGCTATTGAGAGAAACGGTGACTATGTGGAGAAGTAGGGATGTGATCCACAGAGGACCAGCTTCATTTTGATGTATGATACATGTTCCTGTGTTAGTAATTATACCTGTCCTAAACAAAATGGCATTACGTTTTGACACACCCTCGTAAAAACTGAGAAAAAATAAGTTTTTCATTTGAGAATAGTTTGGTTTGTTTTGGTTTCTTTGTTTAATGGCATATTAACTTTCATGGGTTATTTAATGCTGTTAGTTCAGAAACAACATACGCAGGTTGTATAGTCACGGGGAGCTGTTTACTTCTTTGACGCTCGTACAAAACAATTCACGATAAATTAACAAAAACAATATTTATTCACTTAGCAAACTTAATCGAAGAAATAAAGAAATAACAGAAAATATAAAGTAGCTTATACATCTATACATATATAAAGAAAAGTTGTGTGTATGTATGTCCGGAGGAAACTATGAAAATAAAACAACGACAGCGTAAATATATAGACACATTCAATATCACGTGAGCTTATTTTCGTTAAAAAAAAATAATGAAGATTTTATTTGTATTTGGAAAAAAATCCTGACGTCCTAGCATGTATTTTTACGTGGGGATTTTTTTATGGGGTATCCAGTGAGGATCCAACTCAGGATTTGTAATAATGGAACTGCGGGACAATAGCTCTGCTAGTTTTTAAATATTTGGCAATAGCTCTCAAGTAAACATATCAAACGTTGTAATAATTGAATTATCATACTGTGGTATATCTACAGGTCCTGCTTGTTTTTATTATTGCTACAAATTTTAATGAAACTTGAATGTCTTAAGCACACATAGGAAGTGGTTATTTTCCTTGATTATTGTTGTCAAAATTTTGTGAAAACTTTTAGTGAAAAGTAATAATTATCTAAAAAGAAAATTCTCAGAAATACCAAAAAAGAAAGATAATAAATCACACACACAACCTTGAGGTTTAATTCCGCTGTCGTTTATCGCAACAGAAAAAATTTATACACACACACACACAACCACATACCTAAAAAATGCACAATGTTTCCTTTCGATACACACACTTACAGCATCCCATACTCACGCCATAAAATAGAATATTTGATGTCATATTTCAAAACCGTCTCCTTTTTCAAACCTCAAAAGATTTTTAAACAGACTGAATGACAAGGACTACCACTCGCTTTTCTCGTTATTCTGTGATAAATAATTTCTTATCTTATGCCCTGAATATGATCTAATTAATAGATCGAAACACTGCAGCGTCGGCCAATAAACTCACCACTTAACCCATTTAAACCTCTGTTTTTTCATTTTTCTTAATATACTACATACCGTCGGATTCACTTCCTTTCTTCACAATAATTCTATTATTGACTATTTTGTGATTAACCCTTTGGCTAATAAGTAGATGTTTGGGTTTGGAAAAAAAGGGTCAAATTGTGACCTATAATGATTGTAGAGGTCAGTCGGTAGAGCGTTCGGCTAGAAACCACAAGGTTCCTAGTTCGATACCGGTCCTCGCCAACTCAGCGTATGAGTAGCACAGGGATCTGTGCGGTAAAGTAAGTAGCTGATGGTAGGTGTGGCGCTCCACCTCAGATGCTAAAAACAATCTCCTTGGTCTAGCGCTAGTGAAAAGAGGATAGACTCCCTCGCTGACTGGCTGATACCGACTTTAGGCCGCCCCGACGACTTTTACTTTTGCTTTATTGTTGTCAAAATTCCCTTCGTTCTAGTGAAAAGTAATAATTATCTAAAAAGAACATTCTCAGAAATACAAAAAAAAGAAAGAATAATTCTATTATAGACTATTTTGAAAAGACCCCCAACAAATAAACAAATACCCCCCCACCCAATGAAAATGATAAAAACAAGTAAGTCGTCGGGGTGGCCTAATGTCGGTATCAGCCAGACAGTGAGGGAGTCTATCCCCTTTTCACTAGCGCTAGACCAAGGAGATTGTTTTGGGCGTCTGAGGTGGAGGGCCACACCTACTACCATTATCTCCTCACTTTACCGCATAGATGCCCGTGCTATTCATACGCTGAGTTGGCGAGGATCCGGTATCGAACCCGGAGCCTTGTGGTTCCTAGTCGGACGCTCTACCGACTGAGCTAAACCGGTCCTAATAATAATAATAATAATAATAATAATAATAATAATAATCCACAAGGTTTTGGAAAAGAGTCTGGATCAATTGGAAATCAAAAGAAGAGTCGAGATCATCCAAACAACAGCATTGTTAAGATCGGCTAGAATACTCAGAAGAGTTCTGCAGACCTGAGGAGACTTTCTGTCAGTCTCCAGTAAGTGACCAGCTCAGGCGGGTGGGAAAAACTATCATGGAATCAAATAATAATAATAATAATAATAATAATAATAATAATAGAGACGACACAGTCAGACTCAATGTGCCAAGGAAAGAGGGAGGAAGGGGTCTTGCCAACATTGAAGACTGTGTAGATACGATAATCCGAGCACCTGACGAATACACAAATAAAAGTAAGGAAAGACTAATTGCAGCAGCCAGGAAAAGCAATAACAACACATTGACAAAGAGAAATACATCAAAAACTAACAAACAGAAATGGGAAGAAAAACAACTACACGGGTACGTCAAGCGTCAAACTCAAAATTTATCACATCATAAGACACGGACATGACTAAGAAAAGGAAACCTCAAGAAACCGAATCCCTTATCGCAGCACAAGACAATGCCATTAAAACAAACTATATAAAGGCAAAAATAGATAAGACACAGCAGAATAGCAAGTGCAGGATGGGTGGAGATAGAGACGAAACGGTCAATCATATAATAAGCGAATCCAGCAAACTAGAACAAAGAGAGTACAAGACTAGGCACGACTCTGTGGAAAAGGTAATCCATTGGGAATTATGCAAGATTCAATTATCAGCATACAACCAAATGGTATATGCACAAACCTAAATCTGTCCTAGAGAACGATACGCATAACATTCTGTGGGACTTCGAGGTAAAGACGGATCACCTAATCCCGGTCAGGAGACCGGACCTAGTATTGATTGACAAGAAAAAGAGATTTTGCCGTCCCGGTCGACCACCAAGTCAAAATGAAAGAATGCGAAGAGATAAACAAATATCTAGACCTTGCCAGAAAACTGAGGAAACTCTGGAACATGAAGGTGAAGGTCGTACCAATTGTAATTGGTGCCCTTGGAACGATCCCCAAAGCTCTGGAAAAGAATTTGGGTGAATTGGAAATCAGAAGAAGAATCGAGACAATTCAAACTACAGTACTGTTGGGATCAGTTAGAATACTCAGAAGAGTCCTGGAGACCTGAGAAGGGTTGCTGTCACTCAGCCTCGAGTGAACCACCGGCAACGACAGGTGTGAAAAACTCAATAATGATGAATAGATAAATAAATAAATAAACAAACATATAAACCTACTTGAAAATTATAAATTAAACAAAATTATAACAAGTGGTCCCATTGGGAGGGGTCTCACCCCTCGGCAAAGGTGCAGTCGGCATTATTTTGTACCACCAGCCGACAGGGTGGATCTGTCTTTAAAGATTTCTGTGTTAAAATATTTTAAAAAGATTAATGAACTGATAAAGATAGTATATATATATATATATATATATATATATATATATATATATATATATATATATATATATACACTATCTTTATCAGCTATTTAATCTTTTATATATATATATATATATATATATATATATATATATATATATATATATATATATATATTACCAACTCCTCCGCACGAGCAGGATACGACACAAGGTCAATTTCTTAAGCGGAGTTTAAGAGGTTTGAATTCAGAGTTTTCCTTCTCCTAGACTGGTTACCTAGCCATGGTTAAAAAGCCCAGTCTGCCCTGCTGTTTATCCATAGCTGGAGGGAGAGTAGGATTCATACCTTTCCCAAGGTATTAGCGCTAAGTGAAATGCAATTACCACGTCCAGGATTTGAACTCGGGCGACGATATATATATATATATATATATATATATATATATATATATATATATATATATATATATATATATATATATATATTTATATATATATATATATATATATATATATATATATATATATATATATATATATATATATATATATATATATATATATATATATATATGTATACTATCTTTATCAGCTCATTAATCTTTAATATATATATATATATATATATATATATATATATATATATATCTTTAATATTATAATATATATATAATATATATATATATATAATATATATTAAATATATATATATATATATATATATATATATATATATATATATATATATATATATATATTAATCTTAATATATATATATATATATATATATATATATATATATATATATATATATTCATTTGTTTAAGCACGGATATGAAATAGCATAAGACAACGAAGAAGTTTTTTATGCTTTTTCCACTGTTGCATTTTGGAAGAATCCAAACAGGATACGAAGCCAGATTGGCATCTGTGCAATTAAAGGTTATTTTCTTTTTTTATATATATACTGTATCCTGGCCGCTGTTTCATATTTCCAAAATTTGAATATCATGGCTTCAGAACTTCTATCTACTTTGAAGGGAAATAGAGACTGGAATACGGTACTCAGCATTTCCTCAAGATTCTACAATAATTAGCAACACTAATGAGACAATTCAACTACCGGTACACATTTCGCCATTTTGACTTGATCAACTTACAAGACTGTCACGCACATTTAACTTCCTTGATGTTTTATCTACTCGGGCTTCAAAGATTTCGCTTGACAAACCAGAACGAGTTTTACTGATATATATATATATATATATATATATATAATATATATATATATGTGTGTGTGTGTGTGTGTGTGTGTGTGTGTGTGTGTGGACTTTCCTATCGTGAACGATAGATGAGGGTCAGCAGTGAGTGATATATATATATATATATATATATATATATATATATATATTATGACGTCATTATATGTTGAAACGGGACGCTATTAACGATAATAGAACGCTAAGGTTTTTCATGTTTTTCTTTTAATTTTCCATTTCAAAGTGTTGGCTTTCAACTCGCGCACGAGCAAGATTTTTTCTTTATTTTTATTTTTTTGCTTTTTGTCTGTTTTTGTTTGTTTTGTTTTGCGTTTTTTTTTCTTTGTTGTTTTTAATTTGTGGTGTTTTTTGTTTTTTTTGTTTTTTTTCATTTTTTTATTCATTTTTTGTTTTTTATTTCTTCATTTTGTTAACGTTTTTATTTTCCTTCATTTGCAAGCCTCGGAGAGGCTACAAGCACCAAAATGACTATTCAGTCCACTGAGTCTTCTGAAAAATCTGCAACACACATGAGTGCTACTTGCACTTGGCATTGGATCCATTTCAAAGAAACGTCTGATAAAGCATCATCATAAAATCGCTTCTTAATATCTTCGGGGTGAAGAAAGTGCCATAAACACAGAAAGACTTAAACATTCGCATACTCTCATGCATAAATAAATACATCTTCTAAATATTAAGGCTTTTTTTAATATTTTACGAGGGTGAGTCAAAACGTAATACCAATTTGTTGGCAATTATTCCTGAATCAGTAGAAAATAACATATCACAACTATATAAGATTAGAGGGAGAAATATGGACAAAGGAACAAAACTGAGACACGTATATGTAGGAGATATCAGCTTCATCAGTCATGTATTTGAGGGAGTCTATCCCCTTTTAACTAACGCTAGACCAAGGAGATTGTTTTCTGCGTCTGAGGTGGTGCCGAGCTCAATGCACGGCGAAATATATCTCCTACATATACGTGTCAGTGTTTTGTTCCTTTGTCGATATTTCTCCCTCTAATCTTTACTACATTCTGTCGGATTTAATCCTATCCTTCTATCCTCAACAACCTTATAAGTAACTAAAGTCGTCGGGGTGGCCTAAAGTCGGTATCAGCTAATCAGCGAGGGGGTGTATCCCCTTTTCACTAGCACTAGACCAAGGAGATTGTTTTTAGCGACTGGGGTGGAACACCACACCTACTATCAGCTCCTTGCTTTACCGCACAAATCCCTGTGCTACTCATACGCTGAGTTGGCGAGGGCCGTTATCGAACTAGAAACCTTGCGGTTTCTAGCCGAACGCTCTACCGACTGAGCTAACATGGCTTTTCAACTATATAATGACATTAAAAAATACGAAGATATCACAACTACGTGAGTGAATCAAAAAGTAATGCCATTTTGTTTAGGACAGGTATAATTACCAACAATAATGTTTGCCTCTCAAACTCTCTTGCATGGGACTGAAGAGAGGCAAACATTATTCCAGTGACGAGGAAGTGAAATCTGTAGTGAAGAAGTGGCTCAAAGAACAGTCAACAGAATTTTATGGGACAGAGATCTCATTCAAAGCTGAAACATTTCTATTGAGAGAAACGGTGACTGAGTGGAGAAGTAGGGATGTGATTCACAGAGGACCAGCTTCATTTTGATGTATGATACATGTTCCCGTGTTGGTAATTATATCTGTCCTAAACAAAATGGTATTACGTTTTGACTCACCTATGTGAAGAAGTGGGGATGTGGTCCACAGAGGACCAGCTTCATTTTGATGTATGATACATGTTCCCGTGTTGGTAATTATACCTGTAATAAACAAAATGGCATTACTTTTTGGTTGGTCAATCAAATGAAACATACATACATAGCATAGCATAGCATAGCAATAGCATATTTTTTACAGATCACTGCCGTGCCTCACAATCCTATAACCCCACCACCAGAACATTTCCTCTCACAAGCCCTCAAATATACATACATGGATACATACATACATTCATGGTGGCAGCTAACTCGTCTTCGAATATTGCATTTGTCTGATAAAGGATACCGATATCTTTATTAGCCTTCATTGAATGTTTGTTTTGCCGTTTTAGGTTACAGCCAGCCTTTATGTTATCAAGAACACATAAATGGTAAGATATGTATTGCATATCAAGCAATTCCTGTGCTTGAAGCTTTTTAAGTGAGGATTTTTTTTAAAGATAGGGTACAGGTGTTAAGCTATGTTAATTATTGTTCTATGTTAGCCTTGCCCTTGACCAGGATTGAACCTCCAGCCTAAAACAAAGATAGCTTAATATTATTAGGAGTATCTTTTTTTTTCTTTTTTCTTTTTTCTTTTTTAGTAATTTTTCCAAAATTGAGCGAATTGATCTTACATGAGAATATTTTAATTCATATGTTATTCTATGTTAATGTCGCCCTTTGTCAGGATTGAACCTGCAGCCAAAAACAAAGATACCTTAATATTATTTGGAGTATTTTTTTATTTGTAATTTTTTTCAAAATTGAACGAATTAATTTTACATGAGAATATTTTAATTTATAATTTATTCTATGTTAATGTCGCCCTTGACCAGGATTGAAACTGCAGCCTAAAACGAAGATAGCTTAATATTATTTGCAGTATTTTTTGGGGGAGGTGTGTAATTTTTGCCAAAATTGAGTGAATTGATTTTACATGAGAATATTTTCATTTATAATTTATTCTATGTTACTGTCGCCCTTGACCAGGATTGAACCTGC
Source organism: Doryteuthis pealeii (assembly GCA_023376005.1). Taxonomy (NCBI): domain Eukaryota; kingdom Metazoa; phylum Mollusca; class Cephalopoda; order Myopsida; family Loliginidae; genus Doryteuthis; species Doryteuthis pealeii. Next base: position 19,621,168 of record CM042171.1, on the reverse strand, counting down.
AGCCTAAAACGAAAATAGCTTAATATTATTTGCAGTATTTTTTTTTTTTTTTGTAATTTTTGCCAAAATTGAGTGAATTGATTTTACATGAGAATATTTTCATTCATACATTATGAGTAGAATATAATAGTGATAATGTTATTAACATCAATTCAAATCTCACTCAGTTGTGTCAGCAGTTGTGAATTCCTAAATTATTAAAGGACAAACAGATGAGTGTTTTATACATTTATAAATGATGAGAGAGGACACTATCTTCGCTCATTGCTTATCATATTCCAACCTGTTAAATACATTAAATATTGCCACTTATGTGTTTTTAATACAAGGCTTCCCTTTCTAAATCATTATCAATATTTTTTTCTTCTTTTGCACTCAAAACGAATCACAAAATCTTCCTTTTTTCTCGTATTTATCTGGATGTTTTTGCAGTGATTCACATAATAATCATACGATTCCTTTAATGAAGTCACACTGGCTCTTTTCAAACTTGTTTATTTATTTACATTTCCAGTGAAAAACTATTGGGCATGTTTGAAATTCTATGAGTTTATTTTACTTATACGAGAAACTAAGTTAAATATCTGCAGGATAATGACATGCTTTCGATCATATGGGAATCTAATCTCTTTGATGAATTAACTATTTGCCTACTTTAATCCGCTCGCAGCGGCTCTCCCACCAGAGCAATCCTACCCAAGCAAAGTACAAAAAACTGGTAGTAGAATGAGTATGGGCGGAATTTGGTCAAAGAGTTAACATTATTTCGAAATTAACTCTTTTTGTCTACTTTAACCCGCTCGCAGCGGGCTCTCCCACCACAGCAATCCTACTAAGCAAAGTACAAAAAACCTGATGGTAGAATGAGTTATGGGCGAAATTTGGGAATCAAAGAGTTAACATTATTTTGAAATTAACACTTTGCCTATTTTAACCCGCTCGCAACGGATCTTCCACCACAGCAATCCTATTCAAGAAAAGTACAAAAAACTGATGAGAATGAGTTATGGGCGGAATTTGGTCAAAGAGTTAACATTATTTCGAAATTAACTCTTTTTGTCTACTTTAACCGCTCCAGCGGCTCTCCCACCACAGCAATTCTACCTAAGCAAAGTACAAAAAACCTGATGGTAGAATGAGTTATGGGCGGAATTTGGGAATCAAAGAGTCAACATTATTTTGAAATTAACTCTTTTTGGCTACCTTAAACCACTTACAGCGGCTCTCCCATCACTGCAATCCTACCCAAACAGAGTACAAAAACTGATAGTTCATTATAACTGAGCAGAATCACTCGGTTTACAATAATAACGACTTTATTTGAATAGAATTAGTTATGGGGAGGTGTTGGTAGGCAAAGAGTTAGCACTATTTTGAAATTAACTTTTTGCCTACTTTAAGCAGCTCACAGCGGCTCTCCCACCACAGTACAAAAACTGAGGGTTAGTTCATTATAATTAAGTAGAACTCAGATTACAATAATAATAATAATAATAATAGGACTTTATTTGAATAGAATGAGTTCTGGGGTGAATAGATAGTGAACTTTTAAATATCCCATCATGCAATAAAATTATACATAAAAAATACCAAAAGAATTTGGTACAGCCATGGGAAATTTGGTAGGTAAAGAGTTAAAACTGGAATTCTTCAAAGCTGTAGCCATGTCAATACTGCTGCATGGCTACACTACTTGGGCTCAAATAAAACGTTTGGAGAACAGACTAATATCTATTTCTTTAAGTGTGATATAGATATTTATAGATATATATATATATATATTATATATATATATAGATATTATAGATACTATTTCTTTAAGTGTGATATAGATATTTCTATATAGATATAGATATTATATATCTATATAGATATTATAGATATCTATTTCTTTAAGTGTGATAAAACTTAAACCTTTACTTTTTTTTCTCTGCTTTAATAATAATAATAATATCTATTAATAATGGAGATTGTCTGTATTTCTTTCTATATAAAAACTACGTCATATCTCTACGTCACAGCTTACGTCACAATATTCTTATGATATATACACCCAAAATTTGAGTAAGTAATTTTTAAAATTGTTTTTTACTCTCGTTCTTTTTTTTTTCTTCTTTTTTTTTACAGTAACAAGAAGTTAACTAAAAAGTTTACAAATAAATAAATACCTACGATTTTGTGTAAAATTGATGTGGAAAATATTCAAAATAATTGTTTGATTATTACATGCACGCAACTTTTTATTTGAGAGGGACGGGGGATCAGTTTTCATTTCAAATTGTTTTTTGTTTTTGTTTTTTTACTCCTTTGATAAATATGAGGATTTGTTTTAATTATGATACAAACCTTCTGACATTGAATTTTTAACCCTCACCCTCTCAGGCAATGTCTTTCAAAAAATAATGTTTACGACGCCCGGAGGGTATTTTCTGTTACTACTACTAATAATAATAATTATAATTATAATTATAATAATAATAATAATAATAATAATAATAATAATAACTAGCAGGACCTGTGGATATACCACCGTATATTTAATTATTACAACGTTTGATATGTTTACTTATATGGAGTTATCTTATATATATGGAGTATTATAAATAAATGAATATATAAGTACCTTGACATAACTGACAACATGCACAACAGCACATGAGAACATTTGTTTTGTCTCATAACGTAAGAATAAATAGATTTACCAACTCGTATTGGCATGGGGAAGGTGTACCTTAGATGACAGACAACACGCACTAATAGAAAAGCATAGAAAATGTTTAAGAGAAGATTGTTAAATTAACAGATTTATTGTGGTGGGGAGGTGACTGAGATTAGAGAAAATTAACTCACACATACCATGACAAGTTGAAAATTTCACAACTCGTATTGGCATGGGGAAGGTGTACCTGAGATGACAGACACAAAGCACAAATAGAAAATCATATAAAAATATTTTTTATTAGCACATTAGTGAAATCTACATCGGCTTATTGTAAAGATTTATTGTGATGGAGGGGTAACTGAGAAAATTAACTCACACATACCATGACAAGTTGAAAATTTCACAACTCGTATTGGCATGGGGAAGGTGTACCTGAGATGACAGACACAAAGCACAAATAGAAAATCATATAAAAATATTTTTTATTAGCACATTAGTGAAATCTACATCGGCTTATTGTAAAGATTTATTGTGATGGAGGTAACTGAGAAAATTAACTCACACATACCACGAGAAGTTGAAAATTTCACAACTCGTATTGGCATGGGGAAGGTGTACCTGAGATGACAGACAACAAGCACAAATAGAAAATCATATAAAAATATTTTTTATTAGCACATTAGTGAAATCTACATCGGTTTGTTGCAAACATTTATTGTGGTAGAGGGGGGACTGAATTTAGAGAAAATTAACTCACATATAACACCAGAAGTTGAAGATTTGTCATCTCGTATTGACATGGGGAAGGTGTACCAGAGATGACAGACAAGAAAACCATAGAGCAGATTGTTAAATTAAACCCTAACCTCTACAGGGGATACATTCAACATATTCTAACCTCAGCGGTTGTCAAATTAAAGTGTTCATCTTTACACTTTGACTAAGTAGCATTTTTGTTCTTGTCCGCTTAGACAAGAAACAGATTAAGGTGTCTTCCCCATAAATTATATTTCACAACACGTATTGGCATGGGGAAGGTGTACCTAAGATGACAGACAATACACACAAATAGAAAATCATATAAAAATATTTTTTATTAGCACATTAGTGAAATCTACATCGGCTTGTTGTAAAGATTTATTGTGATGGAGGGGTAACTGAGAAAATTAATTCACACATAACACGAGAAGTTGAAGATTTGACAAGTCGTATTGGCATGGGGAAGGTGTACCAGAGATGACAGACAACAAGCACAAATAGAAAATCATATAAAAATACTTTTTATTAGCACCTTAGTGAAATCTACATCGGTTTGTTGCAAAAAGTTATTGTGGTAGAGGGGGGGACTGAATTTAGAGAAAATTAACTCACATATAACACCAGAAGTTGAAGATTTGTCATCTCGTATTGACATGGGGAAGGTGTACCAGAGATGACAGACAACACGCACAAATAGAAAATCATATAAAAATACTTTTATTAGCACCTTAGTGAAATCTACATCGGTTTGTTGCAAAAAGTTATTGTGGTAGAGGGGGACTGAATTTAGAGAAAATTAACTCACATATAACACCAGAAGTTGAAGATTTGTCATCTCGTATTGACATGGGGAAGGTGTACCAGAGATGACAGACAACACGCACAAATAGAAAATCATATAAAAATACTTTTTATTAGCACCTTAGTGAAATCTACATAGGTTTGTTGCAAAAAGTTATTGTGGTAGAGGGGGGACTGAATTTAGAGAAAATTAACTCACATATAACACCAGAAGTTGAAGATTTGTCATCTCGTATTGACATGGGGAAGGTGTACCTGAGATGACAGACAACACGCACAAATAGAAAATCATATAAAAATGTTTGAGAGCAGATTGTTAAATTAACCCTAACCTCTGCAGGGAATACATCCAACATATAATATACTAAATATATATATATATATATATAACCCAGCCAAAAAGTGAGGATTGTCAAATTTTGGACAATCTTACAATTCAGAGGTAACTGAGATTAGAGAAAAATAATTCACGCAACAGAACACAAGGACATTTGTTTTGTTTCATAACGTAAGAAGAAATAGTTTTGTCAATTTATATTGGCATGGGGAAGGTGTACCTGAGATGACAGACAACAAGCACAGATAGAAAAGCATAGAAAATGTTTAAGAGTGGATTGTTAAATAAACAGAAATCATATCAGCTATTTTTTTAAATGTGGTAAAAAATTATTGAATCTTGAATAGATTGAAATATATAAGCTATTTGGAAGGTAATTTAAATTCGGCCGATACATTCTTCGATCTTTTTTCTATTGCATAGACTTTTCATATTATGTATTCATCATACATTGCATGGAGTTCGGTTTAATTATTGTTACTTCAAAATTTGGCCGATTAATTCTCCAGGCTCTCAAAATTGGAACATTTCATAAATAAACAGGTAGATAGATAGTTGGATATGTACGTATATATATATATATATATATATATATATATATATATATATATATATATATATATAAGAGTACGTAAATAAACAATGCGTTTATTTGATATGGCTTTTAGCCGACAATTTTTGGAGGATATGTGCTTAATTGAAGTCATACCTTATTTTAAAAATTAATTAGTTAATAATTAATGAATTTAGACGGGCATATATGTTCAAATGTAAGGCTAAACAAATCGAGAAAATGTCAATCCCTGAATGTACATTTCGACCTATTAGGTTTCATCAGCAAGGTTATAGACATGGAGACGGCTCCGTGTGTGACTCGAAACCTCGACTGCCAAGCTGACAGGCGGAGATTCTAACCACTACACCAGCTGGCCAATCCCAGTTTCTTCGTCTGTTTTGAACTTATTTATATTCCACTTTTTATTGACTTGCTACACGACAGTATGAGAGTACGTAAATAAACAATGTGTTCATTTGATATGGCTTTTAGCCGACAATTTTTGGAGGATATGTGCTTATATATATATATATATATATATATATATATATATATATATATATATGACGGTGAGTCAAAAAGTAATGCTATTTTATTTATTCCATGCGAAGCTTTTTTATAATATTAAGGCCTACATAGAGATCTTGACAAGGCTCAAAAAAAGAATCCGACGTGTAAGATCCAACTTGCCAATCGACAATGTCCTCCATCTGCATGACAATGCTCGACCACACAGAAGCATCAGGACAAGGAAGAAAATCGACTCATTCGGGTGGACAACTTTATCGCATCCTCCATACTCATCAGATTTAGTGCCTTCAGACTATCATCTCTTGGCCCCATAAAAGAGGGTTTGAGAGGCAAACATTATTCCAGTGACGAGGAAGTGAAATCCGTAGTGTAGAAGTGGCTCAAAGAACAGTCAACATAATTTTACGGGGCAGGAATACATGCTCCCATTCGAAGGTGGGATATTGCTATTGAGAAAAACACTGACTACGTGGAGAAGTAGGGATGTGATCCACATGAGGACCAGCTTCATTTGATTTATTATACATGTTCCTGTGTTGGTAATTATACCTGTCCTAAACTAAATTGCATTACTTTTTTACTCTTTCTGGTACAGACACACACACACACACACACACACACACACATATATATATATATATATATATATATATATATATATATATAAAGTAATGTCGTCAGGGTGACCTAATGTCAATATCAGACAAGCAGCGAGGGAGTCTATCCCCTTTTAACTAACGCTAGACCAAGTAGATTGTTTTGTGTCTGAGGTGAAGCGCCACACCTACCATCAAGTCCTCACTTTACCACACAGATACCAGTGCTACTCATACGCTGATTTGGCGAGGGCCGGTATCGAACTAGGAACCTTGTGGTTCCTAGGCGGATGCTCTAACGACTGAGCTAAATACACATGCATTAAATTTATTTATCAGATAAAACTGCCTCTTTGCAGCCATCAAAATTTATATCAAAATTTTAATAAAATTTGATCTAGTTATAGATAAAATATTGTGGTAACTTTCAGGGTCAGAAAAGCCACGTAATCTACTTTAGAAACGTCATCTCATTCGGTAACAAGAGCCTTATGAGTTTGAACTGAGCTATAATGCCGCGAATGCGAACAAAACCAAATATCTATATATATATAAAAGGGCAGTTGTGTGTATGCATGTCCAGATGAAATCTATCTATACATATATAAAGGGCAGTTGTGTGTATGTATGTCCAGATGAAACTTCTATCTATACATATATAAAGGGCAGTTGGGTGTATGCATGTCCAGATTAAATCTATCTATGCATATATAAAGGGCAGTTGTGTGTATGCATGTCCAGATGAAATCTATCTATACATATATAAAGGGCAGTTGTGTGTATGTATGTCCAGATTAAATCTATCTATACATATATAAAGGGCAGTTGTGTGTATGCATGTCCAGATGAAATCTATCTATACATATATAAAGGGCAGTTGTGTGTATGCATGTCCAGATGAAATCTATCTATACATATATAAAGGGCAGTTGTGTGTATGTATGTGAGATCTATCTATACATATATAAAGGGCAGTTGTGTGTATGCATGTCCAGATGAAATCTATCTATACATATATAAAGGCAGTTGTGTGTATGCATGTCCAGATGAAATCTATCTATACATATATAAAGGGCAGTTGTGTGTATGCATGTCCAGATGAAATCTATCTATACATATATAAAGGGCAGTTGTGTGTATGCATGTCCAGATGAAATCTATCTATACATATATAAAGGGCAGTTGTGTGTATGCATGTCCAGATGAAATCTATCTATACATATATAAAGGCAGCAGTTGTGTGTGTATGCATGTCCAGATGAAATCTATCTATACATATATAAAGGGCAGTTGTGTGTATGCATGTCCAGATGAAATCTATCTATACATATATAAAGGGCAGTTGTGTGTATGCATGTCCAGATGAAATCTATCTATACATATATAAAGGGCAGTTGTGTGTATGCATGTCCAGATGAAATCTATCTATACATATATAAAGGGCAGTTGTGTATGCATGTCCAGATGAAATCTATCTATACATATATAAAGGCAGTTTGTGTATGCATGTTATCTATACATATATAAAGGGCAGTTGTGTGTATGCATGTCCAGATGAAATCTATCTATACATATATAAAGGGCAGTTGTGTGTATGCATGTCCAGATGAAAATCTATCTATACATATATAAAGGGCAGTTGTGTGTATGCATGTCCAGATGAAATCTATCTATACATATATAAGGGCAGTTGTGTGTATGCATGTCCAGATGAAATCTATCTATACATATATAAGGCAGTTGTGTGTATGCATATCTATACATATATAAAGGGGCAGTTGTGTGTAATGTCCAGATGAAATCTATCTATACATATATAAAGGGCAGTAATCTATACATATATAAAGGCAGTTGTGTGTATGTATGTTCAGATGAAGTCTATCTATACATGTATATGTGACAGAGAACACGAGGTGTGTGGCACGCCGTATTCTCGAAGGAAGCGGGCTAGGCTTTGCCTGGCATGTGTAATCGAACCCGTGTCCTTCGGAATGCGAACGGGCGACACATTGGCACTGAATTCAAGATACTACTGTCCCGGATGTAAGCACCAGGTGCCTGGATGATGGCTACGAGGATTCCGGCAGCCGGGATTGGCTCGGGAATCTCGTGCGTGGGGTGCAGACACCCGGATTTTGAAGGAATACTTTGTATAAGTAGAAGTGGGGTGACGACAGCAAGGAGTTGCGATTTTTCAGCTGCTGCTGATATTTGAGTTGGTGATTTTACGACGACGACGGATTTTTTGTGCTATAGATTTTGTGACGGCGACGACATTGTTGACCCCCCCCTCTTCAACAAGTCGAATTTATTTTCCCCCTCTATTTTCTTTTCTTTTTCATACTAAAATATAAAGGGCAGTTGTGTGTATGTATGTTCAGATGAAATATATCTATACATATATAAAGGGCAGTTGTGTGTATGTATGTCCAGATTAAATATATCTATACATATATAAAGGGCAGTTGTGTGTATGTATGTCCGTGTATCTATCTATCAATACATATATAAAGGGCAGTTGTGTGTATGTATGTCCGTGTATCTATCTATCTATACATATATAAAGGGCAGTTGTGTGTATGTATGTCCGTGTATCTATCTATCAATACATATATAAAGGGCAGTTGTGTGTATGTATGTCCGGAGGAAACTATGAAAATACAACAATTAAGGCGCTCGTTGTATAATGATTAATTGTATAATGGACACATCGAGCCGAGTTCAAATCTTGAACTAGGCTGGTTGCATTTTCACATAGCGCTACTAATACCCTCAGGGAAGTTGTAGGTGCGTGGTATAATGGTTAGAGACGTAAGAAATGGACTTCGTCGACCTGAGTTCAAATCCTGGAGGATGCTACAGTTCACATACCGCTAATACCTTTGGGAAAGGTATGAATTCAACTACTTTCCTTCCAGCTATGGGTAAATAATAGAGCAGACTGGGCTTTTTAACCTTGGTTAGGCACCCAGTCTAGGAGAAGGAAAACTCTGAATTCAAACCTGTTAAATCCGCTTGGAGTGGCCACTATAAGAATAGACTCAGTTCTAATTAGTGATCTTTAAAAGAAAAAAACATATACGTCCAATTTTTCTCCCTCCAGCTATTGGTAAATAGTAGGGCAGACTGGGCTTTTTAACCTTGGTTAGGCACCCAGTCTAGGAGAAGGAAAACTCTGAATTCAAACCTGTTAAATCCGCTTGGAGTGGCCACTATAAGAATAGACTCAGTTCTAATTAGTGATCTTTAAAAGAAAAAACATATACGTCCAATTTTTCTCCCTCCAGCTATGGGTAAATAGTAGGGCAGACTGGGCTTTTTAACCTTGGTATGGCAACCGGATTAGGAGAAGGAAAACTGAATTCAAGCCTGTTAAACTCTGCTTAAAATTTGAGCTTGTGTCACATCCTACTCATGCGGAGGGGTTGGTAAATATATATACGTCAAATTCTTCTCTCTCCAGCTATGGGTAATAAATAGTAGGGTAGACAAGGATCTTTAACATCCGAGAAATGCATGCATCCAACTATTCTCCCTCCAGCTATGGATAAATAGTAGGGGTCTGGATTCTTTAACCTTGATTGAGCAACCAGTCTAGAAGAAGGAAAACTCTGAATGCAAACCTGTTAGATTTTTATCACATCCTGCACATGCAGAGGTGTTGATAAATACATCTATTAACTTTCATGGAAGAGTCTCTAAAAGTTTCCACTTGGTGATAACCGATTTCTCTATCAGAAGATGACCTAAATTTCCTGATGCTCAGGCTTTGGCCGATTAAAGAAACACGAAAGAAGAATGATAGTATGTCGCGAAAACATTTGAATTCTGGGGTTTTGGGGGAGTTAGTTTTTATCTAAGGCCGACCATCTAGCTAATGTCGGCTGGTCATCTTTCACAGGTGACTGTGGAATTGGAGTGGAGGTGCCTAGGTTTTTTACTCAATCTATCTAGTTAACCGCAAGTTAAGTTTGTGTTCAACCCCTATGAACTCCTTTTACTGAACTAATTTATCGGGACTAGTCAGCTCTTCTGAATCGGGTTTCTATCTCAGCCGGAGGTAGCCTACTAAGTCTAGCCACACTGAGGAGACGGGATACGTCTAAACACGGTGTTTTAAAAAAAAAATCTATTTAACCTAAAGATGGGACCCTAACAGGTACTACCACTCCGGGTCAGAGTGGATCTGGGAGCAATGGGTGCACTACATTCCCCAGACCTCCAGAAATAAAATTCACCATCAGATTGAGTTTAACGTCATTCCAAGGACATGAAGACCCTCAGCCACGGCCTTCTAGCACATATATGATAAAAAGGGGTTGGGGCTTGCCATAAGGGGAATAGGGTTGGGGCAATCATATAGGTGGTAGGGCTTGATATTACAACCTGTTTAACCTAAGTAAGGGCCAAAGTGGAGTGTTGCATGTCCTAGGCTGCTCAGCCACCAGGATTCCGTCCTTAAGCATCACGGGTCAACATAAAGATATGGTGGTGGTGGTGCAGGATGTAGGATTCTTATCTTTTTGCAGAGATGCAGTCGGCGTATTTTACGGTTCAAGTCAACAGGGCGTAATTCGCATATCTAAAAAAAAAAAAGAAATGGCATTAAATAACAAATGAGTAATGATATACATTTAAAAACAACCAACCTAACCTAACTAACCTGTTTTATACAAAGTGACATTTATACAACTGATAGTGTAAGGAGATACAAACAGCGTATTTTAAGCAGCACCGACACGTTAGACTGAATTTGATGAATGAAATTGCAAGACGCTTGCTTTTTTTTTCAAGCAATCATTCATATCTTTTTTTTTTTTTTCTTTTTTTTTTTTTTTTTAAATTTTTTTCCAGTTATGTGCAAGGGTATTTTCTACTTAATCACCATTTCAGGTTCGCCCTGTCGTCTGGGGCGTTAGAATGTACCGACTGCACCTCTGCAGAGTGATAACACTCCCCCAATGGGGCCACCTGCGACCTGTGGTGCTTAGGGATAGAACCCAGGTGGTTGAGCAGTCCATGGCTTGCAATATTCCACTTTAGTCATTACTTGGGCTAGTCAGGCGGTCGGAGAGGTCCCCTCCGATCAATCGGCTGGTCACATCAAGCCTTAGTACTTATATGATTGCCCCAATCCTATTGCCCTTATATCAAGCCCCAATCCTTTTTATCATATGGGTGCTAGAAGGCGGTGGCTGAGGGTCTACATGTCCTGGGAATGACGTTAAACTCTATCTGATGGTGAGGTTCCAGTTTTGGGGGTTTGGGGAATGTGGAGCACCCCTTCATCACCATTGCTCCCAGGTTCACTCTGACCCGGAGTGGTAGTACCTGTTAGGGTCCCATCTATGGATTAAATAGTAAAACATGTTTATAAACAGAACTGATTATCCATTAAGAATGAATTTATTTCAGAAACTTTATCGGCATTAAATGACCCACTGAGGTTGATATGCCATAAAACCAACTAACCAACAACCATTTCGGGTTTTGTAGGCTGGGTTGAAACTTCACCTCGTCACAAGGAATGCAGTGGCTCCCAGAAAACGTAGACTGAATTTGATTAATGAAACTGAAATATGCTTGCTTTTTTTTTTTTCAAGCAATCATTCATATCGTTTTTTTTTTTTTGTTTTTTTTTCAGCTATGTACGAGGATAATCCTAAACGTAAGATCTACAAAATAATTTGAAATCACAGAAACATTTATTGTCAATGATATTTACATAATTTTAAGGTTTATTTACATTTTAAAGCTTGTCTCTATTTTCTATATAATCGCCATTTCGGGTTTTGCAGGCTGGGTTGGAACTTCACCTCGCCACAGGGAATGCAGTGGCTCCCAGAGAAGGTAGACTGAATTTGATGAACGAAACTGAAATATGCTTGCTTTTTTTCATTGATATCATTTTTTTATATTATTTTTCAGCTATGTACGAGGGTACCCAAACGTATGGTCTACAAAATATTTAGAAATCACAGAAATATTGTTTATTGCAGGATGTGACACAAGGTCAATGTCTTAGCGGAGTATAGTTGGTTTGAATTCAGGGTTTTCTTTCTCCTAGACCGGTTGCCTTAGCAAGACTAAAGAACCCAGCTTACCCTACTATTTACCCATAACTGGAACGGGGTTGCAGACAGAATCATCCCTTTCCCCGTCGACTTTACTTACTACTATTATGGAAGTTCAAGGAAATGTTAATGCATTTCTGAATACTCAAGACACTTCTATTAAACTTATAATGTAATATAGTGGAGGAAGTACCAATTAGAAACTACCACACCCCTTTCAGTAAGTTGAACACGCCTAAAAAAGGTTTATTATACTGCTATGTGACCTCTAGGAGTCTCTGAGGTCAGAACTAACACCATTCACTCACACCACTTGTGAGGTCAAGAATTTTTGGATCTAGCAGGAAATATCCGTTTTGGCCAGTGCTGATATCTTGTGGCTTCAGAGATCAACGTTACCTCACCCATGTTTATCCTAACGTCAGGTTAATTCTTGTTGGAGTTTTTTGGATATTAGGTGTGCGTGCAGGAATCCACCATTTAAACTTATAGACTCTGCGTGGGCGCGTGGATTAAAGCCAGTCAATCAACACGATTGAATACGTGGTTAGTTAACTATTTAATTGTCGATCTTGAAAGCCATTCATCTGCACGTATTCGCCACAAACGAACGGATCTGCAACCAAGGACTCTGCCCAATCAAAGGATACTACCCAACACTAAGGGACACCGAGGAACAACCAAAGGATTCTTCACTAAGGGTCAGCCTCTGCTTAACACAAGGGATCTCTACTGTAAAGTGCTCTCACTTGAAGCATAAAAACGGCCACAACGATTGTAACAAAGACTAATTTTTAGCCTAAAGAGTCCAAACACATACAACTAAGTAGGCAATATATGGCTTTATCAGGAGAGACTTGAAAGGCTGGTTGGTTGGTTGGTTGGTTGGATGGTTGGATTTTACGGCATGTCAACCCTCGGGTTATTTTATGCCGAAGACGTTTTTATTTGATTCATTCTTGTTGAGTATCTACTTTTTTTAACTCATCATTTTTTTAAACAGATTTTTAAAACTCCTTTTTTAACTATTTAACCCATAGATGAGACCCTAACAGGCACTACCACACCAGGTAATAGTGGACCTGGGAGTAATGACAATTACCATCAGCCCAAGAAAGGGCTGAAATGGAGTATTACAGGTCCTGTGAGCACATAGTACCAAGGCCACAGACCGCTCAGCTACCAGGACTTCTTCCTCAAGCATTATGGGTTGCTAACCTTTGCCTCTCGTTTGGTTTACAAAATCTTTAAAAAAGTGATTTTCACTTAAACACATTAAAAAACAACTCGCCTTTTCATCTAGCTAGTCCATAGATGGGACCCTAACAAATATTTTCACTCCGGGGCAGAGTAGAACTGGGAGTAATGTCAATGAAGGGGTACTCCACAGAGCTCTTGATGCAGAGTTGGCCCTTGATGCAGGATAACCATGTTTTTTACCTCTCTGCAAGACATACAGTCAGCGTATACTAAACCCTACCGAATGGGCGAGATCCAAGATGGATCACATTCAATCATCATCATCATCATCATCATCATCATCATGCCATACTGGCAGCATGGATGACTCTCTTTCGCCAAACGACCCTATCAGTTATAGTCCTTGTAGGCCCTCTGTGCAGCATCCAGAATCCGTATTGAGCTGATTGATGTAGATTTTTGACTGTCGGCTTACCCTGACATGTCAGTGTACAGGTTTCCATGGGAGAACGTCGCTTATGAGTTCGTCCTTGCTTCTCCAGCTTTGAGGCGTAACACAGATTCTTAAAGATACGTGGTCCAAAGTTAACTGATTTGAAAACTTGTCAGAATTTTTAAATAAAATAACTAGTGCATTATATGTTTTATTCATTAATACATCAACACTGAAAATTTCATTAAATTCGGTTAATTCCCTGATTTTTTTATATATTTATTTCTTTCGGTTGGGTGACCTACGATGGTGGAATTTAGATCCATTAAGTTAGATTTAACAAAAAATAACCAAAAAAAAACAAAAACAAACAAAAAAAACAAAAACAAAAAAACATTATTTCACAATTAGAATTGGAACATCTGTACGATACTTCAGTCAGTCAATTTTACCAAAACTACAGTATTCACTTCATAATTTTTTCGAAAGATTATTTATTGCTTTTATGCACTTCCATATAATCGTTTCCATTTTACGATTCAAAATAAAAATATGATTACACTTTACGCGAAGGCTGCTGTAATAAATCTCTTTAATTTAGACAAAACTTTTTGGAGAAATCAGAGGAAGCCATAAATGGTATATTAAGTCCTCTTGTGAAAACGTATCGAGTTGACAGTTCTGTGAACAAAAAGTGAATTATATGTCAATAAACAACTTGGGAGTTATAATTTAGGCCAACTTCAATCCAAATAAGTAGATATTTAGGCAAATGGCTGCGAGTTTAATATCTTCACAATTCCACAGACAGAAGTCGTTACTATATATATATATATATATATATATATATATATAGTTAATCCTTTGTTAGTATTGGAGAAATGATAATAAAGTGCTCAATTACTTCTGTAAGAGCTGTATATTATATATATATATATATATATATATATTATATATATATATATATATATATATATATCTTGACTTTCGGATTGTTTATGACCTGTTAAAGTGATGAAACTCATACGATTATCATAATACCAGCTGAAACACTTATGGAGGAAAGAAAACAATTTTTTTTAAATCTAATTTATAATTAATTGTTTAGATAAGTAAGTTCGTCAACGGGGTAGCCTAGTGTCAAGTATCAGCCAGACACCGGGGGATTCTATCTCGTTTTCACTAGCGCTAGACCAAATAGATGGTTTTTGCATCTGAGGTGGAGTTCCACACCTACCATCGGTCCCTCACTTTACCGCACAGATCCCTGTGCTACTCAGACTCTGAGTTGGCGAGGGCCGGTATCGGACCAGGAAACTTGCGATTCCTAGGCAAGTGCTCTCTCTATATATATATTATTGACTTTTCGAAAAAATTTTATGACCTGTTGAAGTGATGAGACTCATATGATTATCATAATGGCAACTGAAACATTTATGCAGAAAAAAAAAAACAACTTAAAAAATTCTAATTTATAATTAATTGTTTAGATATGGAGTTGCTCGATTTCGCAATGGTTATCGTCGTAGGAAATGAACAGGGTGAACCGAGTTCAAATGCTGGGTGAGGCTGTTTGCATTTCACATAGCGATTATACCCTTATCTATATATGTAGTATGAAAAGGTGGAATGAAAACATCACACAATGCTGTTAAAGAAGAAAACAATTTATAATATAATCATAGCTGATACTGATCAATATTTCGATTTTACAAAAATCATCATCAGAGCTCATTCACTCCGTAGTTGTTTGGGTCGGAGAGGAATGTCAAATCAGTTTACAAAACAATATATAAAAGGACATTTGGTATGTACGTGTCGACGTATAACTCCAAAATGAGAGGTCACTCAGATTCGAAATCTTGCATACACATTGATATTCCTATAACTAAGTAACACATCAAATTTGATTATTGATTTCTACTGATTAAGGGATATAATCCATTTATTAAACAAAAATCAAATGATTTGCGATAATCGTAGCATGGCTGCTGCTGCTAATATATAAAAAAATTATTTGGTTTTATCGATTGAATTATTTTTTTACAGCAATGTAAATAACAATAATAACGAAAACATGTAATTTAACGATTTGTAATAACTCAACTTTGTTTTTATTATTAATACTTTCATTTTAGAATAAAATATATCTGTTTTTAATCAGTATTTAATTTTTTCGTATGTACAAAGGAGTTTTTAAAAAGAGAAAAAATAAATTAAAATAAATTGTAATACGGACAATTGTAAGTATTTAATTCTTAGCATTTTATTGTTACATTTTAATATGGTAAAAAAGGAAGGAATTAAATGAGTACATTTCATTTGAAATCAACAGGCAAGGAAGCTCGCTTAAAAAAATGAAGTTGTTTCAAAAATGTAAACAAAGAGACTATTCTTATAATGAACAAATGTTATAATACACTAATTCTTAGCTTTGTTTATCGTTAAATCTTTAATAAAGTTTAGGAATTCATTTTTAAAAATAATATCTTAAATGTAAACAAAAAGAAAAAAACAACCTAAAATAAACAAACATTCTACTATACAAATTTGATAAATCATTATCCTCTTATTTTCTCCCTTACTCCTGTTTTCTCCTCACTTACTCTCTGGTGTTCCTAATTTTTTTAGTCCGGTCATGGACCGGGTATTTTTGCTAGTAATATATATATTTGTATAGATGAAATTTATTATATGCTGACACGTGTATAGACGGGTATTTGTTTATATATACAGCATTCTATTTAAAATTACTTTAAATATAAAATGATATATATACGTTTTACTATTTCTCTGAATTGGACACATGGTGGATAAAGGAGTTAGGTTAAGACAGTTCTAAATGATAGTTATCTCTAGACTTCAGGTTCAATCCTGGTCAGGGGCAGCAGTAACATAGAATAATAATTAACACATCTTAATACCTGTACCCCAGCTATGGTTAGCAGAATGAGAACAGGATACCCCGTGGACTGAATAAAGGGTTTGGTTCAAAGTTCCATTATGACTCCCGATTACGACAAGAAGGTTCCCGATTCCGACAAGAAATACCTGAAGAAGGCCGGAGGGCACATTGGACGAAACGTTGTACAGATAACAACAAAGATGGGGGCAATAGTCCGAATAATACAAATAATACTAACATATGTTTTAATTCATTTATTTGTTGCTGTTAGTTTTAGAATTAAATGTTATACTAACACAATAACACTATAAAGGATTCTAATTAGACTAAAGATGCTGAGGAATCATATGTAATTTTTATGACTGAACTACGCACGTCTCATTGTTCTTGTAAAGTGGAAAATACATAAACTATTATTTAAGTAATTTCTGAAAATAGTGAAAGGTATGCAATGGCTACTACACAAAAATAAAAGAACATGTAGCTTCATTATAAAAATGTTTCGTATTTGAATAAACGATAAAGTTTCTATCTAAAAGTCATAACTCCTACATACATTCATTGATTTCACTAATTAAAGTAATTGTCCATAGAAAATTAGTTTTTAATATCTTCATTTGCTTTTAGAGAGAGAGAGACAGAGAGAGAGAGAGAGACAGACAGACAGACAGACAGACAGAGAGGAGAATGTCACTGTTTCAGTGTGTTACTGTACAAAAGTATATATGTGTGTGTGTGTGTGAGAGAGAGAGAGAGAGAGAGAGAGAGAGAGAGAGAGAGAGAGAGAGAGAGAGAGAGTTTTGGAAATGGTTGAACAGATGGTTATCACGTGCATTATAGTGGCCCACACACCGGTGGCTCGCTTTACACGAACCTGCACCGCATGTCCATTAGGATAGATCGATTTTGGAACTGTAACATCTCCCTTGTGGTAAAAGTTTCAAATTGACATAAAAAAAAAAAATAACCACACAAAATATTTTCCTTTAAAACGTTGTCTTCATTTGAGGAAATAGATTTCAATCTTTGTAAAATCTTATCCCTGATACGGCTTAATTAATGAGGTAAAAATCAAAAAACAAATTTTGTGTGTTTCTTAGTTAGAAACACATTAATGTTTCAAATCAGAATGACATATCTTTTCGGAGTTTCTACATACCAGAATATTCTTTTATATATACAAGTGTTCCATATTCTTTGTCGGTTCCAGTGATTGTATATAAAATTATGGTCATTTGGTGATTTTATACTAAAGACGTTTTTGTTTTATTCAAAGATCTCAAAGTAGTTATTGACTAACAAGAAGAGAAGCCCACTGGTTTGAATTCAGAGTTTTCCTTCTCTTAGGCCGGTTGGCATACAAAGGTTAAAGAACCTAGTCTGCCCTACTATTTACCCATAGCTGAAGGGAGAATACACCCCTCCCTCTGAAAGTGCTTCTTGAGCTATAAATCCCCTCAAAAACTGCTTCTTGTTTGATATCAAGAAGAGAGGTAATAGGAGGGTGGAGTTCTAAAGGTAGTTTATGACTAACAAATGAGTTATGACTAACAGATGAGTTTATGACTAACAAATGAGCAGCAGATCAGAGGTGTCGGTGATGATGAAGGGGATATTTTCAAAGTTTCAAATTGACATAAAAAAAATAACCACACAAAATATTTTCCTTTAAAACGTTGTCTTCATTTGAGGAAATAGATTTCAATCTTTTAAACATCTTATCACTGTTACAGCTTAATTAATGAGGTAAAAAGCAGCATATCAGAGGTGTTGGTGGTAATTTAAATTGTGGTCATATTTTATTCGTTTCGTTTAAAACGATAACCTTCTCTGTTTTAAATATTGATAATATACTGCTAGCCAAGCAACTTAGGCACCCAAGAGGTGTCGGTGATGATGAAGGGGATATTTTCAATTTGAATTCTAGTTATAATATTTGTTCATTCCAAAGAAAAAAGAAAATGGAAGAAAAAAAAGGGGGTGAGGAGGTCAAGTCATCGGTTCTCTTCACACATCATCAAATGTATGACAAATCGTATGACGACCCAACAAACTGACAATTCGGGAACTTTTGAAAAAAGAAAATTCACTTGTTTATTTTGTTTTCTTTACACAACCCCATAAAAATATTTTTGTTCTGTTAAAAAAAAAAGAAGGAAAGAAAGAAATGGAATAAATGAAGACACGGAAGAAGAAAAAAGAAAGAAAGAAAGAAAAAATGAAAGAAAAAAATAATAAAAGACACGGAAGTGGGAAAGAAAGAAAGACACGGAAGACGGGAAGAAAGAAAGAAAGTAAGTAAGAATGAAAGAAAGAAAGAAAGAAAGAAAGAAAGAAAGAGAAGAAAGAAAAAAGAAAGGTAGACACAGAGGTGGGAAAGAAAGAAAGAAAGAAAGAAAGAAAAGAAGAAAGAAGAAGAAAGAAAGAAAGAAGAAAGAAAGAAAGAAAAGAAAGAAGAAAGAAGAAAGAAAGAAAGAAAGAAAGAAAGACACAGAAGTGGGAAAGAAAGAAAGAAAGAAAGAAAGAAAGAAAGACACAGAAGTGGAAAGAAAGAAAGAAAGAAAGAAAGAAAAAGAAAGACACACAGAAGTGGGAAAGAAAGAAAGAAAGAAAGAAGAAAGAAAGACACAGAAGTGGGAAAGAAAGAAAGAAAGAAAGAAAGAAAGAAAGAAAGACACAGAAGTGGAAAGAAAGAAAGAAAGAAAGACACAAAGTGGGAAAGAAAGAAAGAAAGAAAGAAAGAAAGAAAGAAAGAAAGAAAGAAAGACACGGAAGTAGGAAATAAATAAAGTAGTAAAATAAAATGACAACCTTTTCTGTTTTAAGTTTTGAAATTGCTAAATTTTCTAACCATATTTTCCCGAAAATGAACATGATAGTACAATTTGAATTCGAACTCACTCATTACAATGTTGCAGTTCAGCACATTAGCCACTACGCTACGGTACTCAACTGTTGTACTGGCCGTTCCTACAGTGGAGAATATACACCGGTTCTCACTATAAATAGTGAGACACCGAGTGAAAAGGTTGTACTGTTACCGTACTGTACTGTTACTGTTTAGCGCAAGCTAGCCGTTCTTGTACCTTATTGTAAATACACTTGTCTCTTTTTACCCTACCTCGACTTGACTTCTTTTTTCACTTTTCAGCACATTAGTAAATATATATATGATAAAAAGGGTTGGAGGTTTGCCATAAGGGCAACAGGATCAGAACAATTATATATTGATGTGACAAGTCAATTAATCAGATGGGCCCTCTCTGACTACCAGTCTATACGAAGTAAGGGTTCAAGTCTATTATGTAACAAATGTTCCACTAGAAATAATAAAATCCTGCTATCTATAAATAAAAACAATTTAGACTGTTACATATTCCTAGTTTTTTTACAGAGTTGAAATTTTATGATAATGGAGATTATGTAACTGTCTGTGACTGAAAGTACATCACCACTGATGTCACAATTTCCTTAGTTATTTGAGTTATATTCTCAAGGATTATAAAACAGTCATTATTTATCTTAATTAGTATCTAATGATGTCTGTATTAAAATCTAGCAGTTAGATTTGCCGCAAAACTGCCTATATTATTAATGCATTTAAAATTCTGAAATATGTATTAAATATCTCGAAGAAATTAAAAATAGAATATGGTAGGAATAATTGGCATAATGATTTTTAACCAAATTGGATTTAATAGACAATTATTTGCTTTTACTGATATCTGATATCATCAAGTTATTCTTGTACAAATTAAAAATTATAATTTTATATAGAAATCAATTAAGATTAGCCACTACGCTACGGTACTCAACAACTCACAAAAACAGTTTATTTGTTGTGTTGACTTACCTTTCCTCCTAGATTTGTTTGTGACTTACCTATCCTCCTAGATTTGTTGTTGACTTACCTATCCTCCTAGATTTGTTGTTGACTTACCTTTCCTCCTAGATCTTACCTTTCCTCCTAGATTTGTTGTTGACTTACCTATTCCTCCTAGATTTGTTGTTGACTTACCTTTCCTCCTAGATTTGTTGTTGACTTACCTTTCCTCCTAGATTTGTTGTTGACTTACCTTCCTCCTAGATTTGTTGTTGACTTGACTTACCTTTCCTCCTAGATTTGTTGTTGACTTACCTTTCCTCCTAGATTTGTTGTTGACTTGACTTACCTATCCTCCTAGATTTGTTGTTGTTGACTTACCTTTTCTCCTAGATTTGTTGTTGACTTACCTATCCTCCTAGATTTGTTGTTGACTTACCTTTCCTCTAGATTTGTTGTTGACTTACCTTTCCTCCTAGATTTGTTGTTGACTTACCTTTCCTCCTAGATTTGTTGTTGACTTACCTATCTTACTCCTCCTAGATTTGTTGTTGACTTACCTTTCCTCCTAGATTTGTTGTTGACTTGATTGTTGACTTACCTATCCTCCTAGATTTGTTGTTGACTTTGACTTACCTATCCTCCTAGATTTGTTGTTGACTTGACTTACCTTTCCTCCTAGATTTGTTGTTGACTTACCTATCCTCCTAGATTTGTTGTTGACTTACCTAGATTTGTTGTTGACTTACCTTTCCTAGATTTGTTGTTGACTTACCTTTCCTCCTAGATTTGTTGTTGACTTACCTAGATTTGACTTACCTTTCCTCCTAGATTTGTTGTTGACTTACCTTTCCTCCTAGATTTGTTGTTGACTTACCTTTCCTCCTAGATTTGTTGTTGTTGACTTACCTTTCCTCCTAGATTTTACTTATTCGATTTGATCATATCCTTGCCCTTCTGCCAAATATTGGTTCATGTCATGTTTGGTGGAAAGCAAGCGTGTCTTCTTAGTCTCCTCCCTTAACGAAGAAGGGTGAAAGAAAAATGGTGAAGAGGAGAAAAATGGAGAGGAGATGTAGATGAAGATCTCATTTTTCCTCTTTCTCTTCCACCCCTGTTTTTCTCCCATCTCTTAAAAGTACACTCTTTCACTCCCTTTATCAACTTCGGAGTACGTTTAAGAGATAGAAAGAAAGGGACCAGAAAGAGGAACAGAAGAAGTAGGAAACTGGAAAGTGATAAACAGGGGTAACTTTAAGAAATGGAGAAAGAGGACATTGAGAGAGAAAGAAAGAAAGATAGATAGATAGATAGCGAGTGAGAGACAGACAGAGAGGGAGGGAGAGAGAGAGAGAGAGAGCGTGAGGAGACAGCTGGAGAGTGAAGATAGATGAAGGTAGAATTTGATAAATTTTAAGTTTAAGAGATGGAAAGAAAGAGACAAGAAAGAGAAACAGAAGAATGAGATAACTGAAAAGGAGTAGATGAAGCTGGTAAAGGAAGGTAAGGTTAATAGATAGAGAAAGAAAGAGGGAGAAGGGAAGAAAACTGAGATGGAGAAAGAGGGAGAAAGGGAAGAAAACTGAGAAGGAGAAAGAGGGAGAAGGGAAGAAAACTGAGAAGGAGAAATAATCAAAGATGGAGTTTGATAAAAATACATATAATCAAAACATTTGAGAGTGGAGAGGAGAGTTGCCTCGACAGTAAAGAGAGCCAGAAAGAGTGAGAAAATACAGCAGCCCCAGAAAGCATCACAGTTTGTGTGCAGTCAGTGCACCAAAGACTGTCACTCAGGGATAGACATGCACGTCCAATTGCGCAGATAATAATAGCAGCCAGGAAAGACTAATTGCAGTAGCCATGAAAAGCAATTGCAGCTTTTGACAAGCAGAAATACATCAAAAACTAAAAAAGAAAAAAAAACAGAAATGGGAAGAAAAACAACTACATGTTTACTTCAAGCGACAAATTGAACAGATACCGCATCAGAAGACACAGACATGGCCAAGAAGAGGAAACCTCAAGAGAGAAACTGAATCTTTTATAGTCGCAGCACGAGACAATGCCATAAGAACAAACTATATAAAGGCAAAAATAGATAAGACGCAGCAGAATAGCAAGTGCAGAATGAGTGGAGATAGAGACGAAATGGTCAATCATATAATAAGCGAATGCAGCAAACTAGCACAAAGAGAGTACAAGACGGCATGATTGGGTGGGAAAGGTAATCCACTAGGAATTGTGCAAGAAATTCAATTTTCACTATACAAATAAATGGTATATGCACAAGCCTGAACTGTCCTGGAGAATGAGACGCATAAAATTCTCTGCGACTTCGAGGTACAGACGAATCACCTAATCCCTGTCAGGAGACCGGACCTAGTATTGATTGACAAGAAGAAAAGAACCTGTCATCTCGTGGATTTTGTCGTCCCGACCGACCACCGAGTGAAAATGAAAGCAAGCGAAAAGATAGACAAATACTTGGACCTTGCCAGAGAACTGAGGAAACTGTGGAACATGAAAGTGAAGATCGTACCAATTGTAATTGGTACCCTTGGAACGGTCCCGAAAGTTCTGGAAAAGAATTTGGGTGAATTGGAAATCAGAGGAAGAATCGAGATCCTCCAAACTACAGCACTAAGATTGGCTTATTCTAGCCAATCTTAGTGCTAAGAGTCCTGGAGACCTAGGGAGACTTGCTGCCACTTAGCCTCCAGTGAACCACCGGCCACGGCAGGTGTGAAAAACTCGATAAACTGGAACATTCTTAAAATTGGACCAAAGAGGAATTCCGACAGATGGACCAAAAGACAAGGAAATTGATGATAATGCACAAGGCATTACACCCTAGAGATGGAATAGATAGACTATATCAATACAAAAAGGAGGAAAAGGTCTCATCAACATTATGGATTGCGTAGATGCGGCAATTTGAGCACTCGAAGAATATACAAAAAAGAACAAAGAAAGATTAATTACAACAGCTAAGAACAGCAATTGCAACATATGAACAAGCATAACCTGGAGTCTCACCATCAGTGCAGTTCAGAATACTAATTTGGAAGGGGGTCTTATCCTCTCTGCAGGGGATACAGTCAGCGTATTTTAGTCTCCGCCGACGGTGCGTTCAGATTTAGGTCGTAATTGAGTAAACCTAATCAACATGAAATAGGCTATATTAGAATAAGAGAAATAATAGCTATTTCCTATAAGTCTTCTTTTTCCTAGTAAATCAATAAATAAATAAATAATTTATCAGTCAAGGGTGGTTCCCCTTTGATCATGTTAGACTTATAAAAAATAACCTTTATTTGGGTTCTGTTTTTTGGGGGACACTTAGTAGTTGATGAAGGGAATGATTGAAATTAGTTCCCCTGTCTAAATGTTGCTGTGTAACCACTAACCATATATTGTCACATCATCCTCCTACGCCTTTGCCAGGAGATGACATACATTCAATCGACTCCAATTCCTGAAAGACGATGAATGTAGATTACGTCTAATGGAACGTCTGTTTTTCTAACCTTCTAGACATTCAATGAATGCAAGCTTAATGCACAAGTGATCCTGTATAGATTTCCGAATTAAATATTTTAATGCATATCGCTTCTGTCTGGAAACTGACTACAAAACAATATAATAAACATTGTTTTACAAGACAGATGATTTGTCTACCTCGTTCTATTTGCGTATTTCTAAAGAAATTATTAACGTTAAATATAACACGAAGTAATGTCTGCAATCAATAATCTACAAATAAATGATACAAGATTTTTGATTTTCATCATTTCTTTGGGGGAGAGTCCCGTGACGTTGTAACTAATGTGCTAGACTGTAAAGTCGTAGTAACCCAGTTCGAACCCAAGTTACACTATTACGTTTATTTATAACTTATATAATAACTTATAATAATATATTAACTATATAATAATATAACTATAATATAATATAATATAATATAATATAATATAATATAATATATAATATAATATAATAATAATATAATAATATAATATAATAATATAATATAATATATATATATAATATAACTATATAATAATATATTAATATATAATAACTTATATAATAACTTATAATATATAACTATATAATAATATAATATAATATAATATAATATAATATAATATATATAATATAATAATATAATAATATAATAATATATATAATAATATACTTATATAATAACTTATAATAATATATATATATAATAATATAATATAATATAATATAATATAATATACTTATAATAATATAATAACTTATAATAATAAGTTATATTTATAACTTATATAATTTTTGATTTTCATTATTTCTTTGGGGGAGAGTCCCGTGACGTAGCAACTAATGTGCTAGACTGTAACGTCGTAGTAACCCAGTTCGAACCCAAGTCACGCTATTACGTTTATTTTCATTCATGAATTAATAATACCACAAGTGTTCTTTTACAAGGATGGGTTTAACATTTGTAGTGTAATTATTATGGTCTACCGAGAATTTGGGGATTGAGAGGAAGAAGAAATAAAGAACAAACAAAGGTTAAAATTTGGAAGAGTAAACACACAACGGGGTAACAGCAATGACCGTAGAATGACCCCGGAAATAGATTTAAAATAAAAACAGAAGTTCCAGGTTTTGACCGGAAACGGATGTGACGCCGGGACGACAGACGGAAGAGGAGAAAAATCTGGCCTTTTTTTGCCTTGGCTTTAGTGGGAATCAGACGTAGCTCCTGGTTCCCCGGATGGGTTTGACATAGTAGTACTGGACATGATTTAGGATAGAGTAATTTGACCGTACCCCTCTCTCTCACTTTCTCTCTATCTTTCCTTCTCTCTGAAAAAGAACCCACGAGCGTCAAAGAAGTAAACAGTTCCCCGTGACTATACAACCTGCGTATGTTGTTTCTGAACTAACAGCATTAAATAACCCATGAAAGTTAATATGCCATTAAACAAAGAAACCAAATCAAACCAAACTATTCTCAAATGAAAAACGCATTTTTTCTCAGTTTTTACGAGGGTGTGTCAAAACGTAATGCCATTTTGTTTAGGACAGGTATAATTACCAACACAGGAATATATATCATACATCAAAATGAAGCTGGTTCTCTGTGGATCACATCCCTACTCCTCCACATTGGTGAGTCAAAAAGTAATGCCATTTTGTTTAGGACAGGTATAATTACCAACACAGGAACATGTATCATACATCAAAATAAAGCTGGTCCTCTGTGGATCACATCCCTACTTCTCCACATAGTCACCGTTTCTCTCAATAGCAATGTTCCACCTTCAAATGAGAGCATGTATCCTGCCCGTAAAATTATGTTGACTGTTCTTTTAGCCATTCTTATTACAGTTTCACTTCCTCGTCACTGGAATAATGTTTGCCTCTCAAACCCTTTCCATGGGGCTGAAGAGATTATAGTCTGAAGGCAAACATTATTCCCAGTTACGTTATTATAAAAAAGCAAGCCTCTTTCAGTTTCATTAATCAAATTCAGTCTACATTTTCTGGGGCCACTGCATTCCCAGTGACGAGGTGAGTTAATGAAACTTATTTCTACCAGTTTATAAAACCAAAAGGGCCGGGTTAGCTCAGTCGGTAGAGCGTTCGGCTAGAAACCACAAGGTCCCTAGTTCGATACCCGCCCTCGCCAACTCAGCGTATGAGTAGCACAGGGATCTGTGCGGTAAAGTAAGGAGCTGATGGTAGGTGTGGCGCTCCACCTCAGATGCCAAAACAATCTCCTTGGTCTAGCACTATTGAATAGGGGATAGACTCCCTCGCTGACTGTCTGATACCGACTTTAGGCCGCCCCGACGACTCCTTTTTTTTATAAAACCAAACAAAACAAAAATATTTACTCACAAACTATTCGCTCCCCAACCATATATACAAAATAAAACAAGATTTGGTATTAAATAGCCCACAAGGGTTGATATACCATAAAGAAATAACCAAACAACACTGTTATCTCTAGAAATTAAATGAAAAATTAATGAATCATCTAACATAAAAGTTATTTCTACCAATTTAGTAATACAAATCAAGTTAATGAAAATGTCTACCAATATATTAATACACATACAGTAAAAAAAATTAACGTAAAAATTATTTATACCAATTCATTTATACACATGAATTTAATCAAATCATATATATGAAAAAAAAAAAAAAAACATTAGATAACCCACAAGGATTGGTGTGCCATTTAACACCAACCAACCAGAAAAAGATGAGGATTTTTTTACTGCAGACTGCCTTCCATAATAAAAGAAAAAGCAAAAAAAACAGCAACCCCAAAAATCGAGCGCATTCAACCGTCAGTAAAAAAAAAAAAACGCAGTCAATATAAATAAATGTATTCAAATATATTGAAACAATATTGAAACCCTTAATTTCCTGTGAATAAAACCGGAATCAAATTACCGGAAATTTCCTTAAATCTCCCTGTAGACATTCCAAAATAATCATTTTGCCCTTTAAATGGTCGAGTTCAAGACTAAATTCTTCAATGAATTTCAAAATATTTCATTCTCAACAAAAACAACAACCTATATGATTTTCCCAACCCTATTGCCCTTATGGCAAGCCCCAACCCCTTTTTTATCATATGGGTGCTAGAAGGCGGTGGCTGCGGGTCCACATGTCCTGGGAATGACGTTAAATTCTATCTGATGGTGAGGTTCCAGTTTTGGAGGTTTGGGGAATGTGGAGCACCCCTTCATTACCATTGCTCCCTGGTCCACTCTGACCCGGAGTGGTAGTACCTGTTAGGGTCCCATCTATGGGTTAAATAGAAAAATGTATTTATAAAAAAATTGTATTATCCATTAAGAATTGATTTATTTCAAAACTTTATCGGCATTAAATGACCCACTGAGGTTGAGATGCCCCGCCAACTCAGCGTATGAGTAGCACAGGGATCTGTGCGGTAAAGTAAGGAGCTGATGGTAGGTGTGGCGCTCCACCTCAGATGCTAAAAACAATCTCCTTGGTCTAGCACTATTGAAAAAGGGGATAGACTCCCTCGCTGACTGGCTGATACCGACTTTAGGCCGCCCCGTCGACTTTAGTTTACTTACACCCGGCGTAGAGAGGCTGATTGGCTTTTCCTTCGGTCCTCAGAAACCGGAAGTCGACGAGTCTACACTTAGGAGGGAAAGGGGGGTCAACAAATGGCACACTTTTTGTTTTGTTTTTCTTTTTTGTTGTGGACTTTCTGTTCTTTACCCACTCCTTCCCACCTCTCATCCGTTTTGGGGGTTACATTTTTTTTTTAAGTAGGTTAGCCAATTTGGAGTGCCTGGGGCATTATGGTGAAAGTAGGCTGCTAAAAGCGACGGATGACAGTATTTATTGGCATGAATCGGTCAGCGAGTGAGACTAGCTAAGATAGAACAAAGAAAGCAGCATGGCCAGTTTTGTCCTCTGTCAACTGTCCCCTCCCTCAATGAATATTTGGGCCTTATGCTCAGGTTCGCCAAATGAATTGAGATAATGAAAATTAATTCTACTAGTTTAGAAAACCAAACCAAATGAAATTATTTACCAACGAACTATTCGCTTAAAAAGGTGCCGGTTTAACTCAGTCGGTAGAACACCCAACTAGGAATCGCAAGGTTCCTGGTTCGATACCGGCCCCCACCAACTCTGCGTATGAGTAGCACAGATTGAGTAATCTGATCTGTGCAGTAAAGTTGGGGAGCTGACGATAGATGTGGCGCTCCCCATCAGAAAAAAACAATCTCCCTGATCTAGCGCTAACGAAAAGGGTATAGACACCCTCGCTGTTCGGCTGATACTGACAATAGGCCACTCCGCAAACTTAACTATTTTTATTCGCTTACAAATCATATATTCAAAAGACAGGATTTGACATTGGATGGCCCACAGGGGGTTGAAATGCCATTAAACAAAATGACTAACTAACATAAGAATTACTTTAAAAATTTAAAAACTTTTACAGTTTTTTTCGGGTCAGTTAACTTTGAACCACGTATCTTTGAGGGGTAACACAGATTCTCAAAGATATGTGGATCAAAGTTAACTGACCTGAAAAAATGTAAACGTTTTTAAATAAAATAACTGACGCATTATATTTTTTATTCATTAATACTAGCAAATATATGCACCCTCCGGGTGCAAGTAATTAAGTTTTAATGTAATAAAATAGTGTATTAAATTAGAAAGGCTACTGAAACTAAATAAGAATGCAGATAAATGCAGATTTGAAACGGGGGGGGTATAATTGAAAAATAAAACAACTGAAACTTACACTTCCATCACTCTCGTCTTTCAATGTTATTTTTTCTAATTTAAGTATTTAGTTAAAAGAGGAAGTTAAGAATAAAATTACAGTTATTTCTTCTTGTTAATGAATTTAAGATTCATTGAAGAGATTTTTGCTCATATTCATTGAAATAAAACCAAACAATTAGAAATCAATAGTACTAAACACATATTTATTAAAATCACATTTTAAATATCAATATGCAAATTAGCCTTCCCGTTCACTCTGTAAACCGTTATTTTGTTGTATATATAAATATAATTGCATGTTATTAATATGTGGATATGGTCAACAGCATTAATAATGTAAAACAATTTTATTAATAATTGAGATTTAAATAAAAATAAAATCATTGAGATTGTGATGTCAATAACAAAGGGAATTGTGACTCGATTAGGAATATAGTTTCGGTTACACACAGAAAAACACACAATCTCCATTATAATAGGATATCAACACTATATATACACAAATGTAGTTTTACAGAGATACCAGGACTTATGAGTGTCCTAACTCACTCGGTCTATTTTTGCTTTGTATCGAGCAAGCTTCAAATACGCTTATGTTCATTAAAAACACTGGCAAATATATGCATGCTTCGGATGCAAGTATTCAATTTTAATGTAATGAAATATATCAAATTAGAAAGACTAATGAAACTAAATAAGAATGCAGATAAAATGTCTTGAAACAGATGGGGTATAATCGAAAAACAGAACAAATTTGAAACTAAGTCTTCCTTTCATTTTCCATCACTCCCGTCTTTCATTGCTAAAATGTTGAATTAGGAAGTAAAAAAGTAAATAACAGTTATTTCTTTTTGTTAATGGATTTTTTTTAAAGATTTATCTCTGAGATTTCTGTTCATATTTATTAAAATAAAAACCAAACAATTAGAAATCAATAATACCAAGCACATATTCATTAAAATCAATTTTGTCAAGATCAATATGCAAATTAGCCTTCCCGTTCACACTGTAAACCGCTATTTTGTTAGATATATAAATATAATTGCATGTTATTAGTATGTAGATAAGGATAACAGTATTAATAATGTAAAACAATTTTATTAATAATTGAGGTTCAAATAAAAATAAAATCATAGAGAATGTGATGTAAATAGAGTAAGACGTTTTCCCACAACCGATGCTGGTAAGTTTATAAATTTCAAGAATGCTTTCTAAATTTTTTTAATAAAACTAGCCAAAATATGCACCCTCCGGGGGCAAGTATTTAAGTTTTAATATAATGAAATATATTAAATTTAAAAAAAACAATGAAACTAAATAAGAATGCAGATGAAATGATTTAAAACAGAGGGTGTATAACCGAAAAATACAATAACTTTGAAACTAACTCTTCCATAACTTTCCATCACCCCCAGGCCATACCTGCCCCCTTGATTTAAAGGGACAGGGCTGGGTTTATTGACCAGCGCTTAGCCCCCCTTGAGGTGGTATGCCGACGGGATCAACGCAATTTTTGTGCTAACCACCCATGAGCTTCGGCTTATGGTGGGTCCACGTTAAAACGTGACCTTGTGTCACCCCTCATAAGTGGGATGAGGGGCAAATACTGTAGATAAGGCCAACAGTATTAATAATGTATAACAATTATATTGATAATTGAGGTTTAAATAAAAATAAAATCATAGAGAATGTTATGTAAATAACTAAGGGAATTGTGACTTGAGTAGACAGACACACACACAATCTCCATTGTAATAAGATGAGCATTCATAAAAAAAGAAAAGAAATATTCACTTTTTTTTCTCATGAAAAAAAAACATATCGACTCTGATGACCAAGGTAGAGCAGGTCGACGTGTCGGGGTAGCTAAAAATATACTTCTTTAGCGACCCACTCCTGCCTTAGATCAGATAACAACTGGGAGGGTCGGAACGGATTAATGGAATTTCAGTTCATTTCAGTGGGGAAAATTGATTTAATATACGAGCAAATCGAGTTACGAGTAGAACGCATTAAACTCGCAAGTCAACGTACCACTGTATTTCTGTGTCAGAAAATCCTTTAATAATCTACTCACTAGGACACTTTTAAAAAGAGATGGTCCCAAGAAGAATAAGATGATATCCCACCTGTTCGCCACGGTTAATATTTGCCTTAGATCAGATAACTACAGTGTAACTTTACAGAAACAGGTAACAAAAGAAGAAGGTTAGACTTGGGTACTTATATAGTTCCGGTTTGTATCGAGCAAGCTTTAAATATGCTTATGTTCATCCACACAATCTCTTTTATAATAAGATTTCAGTTTCCAAATTTATTCTGCTAAAGAAAAATATAATTTTTTTTTAAATAAACATTAGAACATATTATAGCACATAATTCACTACGTTCTATTTTATTATGTTTTTTTATAATAATATATAGTGTTATTTTTCTTATTTCAAAAACCTAACACACCATTAGAGTGTTTTTTTTTTTCGGGGCAGGAACGGGTTGATGGCATTTCAATTTATTTCAATGAGGAAAATTGATTTGATATACGAGCAAATCAAGTTACAAGCAGAAAGAATTAAACTTGTAAGTCAAGGTACAACTGGGAGGGTCGGAACGATTAATGGAATTTCAATTTATTTCAATGGGAAAATTGATTTGATATACGAGCAAATCAAGTTACAAGCAGAAAGAATTAAACTTGTAAGTCAAGTACAACTGGGAGGGTCGGAACGGATTAATGGAATTTCAATTTATTTCAATGGGGAAAATTGATTTGATATACGAGCAAATCAGTTACAAGCAGAAAGAATTAAACTTGTAAGTCAAGGTACAACTGGGAGGGTCGGAACGGATTAATGGAATATCAGTTTATTTCAATGGAGAAAATTGATTTGATATGTGAGCAAATCGAGTTACAAGCAGAAAGAATTAAACTTGTAAGTCAAGGTATAACTGGGAGGGTCGGAACGGATTAATGGAATATCAGTTTATTTCAATGAGGAAAATTGATTTGATATGTGAGCAAATCGAGTTACAAGCAGAAAGAATTAAACTTGTAAGTCAAGGTACAACTGGGAGGGTCGGAACGGATTAATGGAATATCAGTTTATTTCAATGGGAAAATTGATTTGATATGTGAGCAAATCGAGTTACAAGCAGAAAGAATTAAACTTGTAAGTCAAGGTACAACTGGGAGGTCGGAACGGATTAATGGAATATCAGTTTATTTCAATGAGGAAAATTGATTTGATATGTGAGCAAATCGAGTTACAAGCAGAAAGAATTAAACTTGTAAGTCAAGGTACAACTGGGAGGGTCGGAACGGATTAATGGAATATCAGTTTATTCAATGGAGAAAATTGATTTGATATGTGAGCAAATCGAGTTACAAGCAGAAAGAATTAAACTTGTAAGTCAAGGTACAACTGGAGGGTCGGAACGGATTAATGGAATTTCAATTTATTTCAATGAGGAAAATTGATTTGATATACGAGCAAATCAAGTTACAAGCAGAAAGAATTAAACTTGTAAGTCAAGGTACAACTGGGATGGTCGGAACGGATTAATGGAATTTAAATTTATTTCAATGGGGAAAATTGATTTGATATACGAGCAAATCGAGTTACAAGCAGAAAGAATTAAACTTGTAAGTCAAGGTACAACTGAGAGGGTCGGAACGGATTAATGGAATATCAGTTTATTTCAATGGAGAAAATTGATTTGATATACGAGCAAATCGAGTTACGAGTGGAACGCATTAAACTCGCAAGTCAACGTACCACTGTATTTCTGTGTCAGAAAATCCTTTAATAATCTACTCACTATGACACTTTTAAAAAGAGATCGTCCAAAGAAGAATAAGATTATATAGGTATTCATCCCGCCTGTTCGCACGGTTAATATTTGACACAAGGTCCAAAGGCGATCGCACATGCTATTCTATACAACTAGCCGCTTCTAGTACATATATAAAGGGCAGTTGTGTGAAGGTATGTATGTCGGTTGAAACTACGAAATTAAAACAATTAACAGCAAAGTAAATATATATACACATTTACTATCACCAGATCTTATTTTTTTAAGCAAAAATAATGAACATTTGATTTATGTAATTAAAAAATAGAAATTTAAATAGTAACCGCATGGATTATTTTGTATTCAATATTTTAAATAGGAGACACTGATTTTTCTTTTCGGAGTGTCTGTGCCCTTTTTTCTGACGCCCCACCAGACCATATTAACGCAAGGTCTTTTTTATTCTATATAGTTTTTATTCTATATATTTTTTATTCTATATAGTTGTAATGGATTGGTGAGACTAGCTTGCTAACCATTACATAATTGATAGGAATAATTGTCACTCAGACACTTTAAAAAGAGATGGTCCCAAGAGGAATAAGATTACGTAGTCGTTTATCTGACCCGTTCACCGTGGATAGTTTACGACACAAGGTCCAGCGATGATTGAATACACTATTCAGTAGTAATGGATTGGCGAGACTAGCTTGCTAACCATTACATAATTGATGAGAATAATTGTCACTCAGACACTTTTAAAAAGAGATGGTCCCAAGAGGAATAAAATTACATAGTCGTTTATCTAACACGTTCACCGTGGATAGTTTACGACACAAGGTCCAGCGATGATAGAATACACTATTCAGTTGTAATGGATTGGCGAGACTAGCTTGCTAACCATTACATAATTGATGGGAATAATTGTCACTCAGACACTTTTAAAAAGAGATGGTCCCAAGATGAATAAAATTACGTAGTCGTTTATCTGACACGTTCACCGTGGATAGTTTACGACACAAGGTCCAGCGATGATAGAATACACTATTCAGTAGTAATGGATTGGCGAGATTAGCTTGCTAACCATTACACCACGATTGGACACCCATGGAATGAAATGTTAAATAAATAGATAGATAAATATATAAAAACAAACTGTTCATTCATTCTTTTTGAGAACTTGTTTTCTTTTCTGTGGCTGCTGGCACATAAAAAAAATATTCATTGAATAAATTCTACAACCTCCTCCGCCTATCTTATCTACATAACGAAAGAAAAAAGCTCTGAATCCAGGTCAATATACAGTCCGACCCGTTCGCCGCGGTTAGTATGTGACACAAGGTCCAGCGAGGATAGAACTTGCTATTCAGTAGTAATGGATTGGCGAGACTAGCTTGCTAACCATTACACCACGGTGGGACGCCCATGGAATGAGATGTGATGTATGTATTGACGTCAATTGGATGTGTTGTCCTCCTCCATGGAGGGGGGGGTTAATGACTAATAAAACCCCAGGATGACAAAGACCCTCAAGGGACTGAACCACCACTGATATTTCCTTGGTGTGATGGGGTGCCAGAGCTCTGTCAGTCGTTCTGTTTTGAGGGTCCCGAGAAGCTTTCACGTCTGGTAACCCTCTACCTTGAATCTTTACTGTCCGCATACCACAAGGAGGAAGAGTTGGGTTATTTTGATTAAAGATAAAAGTTGAACTCTATTCATTCATAGACATGTCGGTGGGGCTTAGAATATACTGATTGTATCAAACTCAGAAGGATAAAAAACAAAAAAAAATGGGAGTATGGCACTAAAATACATGATGGTGAGACTGCTGTTCCGGAGCGTGGGGTATCTCTTCATTGTTATTACCCCCAAGTCCACAGAAGAATTTTTTTAAAAATGGAGTAGGACACTAAAATACATGGTGGTGAGACTGCTGTTCCGGAGCGTGGAGTACCATTACTCCCAAATCCGCAGAAGAATTAACAAACAAAAAAAAACAAAAAAAAAAAACAAAAACAAAAAACAAAACAAAAAAAAGAAGAAGAAAAGGGAGTAGGACACAAAAATATATGAAGGTGAGGCTGCTGTTCCGGAGCGTGGGGTACCTCTTCATTGCCATTACTCCCAAATCCGCAGAAAAATTAACAAACAAAAAAAAAAAAAAAAGGCAGTAGGACACAAAAATATATGAAGGTGAGGCTGCTGTTCCGGAGCGTGGGGTACCTCTTCATTGCCATTACTCCCAAATCCGCAGAAGAATTAACAAACAAAAAAAAAAAAAAAAGGGAGTAGGACACAAAAATATATGAAGGTGAGGCTGCTGTTCCGGAGCGTGGGGTACCTCTTCATTGCCATTACTCCCAAAGTCCAAAAGAATTTAAAAGACACACACAACGATTTGACACAAACTGGATCGGATGGTGAGACTCTACTTCCGGGGATATGGAGAGTGTGGTTTAGTTTGGTTTCTTTGATTTGATGGCATATCAACCTTTGTGGGTTATTAGAAGAACTGTAGTGATATTATTTATTATTAGTGTTATTCGGACTATTGTCCCCATCTTCATTGTTATTTGTACAACGTTTCGGCCGATATACCCTCCGGCCTTCTTCAGGTATTCTGTTTCCCGAGTTCAATCCTGAGTGAAAGCAGTTAGAAAAATAATTAATTAACACAACTCCTACCCAATCTATGGTTAGCGGAATGAGAACAGGATACCCCTGTGGAATAAATAAAGGGTTAGGTCCAAAGTTCCGTGATGGCTCCCGAATACGACAAGAAAGTTCCCGAGTTCGAAAAAGAAGGTTCCCGAGTCCGACAAGAAATACCTGAAGAAGGCCGGAGGGTATATCGGCCGAAACGTTGTACAAATAACAATGAAGATGGGGACAATAGTCCGAATAACGCTAATAATACTAATCTTCAAGCCTCATCTCAAACATTCAGAGATGTAGTGATATTATTTAACCCATAGCTGGTTTAGGAGGCGGTTTATAAATTTCCTAAGGTATTAGTCAAAAAGTGGTTGGTTGGTTGGTTGGTTGGTCTACGAGAGACGATGGCGTACTGTCAAAGTTTTTTCTTTCTTTGAACTACATAGCCTGGGCGGGTTCATATGGAGGATAAGCTGTTGCCCATGCAGCAAATCCCCCCTCTCCACAATGCCGTTTTCGGGGTTTACTCCTTAGCCTTTCCTTGAAAGGCAGCAGAGGTTTTGTGTCGGACTTTTCCTTGACTTTGATGGGTTGCCGACCAAGGCTAAGGAGCCCCTTTTAACCCATTTGGGGATTTATGCGAGTAGTAAGTACCCCAATCCTACTTCTTTCGGTGTTCCGGGAAAATTAAATAAGTTTAGGGATACGGTATATTTTGCATTTGTGTATCAAA
Organism: Doryteuthis pealeii; assembly: GCA_023376005.1. Taxonomy (NCBI): domain Eukaryota; kingdom Metazoa; phylum Mollusca; class Cephalopoda; order Myopsida; family Loliginidae; genus Doryteuthis; species Doryteuthis pealeii. The sequence goes on along the minus strand of CM042171.1, from coordinate 19,585,022 downwards.
AAGCAACGGTACCTTCAGGTCAGTTTTTTTTTCTTTTTTTTTTTTTTTGGTAGTCAAAAAGTGAACGTCATATCATTACTGGAGTTCGAACTCGCTTCCTCCGATGGCACAGTTGTGGACGTTAGCAACTACGCTACGAGAACTCCCCTGGGGAGTGTGGAGTACCCCTTTGTTGACATTATCCCCTCGGGTCGCGCAATGGCCAGTGCAAAAATACGTGGTGGTCTTGTCGGTATTCCTCTTTTGAGATGCCTCAAACAACGGGCAATAAACCCGTCCCTGACCTTTTGGGCTGAGGGACGGGTGTGCTGCCTAGCGTGACGGTCTTTTTAACGTGAAAAGCCCGCACAATGGACCGTCACGCGAGGCAGCACCTGTCCCTCGCCTAAAAAGGACAGGGGGTGGGTTTATATTCACGTTAAAAAATATTTTATGTTAATCCGGCCTGGTGGGAGGGCAGGAAAATATATACTAGCTGTGACGAACTGGTTGGGTAAATACCTACTTGCGACCTTGTGTTACATACTACCTGTGGTGAACGGGTCAGGCGAATACCTCCTACCTGTGGCGAACGGCTCGGGTTTATACCCACTATGCATGCGAACAGATAGGGTAATTACCCACTGTCTGTCTGTCTGTCTGTCTGTCTGTCTCTCTCTCTCTCTCTCTCTCTCTCTCTCCGTATGTGTGTGTGTGTCTGTCTGTCTGTCTGTCTCTCTCTCTCTCTCTCTCTCTCTCTCTCTCTCTCTCTCTCTGTGTGTGTGTGTCTCTCTCTCTCTCTCTCTCTCTCTCTCTCTCTCTCTCTCTCTCTCTCTCTCTCTCTCTCTCTCTCTCTCTCTCTCTCTCTCTCTCTCTCTCTCTCTCTCTATATATATATATCCGTCTGTCTGTCTGTCTGTCTCTCTCTCTCTCTCTCTCTCTCTCTCTCATTTGCCTGTCTCTTCTGCCTTTCTCTATTTATTTTTTTTTATTTTTCTTCTCTTTCCTTTCTTTTTTTTATCTTTCTTTATTCTCTTGTCTTTTTTGTTTTTGTTTTGGCTTCTTCATTCGTTTTTTGTTTCTTTATATTTCTCTTTTGTCCCCTTTTACTTTGCTTTTCTCTAATTTCATTCTCTCTCTCTCTCTCTCTCTCTCTCTCTCTCTCTCTCTCTCTCCTCTCTCTCTCTCTCTCTCTCTCTACACTGTCTTTTTCTTCTTTTTTTTTCTGCTTTCTTTTTAAAAATCTTTTCTGACGTTCTCTTTTTTTGAAAATTGTATTTAAATAATTGATTTTAACGACACATCAATCCATCTCGGGTTATTTTATGCTGAAAGGTTAGGTCCTATCGTATACGAATAGTTCATAAACGGAACTATTCCGCACTCCCCAGATCTCCAGAACTGAAGCCTCACCATCAGATGCAGTTTAGTGTCATACCCAGCCTCCACCCCCACCCCCACCCCGTTTGGGGTGTCTTACCGACGGCGGTTGATATTTGAATGAAAATGAATATAAATATGTAAAATGACGATAATAATAATAATAATAATAATAATAATAATAATAATAATAATAATAATAATAATAATAATAATTTGACCAGAAAAAGAGTACATGTCATCTCGTGGATTTTGCCGTCCCGGCCGACCACCGAGTAAAAATGAAAGCAAGCGAAAATATTGACAAATACTTAGACCTTGCCAGAGAACTGAGGAAGCTGTGGAACATGAAGGTGAAGGTCGTGCCAATCGTAATTGGTGTCCTTGGAACAATCCCTAAAACTCTGGAAAAGAATCTGAGTGAACTGGAAATCAGAGGAAGAATCGAGACAATCCAAACTATAGCACTGTTGTGATCGGCTAGAATGCTCAGAAGAGTCCTGGAGACCTGAGGAGACTTGCTGTCACACAAGCAAAATGACACGATCGGGTTCAAACTTCGATCACGTGACCTGGCAGTGCCAGCTATGAGGATGCATACGTGGAAAGCATTGTGACAATAATAAAGATATGTAATGGTGAAAGTGTGGATAATTTTTTACTACCCCACCCCCTATATTTCAATTGTGAAAGACTACTACCTCCCTATCATCAAATGGGCTTACGGTGTAAAATAAAATAGCGAAGTTTGTTCTGGGATATTTTTTGTTTGTTTTTTATTTTTAGACAAAAGTTTCATTGGTTTTCCACTCTTGCAGAATAAAAAAAATATTTATAAAAAAAATTTTAATAAAAAAAATTTTAATCACTTCTTTAAAATACAATATCAGTTTAATGTTGGAGGCCGTGGTGTAATGTCAGAGTCGTAGGAAATGGTCTTCGTCGACTCGAGTTCAAATCCTAGACGAATCTACGGTTCACATTGCGCTAATACCATTGGGAAAGGTATAAATCCAACTACTCTACCTCCAGCTATGGGTCAATAGTAGGGCAGATTGGGCACTTTAACTTAGGTTAGGCAACCAGTCTAGAAGAAGAAAAACCTGTTAAAACTCCGCTTGGGGTGGTCACTATTAGAATAAGCTCAGTCCTAATTAGTTATCTATTTTTACTAGTTTTTTTTTAAATCATTTTTCCCCCGGTTAACATTTTTGGACATGCTTGGTATATATGGTTCGCTTTTATCCACGGATTTCACTATCCGTGGGGGTTCCTGGAACTTATCAACCGCGGAAAACGTATTGTACAAATATTTGTTCCTGATTCCACTTAACATGAATTGATAAAATTATTTCGTAAACGTCGTCTATGTGCCTCGTCTCCCCCCCCCTCCAAAAAAATGACATTTAAATTAATGTCATTTAACTTTCTAAAAATCAACGGACAGTGTGTGACTTTTATCACAGTTAAATTTTGATAACAGCTCTTTAAGCCCTTTGAATTGTGACGTTAAACTCTATCTGATGGTGAGGTTCCAGTTTTGGAATGTAGAGCACCCCTTCATTACCATTGCTCCCTGGTCCACTTTGACCCGGATTGGTAGTACCTGTTAGGGTCTCATCTATTGTTGTAGAGTAGCTAGCACCCCTTCAGCACTATACCAGATGGACTGGTTCATAGCTTTAAAATAGCCTACGATTTTTACCATATGGGTGCTAGAAGGCAGCGGTTGAGAGTGGTGGTGTCCTGGGAACGGCGTTAAACTCTATCTGATGGTGAGGTTGCAGTTTTGGGGGAGCACCCCTTCATCACCATTGCTCCCTGGTCCACTCTGACCCGTAGTGGTAGTACCTGTTAGGGTCCCATATATGGGATAAATAGAAAAACATGAGTTTATATTTTTTAAAAAATGAGTATCCATTAAGAATTAATTTATTTCAAAACTGAGGTTGATATGCCGTAAAATCAAAACAAACCAAACCAAAGCCTTTGAATTGTAACTCTCGTCAAAATAGAATCTTGCACAGAAAATAAGAATGTCTCCTACCCCCCCCCCCTCTCCGCCAAATCAGAACATTAATTTCACCCTCTGTTTTACTTATCCAAGCATCACCCCCCCCCCATTTATAGAAATAAATTTTAAAAAAAAACAGGTCTCAACGAGTTAAAAAAAATCTCTCTCTTTCTTTCTCTTTCTTCTTCTCTTTCTTTCTTCTTCTTTCTTTCTTTTCTTTCTTTTCTCTCTCTCTTTTTCTTTCTCTCTTTCTCTTTTCTCTTTCTTTCTCTCTCTCTCTTTTCTCCTTCTTTCTCTCTCTCTTTCTTTCTCTCTTCTCTCACTTCCTCTCTCTCTCCCTTTCTATCTCTTTTCTCTCTCTCTTTTCCCCCCTTTCTTTTGAGTCTTTCACTTTAGTTAATGTTGCATAGACGAAGGTCACTGACTCACCTTTAAGAAATTCAAATGAAAAGCAAAAAAAGAAAAAGTTGGAACTTTGACAACTGATGCTGTTGACTTTATAAATTTCAAGAATGTTTACTTAAAAATTTTTTTTAAAATAAAAGAAATATTCACATTTGTTTTTCTTAAAATTTCGATTTTCCTCCAAAATCAAGTAAACGCGAGATTTTAATGCCGAATGACTTTATAATTTTTGCGGTATAACGGGTAACAAGGAAGGACTTTCAGACCCATTACTACCGAATAGGCCACCCAATACACTCAACCTTGTGTCATATACTCGTGGAAAACATTTTGGATGAATACTTAATTACTTCAATAATTTTGTCAGCTAATGACTCAACGACCTATCCTTTAGATTGACCGTTTGACTGTCATAGTTACCGACTTTGAAGGAATATTTTTCTCTATATTTTAAAAAACATTTTCACAAATAATGTTTGAGAAAATACGAGAGGAGCAAGACGATGCCTTTTATAGTTAGAATTATCACAGTATATAAAAGTCCACTCAGTTCTATCAAGTTACTTTCATATTCTATTCTATGGTACGACACACACAAAAAAAAAAAACCTTTCGCTTGTGGTCTTTGAATTTGTGATCGGTCAAGTTTTCTATAATTTCTATTCTTTTTTAATTGACACTTGTAGAAAGTAAGACGTTTTCCCACAACTGATGCTGGTAAGTTTATAAATTTCAAGAATGCTTTCTAAATTTTTTTAATAAAACTAGCCAAAATATGCACCCTCCGGGGGCAAGTATTTAAGTTTTAATGTAATGAAATATATTAAATTTAAAAAAAAAACAATGAAACTAAATACGAATGCAGATTAAAACAGAGGGTGTATAACCGAAAAATAGAATAATTTTGAAACTAACTCTTCCATCACTTTCCATCACCCCAGGCAATACCTGCCCCCTTGATTTAAAGGGACAGGGTTTGGTTTATTGCCCCCTTGAGGTGGTATGCCGACGGGATTAACGCAATTGTTGTGCTAACCACCCATGAGCTTCGGCTTATGGGTGGATCCACGTTAAAACAAGACCTCGTGTCACGCCCTCATGAGTGGGGGGCAAATACCTGTAGATAAGGTCAACATTATTAATAATGTATAACAATAATATTGATAATTGAGGTTTAAATAAAAATAAAATCATAGAGAATTTGATGTAAATAACTAAGGGAATTGTGACTTGAGTAGATTGATAGACACACACAATCTCCATTATGATAAGATGAGCACTCATAAAAAAAGAAATATTCACTTTTTTTTTCGCATGTCGAAAAAAAATGTATCGACTTGGTGACCAAGGTAGAACATGCCCGACATGTCGGTGTTGCTCTAGCGACTCACTGGGTCAGATATCTAAGGTGTAACTTTACAGAAACAAGCAACCGAAGATGTTAGAATGAATCCGAAAGGGTGGGGCAGCCTATTTATAGGTGTTGTTTAACTACATCACTCCACTCCAAATTCCGTCAGGAGATTATAAATATTTTTCATTCTCGGCCTCGCATTCTTCGTACTCACATGCTGTCAGAGATTTCCACGACCGAACCAGCCACTCTCCGGTAAGTTGGGAGTAATGGTAATTTTTTTTTTTTGTTTTGTTTTTTTTTTGTTTTTTGTTTGTTTTTTTGTTTGTTTGTTTTTTAATTCTTCTGTGGATTTGGGAGTAATGGCAATGAAGAGGTACTCCACGCTCCGGAACAGCAGCCTCACCATCATGTATTTTAGTGTCATACTTCCCATTTTGTTTTTGTTTTTTATCCTTCTGAGTTTGATACAATCAGTATATTCTAAGCCCCACCGACATGTCTATGAATGAATAGAGTTCAACTTTTATCTTTAATCAAAATAACCCAACTCTTCCTCCTTGTGGTATGCGGACAGTAAAGATTCAAGGTAGAGGGTTACCAGACGTGAAAGCTTCTCGGGACCCTCAAAACAGAACGACTGACAGAGCTCTGGCACCCCACCACACCAAGGAAAATATCAGTGGTGGTTCAATCCCTTGAGGGTCTTTGTCATCCTCGGCTTTTATTAGGCACTAGCCCCCCCCCCCTGGAGAAGTACAACACATCCAATTGACGTCAATACATCCATCATCTCATTCCATAGGCGTCCCACCGTGGTGTAATGGTTAGCAAGCTAGTCTCGCCGATCCATTACTACTGAATAGCATGTTCTATCCTCGCTGGACCTTGTGTCCCATACTAACCGCGAACGGGTCGGACTGTATATTGACCTGGATTCAGAGCGTTTTTCTTTCTTTGAAACTATCTTATTATAATGGAGACTGTGTGTTTCTTTGTCTGTAACCGAAATTATATTACTATTCAAGTTACAATTCCCTTAGTTATTTACGTCACATTCTCCATGATTTGATTTTATGTAAACCTCAATTATCGATATAATTATTTTACATTATTAATACTGTTGACCATAACAACATACTAATAACATGCAATTGTATGTATATACAACAAAATAGCGGTTTACAGTGTGAACGGGAAGGCTAATTTGTATATTGGCATTAACAATTTGATTTTAATAAATGTGCTTGTATTATTGATTTCTAATTGTTTGGTTTTATCTTAATGAATATGAGCAAAAATCTCGGGGATAAATCTCAAAAGAAATCCATTAACAAGAAGAAATAACTGTAATTTTATACTTTACTTCCTATTTTAACTAATAGTTAAATTAGGAAATTTTAGCAATGAAAGACAGGAGTGATGGAAGATAAGTTTCAGTTGTTCTATTTTTCGATTATACCCCCTCTGTTTCAAATCTTTTTATCTGCATTCTTATTTAGTTTCATTAGCCTTTCTAATTTAATATAATATTTTATTACATTAAAACTTAAATGCTTGCAGCTGGTGAAGGGGGCATATATTTGCTAGTGATTATAATGCTCGGTTTAGCTTAGTAGGTAAAGCGTTCGGCTAGGAATCACAATGTTACTGGTTCGATACCGGCCCTCGCCAACTCAGTCTATGAGTAGCACATGAATCTGTGCGGTAAAGTGTGGAGCTGATGGTAAGTGTGGCGCTTCACCTCAGACGCTAAAATAATCTCCTTGGTCTAGCGCTAGTGAAAAGGGGATAGACTCCCTCGCTTGTCTGGCTGATACCAACATCAGGCCGCCCCGACGACTTTACTTTTTTTTACTTTTTATAATGCTCTATCAGCCCTGCTGTTTCACTCATAATTGGCTGATGTCATGCCTTTCCCAAGAGTATTAGTTTAAAATCAACACAAAAAAAAATCGGAATTTGAACTCGGCCTGTCGATTCCGTAATCTGTGGCTCAATTATTTCCCGTGAGACAGAGAAAGACGATAGATATATAAATAAATACAATGGTGTTTTGACTTACGAGTGTCTCGACTTACGAGTCGGTAGAGTACTTGCCAAGGAATCGCAAGGTTCATGGTTCGATACCGACCACCGCCAACAAGCGTATGTGTAGCACAGGGATCTGTGCGGTAAATATGGTAGGTGTGGCGCTCCACCTCAGACGCCAAAACAATCTCCTGGCGCTAGTGAAAATGAGATAGACTCCCTCGTTGTCTGGCTGATACCGACTTTAGGCCACCCCATCGACAATACAATATATATATATATATATATATACTTATTTATTACTTATTTATTATATATATATATGTGTGTGTGTGTGTGTGAGAGAGAGAGAGAGAGAGAGAGAGAGAGAGAGAGAGTTGAAAAATGGAATCCGACAATTATTTTGAAAGATAAAAGGAAATAAATACAAAATAAAATAAAATAATAATAAAAGAACTTTTAAAAAGAGATGGTCCCAAGAGGAATAAGATGATGTAGGTATTCATCCGACCCGTTCGCCGCGGTTAGTTTAAGACACAAGGTCAAGCGAGGATTGAACACGCTATTCCGTAATAATGGATTGGCGAGACTAGCTTGCTAACCATTGCATCACGATGGGACGATAGTCACTAAGGAACATTTAAAAAGAGATAGTCCCAAGAAGAATAAGATGATATAGGTATTCATCCTACCTGTTCGCCGCGGTTAATATTTGACACAAGGTCCAAAGGCGATCGCACACGCTATTCAGTTGTAATGGATTGGCGAGACTAGATTGCTAACCATTACATAATTGATGGGATAATTGTTACTAAGGAACTTTTAAAAAGAGAAGGTCCCAAGAAGAATAAGATGATGCAAGCATTGATCCGACCAGTTCGCCGCGGTTAATATTTGACACAAGGTCCAAAGGCGATCGCACACGCTATTCAGTGTAATGGATTGGCGAGACTAGATTGCTAACCATTACATAATTGATGGGATATTGTTACTAAGGAACTTTTAAAAAGAGAAGGTCCAAGAAGAATAAGATGATGCAAGCATTGATCCGACCAGTTCGCCGCGGTTAATATTTGACACAAGGACCAAAGGCGATCGCACACGCTATTCAGTTGTAATGGATTGGCGAGACTAGATTGCTAACCATTACATAATTGATGGGATAATTGTTACTAAGGAACTTTTAAAAAGAGAAGGTCCCAAGAAGAATAAGATGATGCAAGCATTGATCCGACCAGTTCGCCGCGGTTAATATTTGACACAAAGTCCAAAGGCGATCGCACACGCTATTCAGTTGTAATGGATTGGCGAGACTAGCTTGCTAACCATTACATAATTGATGGGAATAATTATCACTAAGATACTTTTAAAAAGAGATGGTCCCAAGAGGAATAAGATTACGTAGTCGTTTATCTGACACGTTCACCGTGGATAGTTTACGACACAAGGTCCAGCGATGATAGAATACACTATTCAGTAGTAATGGATTGGCGAGATTAGCTTGCTAACCATTACACCACGATTGGACGCCCATGGAATGAACTGTTAAATAAATAAATAGATACCGTATGATGACGGCATATAAGACGCACGGGCATATAAGACGCACTCCCATTTCAGCAGGTCAGATTCAGGAAAAAAGTTTTTAGTGTATTTAAGCATATATTGTTGAAAACAGTCTCCTGTTAACCTTGATTATAACAATACCAGCAATAAAATAAGGATGCATGAAGTTTAGGGTAGGTAAAAGTACTGAGCGTAAGCTGGGTTAGTGAGCATCATAGAGAAGATTAGCCTAGGCCTACGGGAGGTCTCAAACTTCACCTACGATATATAAGATGCTGGGCAATTTTTTTAGCCAAAATTTTAGATAGTGGTGGTGAGGCTCCGGTTCCCTTTCGTTGCCAAGTTCACTTTCATTTGGAGTGGAATTCGCTGTTAGGCTTCCATTTATGAGTCAAATAGGTATTTTCTTTTAATTTCTAGTATTTGGTGGTAATACTTGAAACCATATAATTGTACGCAACTTATTTGTATTAGATAGGAATACTTGAAATCATATAACTGTGTCTAAATTATTTGTATTAGATAGGAATACATGAAACCATATAACTGTGTATAAATTATTTGTATTAGATAGGAATACTTTAAACCATATAACTGTGTATAAATTATTTGCATTAGATAGGAATACTTTAAACCATATAACTGTGTATAAATTATTTGCATTAGATAGGAATACTTTACATTAGATACATGAGTATATAAATTATTTGCATTAGATAGGAATACTTTAAACCATATAACTGTGTATAAATTATTTGCATTAGATAGGAATACATAAAACCAAATAACTGTGTATAAATTATTTGCATTAGATAGGAATACTTGAAATCATATAACTGTGTATAAATTATTTGTATTAGATAGGAATACTTTAAACCATATAACTGTGTATAAATTATTTGCATTAGATAAGAATACTTTAAACCATATAACTGTGTATTAATTATTTGTATTAGATAGGAATACTTTAAACCATATAACTGTGTATAAATTATTTGAATTAGATAGGAATACATGAAACTATATAACTGTGTATAAATTATTTGCATTAGATAGGAATACTTTAAACCATATAACTGTGTCTAAATTATTTGTATTAGATAGGAATACTTTAAACCATATAACTGTGTATAAATTATTTGTATTAGATAGGAATACTTTAAAGCATATAACTGTGTATAAATTATTTGAATTAGATAGGAATACATGAAACTATATAACTGTGTATAAATTATTTGCATTAGATAGGAATACTTTAAACCATATAACTGTGTATAAATTATTTGTATTAGATAGGAATACTGAAACCATATAACTGTGTATAAATTATTTGCATTAGATAGGAATACTTTAAACCATATAACTGTGTATAAATTATTTGAATTAGATAGGAATACTTAAAACCATATAACTGTGTATAAATTATTTGTATTAGATAGGAATACTTTAAACCATATAACTGTGTATAAATTATTTGTATTAGATAGGAATACATGAAACCATATAACTGTGTATAAATTATTTGTATTAGATAGGAATCTTTAAACCATATAACTGTGTATAAATTATTTGAATTAGATAGGAATACTTTAAACCATATAACTGTGTATAAATTACTTAAACCATATAACTGTGTATAAATTATTTGGATAGGAATACTTTAAACCATATAACTGTGTATAAATTATTTGTATTAGATAGGAATACTTTAAACCATATAACTGTGTATAAATTATTTGTATTAGATAGGAATACTTTAAAACCATATAACTGTGTCTAAATTATTTGTATTAGATAGGAATACTTTAAACCATATAACTGTGTATAAATTATTTGTATTAGATAGGAATACTTTAAACCATATAACTGTGTATAAATTATTTGTATTAGATAGGAATACATGAAACTATATAACTGTGTATAAATTATTTGCATTAGATAAGAATACTTTAAACCATACTGTGTATAAATTATTTATTAGATAGGAATACTTAAAACCATATAACTGTGTTAAATTATTTGTATTAGATAGGAATACAGCATTAGATAGGAATACTTGAAACCATATAACTGTGTATAAATTATTTGCATTAGATAGGAATACTTGAAACTTGAAACCATATAACTGTGTATAAATTATTTGTATTAGATAGGAATACTTAAACCATATAACTGTGTC
>CM042171.1:19569114-19571614 GCA_023376005.1 Doryteuthis pealeii | reverse complement strand
TAAAATGATTTCCTTTTTTATTCGTATGTGTAACTGTCAACCTTATTCTGCTTCGTGTAGAGAAAGAACTACACAAATTTATATACAAATTTCCATCTTACTATTCATTCTATCAATTCATTCTTATTTTTATTTTTATTATTATTATCATTCTTATTTAAAAACACGTGTAATCTTAAACCTGATTTATCTATCATCCTGGTTATTTTTATTGTTTTATTTTATTTATTTTCGTTTAGTTTTCCTTTTTGGTAAAAAAAAAAAAAAAAAAAAGATACACTAACTTTGTAAATTGATCGGTGCGATGACTTAAGACTTTAAGATTCTAATCGTCTTCTTGATATGCAATGACATACACCCACTATCGCATCACACAAATCATATCAACCCATCCTGAAAGACGTGTGTATAAAAACATTAAACTAAAGAACCACTTTCTATTGTTAAATGCTATGCGATGTGTAGCAAAACAGTGTGAGTGTGTATTTTGAGAGATAAACACAGAGGAACAAAAAACTGCTTTACTGGGGACAGTTATTTTCAGATCTTATCTTGTTTTCTAATGGTATTCTAAAATGTTGAAGTAGGCTCGAATTAAAAATCTTCTCTCTTCACAAATTGAATGACACCTGTTTAAAACCTACTGTCGTTCGTACTGTGTAAATTACCTGAAATGCGTGGGCAATGAAATACTAAAAAAAGAAAAAAATATATATATATAAGCTGAAAAAGCGGCAATTCGTTCTTAGATTTTACGTTTGCTGGTTTTTCTTATCTATTTCTCGATTTTGATCGAAATATTGTTAATTGCAACAAATTAATTGATCTATGTTCTATCAATCAAAGAAAATAAGATTTCGATTTTAATTTTTTCTTTGTGAATTGTGATTAGAAATACTAAATTAACCAAAGAATTTCGGTGAAAACAATTCATGAATTTCTGTCTTTGTTTGTTTGTTTTTTGGGGTTTTTTTGTTTTTTTACTTTTGTTTTTGTTTTCTTTTTCGTAATTTTCTCTCTTAAATCTTATTTAATTATTTCATCAAATCGAGAAAAAAAATAGTGCAAGCAATAAATTTTCCCCAAATTAAAAGATTTTAAAATCAAAGATTTTATTCTAAAAATGGATTACTACGCGAAAACAGAACAGCTAGTCGAGTCTCATTTTTATTTAAAAACAAACAAATAGAATTTACTAACCAAAATAACATTATTACACAAATAAAAACAACAAAAAAAAAGATGAATTATTATTATTACTATTACATTGAATACTTATATCAATTTGTTTCACACTTATATATACATATCCCTTAATTACTTTAAGTGTGTATCATATTAACGTACATTTGTATACAGTACAGCCGAGACTTTAAAGAAATAAATAAATTCCATGTTTTCTACGCGAAATCAGCGACACCCACAAAATGCATTGAAATTAGATTTTAAATAAAGATGAATATATTTACTTTTTTTGTGTTTTCAAATGTGGCAATCGTTTATGTAAACTAGGTTGCAAAAATAGAACAAAAAGCAAATAGGGGCGGTCAAGAATAAAAATGGAATCACAAAAGAAAGGTCACGATGATGTTTAGTTTTATGATATGAATGATGCAATCAAGTCGTACATTCATCTGATTCTGTGATAGCAATTACTACTACTACTACTACTACTGTTATGTCGACTTGAAGCTGATTCTTTTATTTTTCTCTTGTTCTTGTTCTTTTCTTCTCTCCTTTTCTTTTCTTGTTTTTAACGATATTCCAAATGAAGAAGAAAAAACACGAATACGAAGTATTAGTTGCACAAATATAAGTATATATACAAATATAAGTATATGACGAAATTACCAGCTTTGATAAGAATATAATTCCTAATCATTACAATATTTCAGAAAATGAATTCTTCTTTCTTCCTTTCTTTCTGCTTCTTCAATTCAGGGTTTCATAAAAACGAATTTAACCTTCTTTCTTCCTTTCTTTCTTTCTTTCTTTCTTTCTTTCTATCTATCTATCTATCTATCTATCTATCTGTTTGTCCCTTCTTCAATTCAGTATTTCATAAAACAAATTTAACCTTCTTTCTTCCTTTCTTTCTTTCTTTCTTTCCTTCCTTTCTATCTATCTATCTATCTATCTATCTATCTATCTGTTTGTCCCTTCTTCAATTCAGGATTTCATTAAACGAATTTAAACTCCCTTCTTACCTTCTTTTTTCTTTCTTCCTTTCTTTCTTTCTTTCTTTCTTTCTTTCTATCTATCAATCTATCTATCTATCTATCTATCTGTTTGTCCCTTCTTCAATTCAGGATTTATTAAACGAATTTAAACTTCTTTCTTCCTTTCTTTCTTTCTTTCTTTCTTTCTTTCTTCCTTCCTTTCTTTCTTTCCTTCTTTCTATCTATCTATCTATCTATCTGTTTGTCCCTTCTTCAATTCAGGATTTCATAAAACAAATTTAACCTCCCTTCTTACCTTCTTTCATCCTTTCTTTCTTTCT
>CM042171.1:19551614-19561614 GCA_023376005.1 Doryteuthis pealeii | reverse complement strand
AATAAAGTGAAAATAAAGGTGAAAAAATATGTTAAAATTTAAAATTTAAAATTTTTTTTATTAGTAACAGTCGTACATAAAAAAAACAAAAACAAGCAGAGCATATGTACCGAATAATAGTACAATACTCTGTGTACTATCTCAAATAATAAATGTGAATGTCATTCAATCAGTCAGTCAGTCAGTCAGTCAGTCAGTCATCTAGTTTGTCACAGCATAATACTACTCGAAAGACAATCTTCAATACGTTTATTTTCAGCGAATACTGAATGCGAATGTCAGCGTGTTACATTCTTTCAACTTTACTCCTAGAGACCCTCGCTCAACATATCATACCATGTAGTCAGCCAGTCAGTCTGTCACAGTATGATAATCTTTGAAAGGCCATCCTCAACACATTTATTTCGGCTAATCTCACACAATAAATGCGAATGTCAGTAGGTCACATTTTTTTCAACTTTACTCCTAGAGGCTATAGCCCAACATATGATACAATATAATACCCCTTGAAAGATAGTCTTCAGCACATTCATTTCGGCTAATCTCACATAATAAATGCGAATATCAGTGTGTTACTTTTTTTTTTTCCAAATTTACTCCTAGAGGCCATAGCCTAACATATCTTACCATTTGGGAATCAGTCCGACTCCGTGAGCAAATTAAAAACATTCCTGGACGAATCCAAGCCCGTCATCCTGAAATTTTGGATTCCCAAGTTTTAATTACTGCGATTGTTTTCGGGGAATTTTTAGGTAATTTTTTTTTTTTTTTTTTTTTTTTTTTTTATGACGAATTTTGTACGATAACAATTTCTATAATTTTGAAATGAATTTGGAATGATTGAAATTAATTGTAAAATTACAGCAAAATTTGTTTTGTGCTGAATGCATGAAGTGTCATTGTTGGACTGAAGGTCTAATTAAAAGCCCTCCACAGGAGCTAGCTTAATTGCCCCTCCCCGATATGGCGGCTTTTAAGTTAGTTTCCAATGTTCTGGAATCGTATTCATTTCCTCGTGTACGCCCAATCGTGGACCGATTTTTTTCTGGCCGGGGGTTGGGGCTGATGATTGAACAGTTACGGAAAGGTTCGCATCTTTAATAGCCTTTTTATTTTTATTTTTACTATTATCTTATATTAAATTATATTAAAATCATTTTCTAAACGTTAGGTACCACCAATTTTCCCTGTGAAATTTAATGAAACTTGCATAAAGGTTAAGATTATCTTAAAAATTTTTTGTACATTCAAAAGAAGAAACATTTTTAAAAAACTCTTGATGATTTTTTTAAATTTTCAGCTTACGGAAATAATGAAAATTATGAAAGAAAACAATGTTTACATTTTCGCACCGTTAGATCAATTGAAATTTAACGTAGCTAAAAACAAATTACGATTAGAGGCTTTTTTAAATTCTATGAAAAATCAATAAATGGTCAGATTTTCATGAAAATTTCCATAATTACTTACCTTTTGATGAAAATATGTTTGAAATAGGGTTTTCCTAAAATATATTAGGGGAAATATGTTTTAAAGAAGTCTACCCCCGCCCTTTTATGAAATATGAAAAAATGAACCGAAAAAAAAAACGATTTTTATTTTCTATAAAGATAAGAATCTGAATAATTATATCAGAAGATTTTTATAAGCTTCTATACGGGAGTTTTTTGGGTTTTTTTTTTTTTTAGTAAAATAACCATGAATACAGAATTCTGCTAAAATATATAAATAAAGAAATCAACACTGTTATAAAAAAATTGACTGTTTTACTTATTTTTCAAAATAACAGTGATTACTTTTTCGCCAGTCGGATAATTTGATCTTTGAATTAACTGTTTTTCTTTGTAACAGCTTTTTATGTTCGTGTTTTTTTGGGGGGATGGGGCGAGATTTTTTTTTTAAGTTAAAAAATATTGACGTTTCTTCCCTCAATATGGCCTAAATCGCGTGACGTATTTTGGTGGTATCTACTAAACGCCCTTTCTCATACAGTTGACCAAATCTTTTTGAACAATGTGGAGTACAATAACCTGTGTGGGTCCCCCGGGATTAGTGACCCTGAAACTTAAGATTCATAAATTCCATAGTAGACCCGCCCCAGCGTACGTGTATACATGTATAGATTACCAACACTTCCAACGAACATTTCTTCTTTATGATCTTCAAGCGTAGACGTTCAAGTCTCCTTGTTGTTTTTCGCATATCGGGATCCAGATGGTAGAGAAAGTGTTTCATATTTTTGAGTCAAGCACATTCAACCAAGTGGGCATCCAAGTTTCCTGAGAATAATCCATAGCGCGGGCGGGTCTATTCACCGTGTCAAAGGTTTTCCTTAGACCCACGAAGACCTGGTAGACCATGCTGTTCAATGCATTTCTTCTGAAGCTGCCGAGCAGAAAAATCATGTCCATCGTTCTACGACCGTATCTGAAGCAACTTTGACATTACTTATTTAGAGTAAGGTTTTAGTTACAATGAACATTGTACTAGTTATTGTTAATCTTTAATACTGGAGACTATTAGTCTGGAATTAATTGTGTGCTTGTATTGTGATTGTTCTAGTTGCTTATTTCAAACAAAAGAATAGTCAAGGGTTAACCAGGCCAAGGAGATGATGGGGGAATTTTATATATATATATATATATATATATATATATATATATATAGTCAAGTTGAAGGGGTATTATTGGTTGAAGTGGGGGGGGTTGTTGTTTTTTCTATTTTCTTTTTTTGGGGGGAGTTTTATTCGTTTGGGGGGGGGGGTATTGCAGTTTAAGAAAAAAAAATGAATTCAGATATGTTTCAGGAAACAGGCATACTTGACCTAAAATAAAATAAAAATCGAGATATAAGAAGTAAGAAAATCTTAAACAACAAAGTTATCCAAAACAAATCTACGAAATAATAAAACCTTGTCAATCATCTGAGGTTAGAAACAGACACTGCTGTAAACACATCAACTCGTCCTATAAATAAGAAGACTTTTATGATCTACCATAAATAGCCAAAAACATTATCTACCTTTTAGAATGCTCACGTTGCTCCAAACAATATACCAGACTAATCTATATATATATATATATATATATATATATATATATATATATATAAACGCACACATTTGACCATTTACACAATTTCTGTCATTTTCAAAGGAACAGTTTCGTTTACCTGATGAATGCTTTCAGCAAGAAACCACTGGTTGTAATATCGTTCCGAAATAAATAAATAAAAGCAAAAACTTTTATTTGTTACTTCATTGAACTATATATATATATATATATATATATATATATTATATATATATATATATATATATATATATATCAGACTAATCTAAAAATAAACTGTTCGTGGGGCTATTGACAACACTGTTGTGTTTGTTATGTATACGCCTGCCTGCGCGTGCCCCCTGTACGTGCCTCGCTGCCACGCCCAGTTTGAGCTTGTCAGTCGTTTGGGATTGAGCCCCCGATTGACGCTACCGCCAAGTGTAAAGTTCGCGCAAGTTATTCGGTTTTTGTACACGAAAGGCATTAATATTTAACACACTAATCAAATTGTAATAGCAAACATATCATCTACCTTTTAGAATGCACACGTTGCTCAAAACCAACTATTCACAAACAAACAAACTTTCCCAAGAGCATCAGCACGACGTAGTTACAGTGCTACTGTACGGCTGCACCACCTGGACCCTAACGAAGCGACTGGAGAATAAACTAGACAGTAGCTGTACAAGAAAGCTGCGTACAGTTTAAACAAGACGTGGAAACAACCCCCCACGAGAAAACAGCTGTACGGCCACCTGACCCATATCACACAAACCATCCGTATAAGGTGAACAAGACACGCCGGACACTGCTGGAGAAGCAAGGACGAACTCATAAGTGACATTCTTCTTTGGAAGCCATCACATGGGCACGCCATCATGGGCCGACCAGCAAAGACATACATTGACCAACTCTGTGCGGATACTGGTTGCCGCAAAGAGGACCTCCCAGGAGCAATGAATGATAGGGAAGGTTGGCGAGAAATTGTCATGGATATCCGTGCTGGCGGCGCGATATGATGATGATGATGATGATGATTACTTAAATTCAAGTCGAAATGATATTATTTGAATTCAAACTGGACGGATAGAGATTTGACTGACAATTAATAACCTTATTTTGACCTCCGCTTCCGCTTGCGTGCGTGAAATAGATAGTCAGTCTGCAGCGATCCGGGATTTGAACTGCAATTTTCAAACCAAGTGAATTATTTGTGTTCGTGGTTTTCTTTATATACTGTTGTGGTGTGTATCATGGGAAGGATCAAACACTTGATTGTAGTTTATATATATATATATATATATATATATATATATATATATATATATATATGTGTGTGTGTGTGTGTGTGTGTGTGTGTGTGTGTGTGTGTGTGTGAATAAAAAATGAAAGTGAATCCGACAGTATGTAATATTGTCAAAAATTGAAAAAAACACAAGTTTATAAACGAATAATGTTTATTTCACCAACGTTGCAGTGTTTCGGTCTGTTTCGATAGACCTTCATCAGGGCTTTCGTTGGTTTAAGGAAAAATAAATTATTACTGAGAACAAAAAGACTGCGAGCCTCTGGGGGGGGGGGCTTCTGCAGCGTAGGTGAAATAAACATTATTCGTTTATAAACTTGTGTTTTTTTTTCAATGTTTTACACACACACACACACACACACATATATATATATATATATATATATATATATATATATATATATATATATATCATGTCGCGCAATTAGCACGGATATCCATGACAATCTCTCACCAACCTTCCCTATTATTCATTGTCCTGGTGAGGTCCTCTGCACAGCATCCAGCACCCTCGCATAGTTGGTCAATGTAGGTCTTTGGTGGATGGCCCACACTAGCATGTCCTTGTGTTGGCTTCCACAGGAGGACGTCACTTATGAGATCTTCCTTGCTTCTCCAGCATTGTCCAGCATTGTCCAGCATTCCTTCTTTGCCTCACTCGGAAAGTTTGTGAGAGGTGGGGGCAGGTGGCCATACAACTGTTCCCTTGATATATATATATATATATATATATATATATATATATATATATAATCGGGCACCATTCAATAGATGAAGCGAATATTTCCTTAGTATTTGACCATAAGAAGTACTTTTTACAGTTGCACCTTTTTTTGTGTTCGTGTTTTTCCTTATATGCTGTTGTGAGATGCACCATGGGTAATTTTCAAGGAAATCAATATTGTTGGGTCTTTTCGTGTTCCAGAAGACTGCCAGAATGGCCCTCGTTACTGACCGCTGTACCCAGAACTTTTTCTTTGCCGGAGAGTCAATGTATTTCCACTCCATGGACTGTCTTTTCAATTCAGGTTCGAAATGACAAACCCATGTTTAACCCATTTTTAAACATTCTTCTGACAAAAACATGCTTCTCTGTATACGTCACGCATTCGTCTGTAAATTTCACATGGTTTGCACTTCTCAGCCACCAAAAATTAGATGACAGATCTCTGTTCAACTTTAGGATACTCTGCTTGCCTTTTCACAATTTTGAATAGCCTCAGAACAAATGTTTTTGTTAAATCAAAATAATTTAATGCAGAGTTTACATTTAGGAAAAAAAATCTAGAAACAAAATTATTTTGCTTTCTTCAAAAAAAAAAAAATTCCCATATTCATTAAATGACCAACGTATATATATATATATATATATATATATATAATATATATATATATATATATTAAGTCCCTCCACACTCAAAAGAACTACCCTTATTTATTGAATGACCGTATAATTAATAGGTCCCTCCTCAATCAAAAAAGCCCCCTTATTTATTGAATGACCCTCATATATATGATAGGTCCCTCCTGGGTCCAAAAATTCACATTATTTATTGAATGGCCCTTGTATATATACTAGGTCATTCCTCCGTCAAGAGAGCTAGACGGGCGGTCGGAGAGGCCCCCTCGAATCAATCGGCTGGTCACGTCAAGCCCTAGCACCTATATGATTTTCCCAACCCTAATTGCCTTTATGGCAAGCCCCAACCCCTTTTTTATATGGGTGCTAGAAGGCAGTGGCTGCGGGTCTACATGTCCTGGGAATGACGTTAAACTCTATCTGATGGTGAGGTTCCAGTTTTAGAGGTTTGGGGAATGTGGAGCCCCCCTTCATCACCATTGCTCCCTGGTCCACTCTGACCCGGAGTGGTAGTACCTGTTAGGGTCCCATCTTAGGTTAAATAGAAAAATGTATTTATAAAAAAATTGTATTATCCATTAAGAATTGATTTATTTCAAAACTTTATTGGCATTAAATGACCCACTGAGGTTGATATGCCGTAAAACAAAACAAGCCAAAACCAAATCAGTCAAGAGAATTCCCCTTATTTATTGAATAACCCTCGTATATATAATAGATTCCTCCTCAGTCCAAAAATTCTACTTATTTATCCCCCCCCCCGCCATACAAATGTTTAAATTCCTATTTTCCTATTGTTTAAGTAATCTTAATATACATTGTAGGTGTTCAATCAACAACGAATCATTAGTAAACCAGTTCATTAACCCAAATAGTTTTTGCAACGAAAAAAAAAATACATTCTTACCATCACCCCTACCCAACCACCTTCCATCTTTTTTTAATTGTCCATGCACCTTAAGTAATTCATAGCAATTTCTCTTCAGAAATTTGATTAGGGGGGGGGGAGGAGTTACCAGTTAGCTCAGTCGGTAGAACACTTGCCTAGGAATCGCAAGGTTCCTGGTTCGATACTCCGGTTTACCGTCGTGGTAGCTAGCGGTGCCGCACCCTTCATTGCACACCTATGATCGTAATTATCAATTTGTACCACCATCGTACCGAAAGGGTCGGTTTAGCTCAGTCGGTAGAGTATCCACCTAGGAAACACAAGGTTTCTGGTTCAATACCAGCCCTCGCCAACTCAGCATATGAGTAGCACAGGGATCTGTGCGATAAAGTGAGGAGCTGATGGTAGATGTGGCGCTCCACCCAGTAAACTTTGAGTATATTGCTAGATGTACCGTCAGCGAGCCTGATGAAATGCCTTCTCCGTATATTGATGACCCCTGTTCTACAAGAATAGCATTAGCATTAAATAACCCGTGAATGTTGATATGCCATTAAACAAAGAATCCAAAAACAAACTTACAATCTTCATCCGAGAATAAAATCTTTGTTTATTTTTGTTTTAAGCTTTTCGATCCGCACTGTTTGCTAATCAATTCATGCTGAATGCACAGGTCCCCGCTAGATTACCGAAGTTAAGCAGCGATGAGCCTGTTCAGTACTTAGATGGGTGACCATTTAAGCAACAACTGGCACTGTAAGTAACCACATATAAAAATGACTTGATTTGGCATTAAATGACCCAACAAGGGTTGATATGCTGTAAAACAAAATAATCAACCAAATTAAATTTGAACCACGTATCTTTGAGAATTTGTGTTACGCCTCAAAGATGCGTGGTTCAAAGTTAACTGACCTGAAAAAATGTGAAAGTTTTTAAATAAAATAACTCGTGCATTATATCTTTTATTCACTAATATATCAACACTGAAAATTTCATTAAATTTGGTTAATTCCCTGATTTTTTTTTTTTTTTGGGGGGGGGTCTCCTTTTGGCGGGGTGACATACGATGGTGGAATTTAGGTCCATTAAGTTCGATTTAACCCTTTAAGTATGTGTGGAATTAAAATGCTTATTGGCGCTGAAAGAAAAAACGGAAATAGAACAAACACGTGTGTTTTAGATTTAAAGATTTATTTTATACTGAAGTCTCTTTAATTTTTAATCTTTTACCGTTGTGCATTAAAATCCGCGTTGGATTTCGAAAACTAAGAGGCAAATATGTCCCCACAAATACGCAGACAAAACCTGATGTAGGTCTGTTACAATCTTATGGGCCATCTTGTAGGCCTTGAGCAAGAGCGCTTGTCCAGTGGAATTGGATCCTTGGTAATCCCTTGGTAAAGAGTCCTGAGTATTGGTAATCGTCTGGTAATCCTGAGTATTGTAAGTCCCCCCTCAATGAGTGCAACTAGAATTATGACCAGTGTGGGGGTTTAAGTAGTGTATCAGCCACGCAGTATGGCTAGTGATTGACCGGAGCAATAAACCACGTAACTTTGGCTAGTCTATAAATTCAGGTGGGCAATTGGAGAATATGTCACGTGGTGTAATGGTTAGCAAGCTAGATTGGCAGACCATTGTTAGTGAGTTCGATTCTCACTAGGTGCCCCATACTTCTGGACTTGTGCCATATCTAAGCTAAGCTTAGTAAATAACTATATACCACAAATATTGGGAACCTCGCGTGGTGTAATGGTTAGCAAGCTAGATTAGCAGACCATTGTTAGTGAGTTCGATTCTCACTGGGTGCCCCATACTTCTGGCCTTGTGCCATATCTAAGCTAAGCTTAGTAAATAACTATATACCACAAATATTGGGAACCTCGCGTGGTGTAATGGTTAGCAAGCTAGATTTGCAGAACATTGTTAGTGAGTTCGATTCTCACTGGGTGCCCCATACTTCTGGCTTGTGCCATATCTAAGCTAAGCTTAGTAAATAACTATATACCACAAATATTGGGAACCTCGCGTGGTGTAATGGTTAGCAAGCTAGATTTGCAGAACATTGTTAGTGAGTTCGATTCTCACTGGGCCCCATACTTCTGGCCTTGTGCCATATCTAAGCTAAGCTTAGTAAATAACTATATACCACAAATATTGGGAACCTCGCGTGGTGTAATGGTTAGCAAGCTAGATTTGCAGAACATTGTTAGTGAGTTCGATTCTCACTGGGTGCCCCATACTTCTGGCCTTGTGCCATATCTAAGCTAAGCTTAGTAAATAACTATATACCACAAATATTGGGAACCTCGCGTGGTGTAATGGTTAGCAAGCTAGATTTGCAGAACATTGTTAGTGAGTTCGATTCTCACTGGGCGCCCCATACTTCTAGCCTTGTGCCACATCTAAGCTAAGCTTAGTAAATAACTATATACCACAAATATTGGGAACCTCGCGTGGTGTAATGGTTAGCAAGCTAGATTTGCAGAACATTGTTAGTGAGTTCGATTCTTACTGGGTGCCCCATACTTCTAGCCTAGTAAATATCTATGGGCATGAAAACTTAAAATGTTGCCTCATTAGGGACATTTACCACGTACCCTATGTGTACGGGTCAGGCACAATACCCTATTAATGTGGGACCACCCACAAGCCGAGACTTATGGGTAGAGGGTGCAAAAAATGCCTCAAGGGGGCGCATCAGGCACCGGACAATAAACCCAACCCCACCCTTTTAAATCGAGGGGGCAGGTGTTGCCTGGGGGACGGCCACCTGGGATCAATGACGTTAGCTTGTAATATCCAGGTCCGAAGCCACTGGACCCCCCGCCCGGGGACAGCGCCCCGTAGAATTATCCACGAAGACACATCATTAGACTTGAATATTAACCTTTTTTTATTTAAAGAAATAAAAAAAATGTGACAAAAATTTAGCAGCAGCAACAGCCGCTGTGGTGGCAGTACAGGCTGACTATAATAGTGGTTGTAGTAGAGCGTCGTTACGATGTGTATGACATCTGTTTTGACGACATCTTTGTATTCTTCTCAAAAATTCTAATGAAAGTGTGTGTGTGGGGGGGGGGGGGCGTTATTTGTAAATATCTTGTTTTCTTCATGTTTGTAGGTATTTGATTTCTCGGATAGTTCATGTAGCTGGAGGCGCGTGGTCTAATGGTTAGAGTCGTAGGAAATGGACTCATCGACCCGAGTTCAAATCCTGAATGAAGCCACAATTCACATTACTCTAGGTAAAGGTATGAATCCAACAACTCTCTCTCTCTCTCTCTCTCTAGCTATGGGTAAATAGTAGGACAGACTTGCAACTAGTCTAGGAGAAGGAAAACTCTGAATTCAAACCTGTTAAACTCTGCTAGGGGTGATCACTACTA
>CM042171.1:19519114-19546614 GCA_023376005.1 Doryteuthis pealeii | reverse complement strand
CAACCGGCCTAGAAGAAGAAAAACTCTTAATTAAAACCTGTTAAACCTCGCTTAAGAAATTATGTCACAATCTACTCATGCGTATGGATTGGTAAATATTTCATAATACAAATAAGTACTTCTTTAAATACAAATAATGGTTTCTTTATACAAATAACTACTTTATAATACAAATAATGGTTTCTTTATAATAAAATAACTGGTTTCTTTTATAATACAGGTTTCTGGTTTTTTATAGTACAAATAACTACTTTATAATACAAATAATGGTTTCTTTATAATACAAAATAACTACTTTATAATACAAATAATGGTTCTTTATAATACAAATCTACTTTATAATACAAATAATGGTTTCTTTATAGTACAAATAACTACTTTATAATACAATAATGGTTTCTTTATAATACAAATAACTACTTTATAATACAAATAATGGTTTCTTTATAATACAAATAACTACTTGGTTTCTTATAATACAAATATAATACAAATAATGGTTTCTTTATAATACAAATAACAATACTACTTTATAATACAAATAATGGTTTTTTATAATACAAATAACTACTTTATAATACAAAATGGTTTGTTTATAGTACATACTTTCTTTATAATACAAATAACTGGTTTCTTTTATACAAATAACTACTTTATAATACAAATAATGGTTTCTTTATAATACAAATAACTACTTTATAATACAAATAATGGTTTTCTTTATAATACAAATACACTTTATAATACAAATAATGGTTTTCTTTATAGTACAATAACTAATAATACAAATAATGGTTTCTTTATAATACAAATAACTACTTTATAATACAAATAATGGTTCTTTATAATACAAATAACTACTTTATAATACAAATAATGGTTTTCTTTATAATAATACTTTATAATACAAATAATGGTTTCTTTATAGTACAAATAACTACTTTATAATACAAATAATGGTTTCTTTATAATACAAATAACTACTTTTATAATACAAATAATGGTTTTCTTTATAGTACAAATACTACTTTATAATACAAATAATGTTTCTTTATATACAAATAACTACTTTATATACAAATATGGTTTCTTTATAGTACAAATAACTACTTTATAATACATAATGGTTTCTTTATAATACAAATAACTACTTTATAATACAAAATAATGGTTTCTTATAATACAAATAACTATTTATAATACAAATAATGGTTTCTTTATGTACAAATAACTACTTTTATAATACAAATAATTTCTTTATAATACAAATAATACTTTATAATACAAATGGTTCTTTATAATACAAATAACTACTTACAAATAATGGTTTCTTTATAATACAAATAACTACTTTATAATACAAATAAGGTTTTTTATAATACAAATAATACTTTATAATACAAAATAATGGTTTCTTATAGTACAATAACTACTTTATAATACAAATAATGTTTTCTTTATAATACAAATAACTACTTTATAATACAAATAATGGTTTCTTTATAGTACAAATAACTATTTATATACAAATAATGTTTCTTTATAATACAAATAACTACTTATTATACAAATAATGGTTTCTTTATAGTACAAATAACTACTTTATATACAAATAATGGTTTTCTTTATAATACAAATAACTACTTTTATAATACAAATAATGGTTTCTTTATAATACAAATAAACTTTTATAAACAAATAATGGTTTCTTTATAATACAAATAACTACTTTATAATACAAATAATGGTTCTTTATAATACATAACTACTTTATAATACAAATAATGGTTTCTTTATAGTACAATAACTACTTTATAAATACAAATAATGGTTTCTTTTATAATAAAATAACTACTTTATAATACAAATAATGGTTTCTTATAGTACAAATAACTACTTTATAATACAAATAATGGTTTCTTTATATACAAATAACTACTTTTATAATACAAATAATGTTTCTTTATAATACAAATAACTACTTTATAATACAAATAATGGTTTTCTTTATAGTACAAATAACTACTTTATAATACAAATAATGGTTTCTTTATAATACAAATAACTACTTATAATACAAATAATGGTTTCAAATAACTGGTTTCTTTATAATACAAATAACTACTTTATAATACAATAATGGTTTCTTTATAAACAAATAATACTTTATAATACAAATAATGTTTCGGTTTCTTTATAGTACAAATAACTACTTTTATAATACATAATGGTTTCTTTATAATACAAATAACTACTTTATAATACAATAATGGTTTCTTTATAGTACAAATAACTACTTTATAATACAAATAATGGTTTCTTTTATAATACAAATAACTACTTTATAATACAAATAATGGTTTCTTTATAGTACAAATAACTACTTTATAATACAAAATAATGTTTCTTTATAATACAATAACTACTTTATAATACAAATAATGGTTTGTTTATAGTACAAATAACTACTTTATAATACAAATAATGGTTTCTTTATAATACAAATAACTACAATATTTAAAATTTAGACAATAGACATGATTTAATTAATTATGAAACCTGCGATAATATTCTTAAATGCCTTAAATAAATAGAATCATTTTTATTCTTCCAAAATAAACTGCTGACAATACAGTCTAGAACTGAATCGTGTCGCTTGTTCCTCAAGCTACAATTGTCTTTATTACCATTACTCACGGGTTTATTCTGACCTGAAGTGGTAATACCTGTTAGGGTCTTATCTATAGTTCAAATAGATCTTTTTAAAAATTAGTCGTATTCAATATCATGTGTATGAATGTGAAGAATATATATATATATGGACAGTCTGTGTGTATGTATGGCCGGAAGAAACTATGAAAATAAAACAATTAATGAAAAAGTAAATATGTATACACATTCATTATCACAAGATCTTGCTTTTTGATAAAAATAATTTTATTTATATTTAAGCATGGAATTCTTTTTTTTTTTATCTAATATTTTAAATGGGAGACATTAATCTTTCTTTTCAGAGTGTCTGAATCAATGCAATGTCTTTTTTACATAAGGATTTTAATGGGGCATCCTGTTAGGATCCAACTCGCGATTCAACACTAATTGATCTACGAGACTACCTTTTTTACCTTTCCCCTTCTACCCAGGCGACACCGGGTAGCCGCTTCTTGTTAAGTTATTGTTGTGGGGTTATTAAGGGTCACAAATAAAGACAAACGACTGGTGAAAGTTGATACAATTGTATTGAACGAAGAAAGTAGAATTTACAGAAGGAAAGTGAAGTTACGTCCGACAATACAGTCTAGAACTGAATCGTGTCGCTTGTGGTATTTACATGTTTCCCACTTTTACACGATATGGCACAAGGCCGTTTTATGTGGGCACCACCCACAAGCCGAGACTCATGGGTGGTAGGTAGAAAAATTGCGTCGATCCCGTTGGCATTCACCCTCAAGGGGGCGCCTGGGATCGACGCTATTAACCAAACGCAACCGGTCCAGTGGCCGAAGCACACTGGACCAGCAAGCCTACGCGAGTAAGCTTAGTCGCAACTTGCGACGCTTGTTCATCAAGCTACAATTGTCTTTGCTACTTATAGTAATAGTAGGATTATTCCATTATGTAAATAGGTTATATCACCTATAACAGTTATAAATAACGTTTAATAAGGCTAAATATTCTATCAGCATAAAACACTAACAGGGCTTGAACTTACTCATTCTTTGAATTTATAAATACGAGAGTGAGTCATTTTGTTTATTCCTTTAATTATTCAATCTCCAGCTATGAGTAAATAGTAAGGCAGACTTGACCCTTTAAATTTTGTATGGCAACCGGTTAAGAACACACTCTGAATTTTAAACCAGTTACAGACCAGGAGGAGGATACGCTTCGCCAGGATATTCCTGGCCAAGACATGCTACGTATAGAATCACCCATACAACCAGAATTAGGTTATGAGATCAGTGTGCCAGTGGGTCTATACATTTGCATAAAGCTTTACACAAAGTCTTTTTTTTTTCTACGAGGGTTAGTCAAAAAGTAATGCCATTTTGTTTAGCACAGGAATAGGTATCATACATCAAAATGAAGCTGGTCCTTTGTGGATCACATCCCTACTTCTCCACATAGTCACCGTTTCTCTCAATAGCAATGTTCCACCTCCGAATGAGAGCATATATCCCTGCCTCGTAAAAGAGGGTGAGTCAAAAAGTAATGCCATTTTGTTTAGGACAGATATAATTGCCAAAACAGGAACATATATCACATATCAAAATGAAGCTGGTTCTTTGTGGATCACATCCCTACTTCTCCACATAGTCACCGTTTCTCTCAATACCAATAAGAGCATGTATCCCTGCCCTGTAAAATTATGTTGGCTGTTCTTTGAGCCACTTCTTCACTACAGATTTCACTTCCTCGTCACTGGAATTCAGACTGAAAGAGTGTTTGAGAGGAAACAAACCTTGTGGTTCCTAGCCGAACGCTCTACCGACTGAGCTAACCCGGTCCAACCATATTTTATCAGTTAAGTCTATCAAAGTGTAATAACAAAATAAATGGGGGTTATAAATTAGGGGTTATGCGCATCCACATTCACACACAGTCATCGGAGTGGAATTGGGTTCACAAACAACAGCCCGAACAAATACTTAAAGTAGGTTATGATTCTCAGACCGTACAATTAGTGCATTTTTTCTTTACAAAAACAAAATAAAAAAGGGAAAAATATATCTATATATTAATACTCTTGTTTCTAAATCTTCCGTCTGTTATCATCCTGCAACACCCTTGGTTAAAAATGAGACTGTCCAAATCATACAAGATGCAATACAATCTATATATTAATACGTTTGTTTCTAAATCTTCTGTCCGTTATCATCCTGCAACACCCTCTGGTTAAAA
Organism: Doryteuthis pealeii; assembly: GCA_023376005.1. Taxonomy (NCBI): domain Eukaryota; kingdom Metazoa; phylum Mollusca; class Cephalopoda; order Myopsida; family Loliginidae; genus Doryteuthis; species Doryteuthis pealeii. The sequence continues at coordinate 19,541,712 of CM042171.1, read as the reverse complement.
AAAAACACGTATCTTTGAGGCGTGTCACAGATTCTCAAAGATACGTGGTTCAAAGTTAACTGACCTGAAAAAATGTAAAAGTTTTAAAATAGAATAACTGGTGCATCATATCTTTTATTCATAAATATATCAACACTGAAAATTTCATTAAATTCGGATAATTCCCTTTTTTTTGGGGGGGGGGTCTTTTAGCGGGGTGACATACGATAGCGGAATTTAGGTCCGTTAACTTTGATTTAACCAAAATTTGTGCAATGATATTGATATTACTATTTTAACTCATCATATTAATACACTTGTACCTAAATCTTCCGTCCGTTATCACCCTGCAACACATTCTGGTTAAAAAGGACACCGTCAAAATTGTTCAAGATGCAATGCAAAAATGTTAATACAGATTATTTGATGTCGCTTAATCATAGATTTCTTATTAGTCCCATTTTATTTCACCCAATTTTTAAAATGAAACATTCCAAATGGTCTTGTGTCGCTTAAATTCCAAACTAAAATTAAAATGATTTTTTTTTAAGTTTGTTTTATTTGTAATATTAAAATTGTGAATTACGGAAGATATTTTGGTAATTTTGGTAAGATTTATATGTAATGAAATATCAAATCATTGTTCCTGGCTTAAATAGCTCCTTTTGATTTTTGTTTCGTTTCCTGGAAATTCCACGGGCCCCGCTAGTTTATACAATTGATGATAAATAATATTATACATACCACTTGACTGGTGTTTATGATAAATAATATTATACATACCATTTGACTATTCTGTGATCGGAGTATACTCCTTCTAAAAAAAAAGTATCCGCGCTGAAAGCGTGACATGATGATGATGATGATGATGATGATACATACCACTCCACACGATAAGGATGCGACACAAGGTCGATTTCTTAAGCAGAGGTTAACAGGTTAAATTCAGAGTTTCCCTTCTCCTAGACTGGCTGCCATACCCGGGTTAAAGAGATCAATGTCCTACTTTTACCTATAGCTGGGGGGGGGGGGGAGAATAGTTGGCTTGCCTTTCCCATTAGCGTAATGTGTTATAAGTAAACCCTGAAAACAAATCAGGAGCCGGAGTCCCTAAGGCGGTGTAATGCTGAAATCCAACACTACCCATCAACTCCTGCGACACTACCGTTGCCAAACCACATTGGTACCTTACCTTTCCTTTGGATCACATCAGCAGAGTGGAGAGGGTGGATTTGCTGCATATGCAACAGCTCATCCTCCATATGAACCTGCTCAGGCTATGTAATTCAAAGATATTTTTTAATTTAAAAAAATAGATAGATAAATAAAATTTTTAAAATATTTTTAAATAAAAACTAAAAACTTTGACACTACTCCATCGTCTCTCGTAGACGGAAGGGTGCTAACCAATGTGTTATCCACGCGCCTAATTATACGATTAACAGCAGTGCATTTTATACTGATTGATTATAACGACATGTCAACCCATCTAGGATTTGGATTATTTGAATTATTCGGACTACTGTTCTCGTCTTTATTTTTATCTGTACAACGTTTCGGCCGATGTGCCCTCCGGACTTCTTCAGGTATTTCTTGTCGGGACCAGTCCGGATCAAAGAGGACCTGGTAGTAATGGTGATGAAGAGATACTCCACAATCCCCAGACACCCAGAACTTAAACCTTACTATCAGAGATTTTAACGTCATACCCAGAACATGAAGACCCTCAGCCACCGCCTTCTAGCACCCATATAATAAAAAGCGTTGGGGCTTGCCATAAAGGCAATAGGGTTGGGAAAATCATATAGGTGCTAGAGCTTGACGTGGCCAGCCGATTGATCAGAGGGGCCTCTCCGACCGCCCGTCTAGCCTAAGTAAGGTTCAAATTGGAGTGTTGCATGTCATGGACTGCTCATCCATCAGGATTCCGTCCTTAAGCTTCACGGGTCACCATCCATGGCCAACAAGTGGCCCCATTGGGGAGGTCTTACCCTTCTGCAGAAGTGCAGTGGGTGTATTCTAAAGCCCCAGCCGACAGGGGTCTATAGGACAGGTACTAGTAATCCCAGTCAGACTGGAATTACTAGCAATGTGTTACACAATAAACATCATCATCATTACCATGTCGCGCCGGCAGCACGGATATCCATGACAATCTCTCGCCAACATTCCCTATCATTCATTGCTCCTGGGAGGTCCTCTGCGCACCGTCCAGTATCCGCACAGAGCTGGTCAAGTAAAATCATCAAATTTATTAAAGGAGTAAAAAAATAATAAAACAATTTGAAATGGAAAATTAGTTCTGTCCCTCTCAAATAAAATGTTGTGTGCATCTATTAATTATTAATCGAATAATTATTTTGAATAATTTGCACATAAAATTTTACATAAAATCGTAAGTATTTGTTTATTTGTAAACTTTATAGTTAACTTCTTGTTGCTGACAAAAAAAAAGCGAGAGTAAAAAATAATTTTAAAAATTGATTACAAATTTTGCAAATAATTTTTCCCATTTCAAAGTAATACATATTTTAATCAATTTCATAGTTTATATAGTTTATCTATTTAAATAATAGATAGTTTATTTACTTAAATTGTCATTATTACAATGGAATTATAAGAAACAGCTTTTTATTTATTTTATTAATATTAATTGTTTATTATTCTAAGTATTGACGATTTTGGGTACTGTGACGTGGCCAGTGACGTAGTTTCGGTTTCAGACAAATAGAGACCGAATCTCCATTATTAATAGATTTCATAATGCTTACAAATGTTTATAAGCGTTTCCTTTACAAAAAAAAAACACAAAGGGACGCTAACATAGACTATATTACTAGGGTGAGTCAAAAGTTTTGCAATATTTTAGTAACGTGATGCACAATTCGGCAGTGACAAATGGGTTTGCAAAGGTCGTGAAGGGGACGAACCACACTAGACTGTCATGGAGCGTCGTGTGATGCCTAGAGTCGTATGAAATGGACTCGTCGACCTGAATTCAAATCCTAGATAAGACTGTCTACATTCCATATAGCGCTAATACCCTTGGTATGCATCACCTGCTGTGAGTAAATAGCATGGCAGACTTGGGGCGTCTATGAGAAGAGAAACTCTGGTGGATCTTTTGTCAGCTCGTGCGGAGGGGGTGGAAAATATGCATACTGGGCTGTCAGATGCTGAGCTCACCTGATACTCTCTTTGTGCTACTCGCCGGATGTGCCTATATGGCTTAAAGCACGGCCACAGAATCCACAGTTTTAGGCTACCTAACCTTGCCTTATCGTAGAGATTCTTGCAATCCTTGTATAGTCATCGTCAGAGTGGCCTAAAGTCGGTATCAGCCAGACAGCGAGGGAGTATATCCCCTTTTCAACAGCGCTAGACTAAGTAGATTGTTTTTGCGTCTGGTGTGGAGCGTCACATCTACCATCAGCTCGTTACTTTACCGCACAGATCCCTGTGCTACTCATACGCTGAGTTGGCGAGGGCCGGTATCGAACCAGGAACCTTGTAGGTCCTAGCCGGACGCTCTACCGACTGAGCTAAGGTCTTTTGATTGTTAAATAATGTTAATGTGAATCATCATCGTCATGTCACGCAATTAACACGGATATCCATGACAATCTCCCGCCAACCTTCTCTATCATTCATTGCGCCAGGGAGGTCTTCTGCGCAGCATCCAGCATCCGCGCAGAGCTGGTCAATGTAAGTCCTTTGTGGGCGGCCCACGTTAGCATGTCCATGTGCTGGCTTCCACAGGAGAACATCGCTTATGAGTGCATCCTTGCTCCTCCAGCAGTGTCCAGCATGTCTTGTCCGTCTCACTCGGATGGTTTGTGAGATGGGAGGCAGGTGGCCATACAGCTGCTTCCTTGTGGGGTGCTGTTTCCACGACTTGTTCAAGACTGCACGTAGCATTCTTGTGCAGCTCCCATCTAGCTTATTCTTAAGGCACTTCATTAGGTTCAAAGTGGTGCAGCCATACAGCAGTTCTGATATAACCACAGCTTGGAAGAATTGTCGTTTTAGCTTGTCTGTGAGATCGGATTTCCATATGACTGATAGTCTGTTTACAGCCGACCATGCCTTTCCTATTTGTGTATTAACATCGCTTTCAGTGGAAGAGATATTACTACCTAGGTATGTGAATTGTTCTACTTGCTTAAGAGGCTTACCGTCGAGTGTGGATATGTCTCCTTTCTTTATTAAACACATGAACTCAGTTTTATCGGAGTTCACATAGAGGCCGATATTCTTTACTGTTTTCTCCGGGCAATTCAGTCGGCCTGTTCCTGTGTGTCTGCAAGCAGTGCTCGGTCATGAGCGTAGTCTGCATCTGTGACAGTCTGTGCGGGATATCGCCTGCTTCTTGCCTTTTTTTTTTTTTTTTTTTTTTTGGTGTGAAGCCTTTTCTTTTATGGTATTGTGAATGATTTTAAGATAATAATCGTTAAGACTGAATACGTCTATCATTTATGTTTTGTATTAAAGAAATTTGTTAATATATTCATTTATATCTGATTTTTTCTCTTCTTTTTTTTCTTTTTAGGTTCCGGAATATTTATCTCTCCAAAGGGAGTTTTACAGAATTCTGGATCTGTGGCCCTTAGCATGATTGTATGGGTTGGATGCGGACTGCTATCCACCCTGGGTAAGTTGAACACACACGCACACACACACACATACACAAAATATATATATATATATATATATATATATATATATATATAGAGAGAGAGAGAGAGATAGATAGATAGATAGATAGATAGATAGATAAGGGTATTACATATATATTTATTTGATGACAATAGAACAGTCACAACCTTAGGTTTCATACATGCAAAATCGCATGCATTCATCAGGTGACGTTGATCCGAATACAAGGAAAATCCTTAAGTTTTTTATTTATTTTGTACTAGTATATCTAATAAACAAAAAAGACTTAAAAATCGGACATTTTTGCGGTCATAAATTACCGGAAAAATTGCCGATTTTTTTTTTTGTGTCCATAAGAAGTATTACGAAAGCAAATGAACAGACAAATATGTGGAAATTATTACAAAATGAAGAGTACACATTGAAGTTTATTTATCTCATTTAATATCCTACTACATGGGCGGCATTAGTTATACGAAGCATATCAAGACAGTACTAGATGTGTTGCCACGTTCGCTGTAGCATAGCCTCATTAATTATCAGAGTGGAATTAATGATCTTTTGCTTTAGGTCAGTGATGTCCCGGATCGTGATATTCTATACATGATATCTTTAGCATAAGACCACAGGAAGAAGTCCAGGGGAGTGATATCTGTAGAACGAGGTAAAGAGACTTTATTGATACCTTCTATTGCCCTGTTCAAAAAACAATGAACATTGAGCTCTCAACTTGAACCAGAACAACTCTAACATTCCAATGTTCAAAAAGGCACACATTAAAATCATCCTTAAAACAACTAACCTGATGAACTGCCTACGCACACACACACACATACACACACAACACACACACACATATATATATATATATATATATATATATATATTATTGTATGTGTGTGTGTATGTGAAGAAACAACAGTTTGAAAAAGTCCGACAAAATTCAATTATCACTTCGTCTTTATCTATTGAAATAAATCTTTTAAAAATTAAAAAAATTATGTTAATTGAATCAATATTTTTGTGTTAGTTTATTCACCTTTCCATTTATATATTTCGCACGCACACACACACACACACACACATACACACACACACATATATATATATATATATATATATATAATATATATATATATATATATATATAAGCTTAATTTTGAGGCCGACAGTCAAATATCCCATAGAACTCAACCAGCAAGGGGTTGGGGGCATATATTTTCTCATCCACAGACACCGTGTTTCGAAGTTTCACGTCTCCACAGTGTGACTAGACTTAGCATGTTACACACACACACACACACACACACACACACATATATATATATATATATTATATATAATATATATATATATATATATATATATATATATATATAATATATATACATATATATATATATTCAAACAAATTTGGTTAAGCAAAATTCCTTTGATGTTATAATCTTGAAAGGCGTTAATCATTTGTCCGAAATAGTTATTGGTAGACCAAGTACTTTCGGTTCTTTTCCGAATCATTATTAAGGTAATGAATGTCCATCTAAACTATCATTATTAAAAATGTTTAATATTGATAAGGATTCCATCTCGTTTAACCAAATTTCTTAGTTCATGTATACATTTATTCTATTTATTATTATTTTAAATATAAAATAAAATAATAGAAAAGTACAAAATCTTTAAGTACACAAAATTAACGGCCTTCGTCAGAATAAAATGTTTGAAATATTTCGATGAAGGCCGTTATTCTTTGTGTACTTAAAGATTTTGTAGTGTTCTATTATTTTATTTTATATTTAAAATAATAATAGATAGAATACATGTATACATGAACTAACTCCTGGCCGAAACACGTGTTAGTAAAATAAAATATATTTTATCCATTCAGCATTTTCTTTCCTTTGTTTATTTTTCCTTTCAACACACACACACACACACACACACACACACATATATATATATATATATATATATATATATATATATGTGTGTGTGTGTGTGTGTGTGTGTGTGTGTGTGTGTGAGAAAGTTTTATAGAAAAACAACAGGATGTTAAAAATTTTTGCTGACAGATATTTGTTTCGACATTATGAATATGTCTTTTTCAAAGCAACATTATGTATTTTTTAAAAGTTTTTAAAAATTCCGGTACTGATGTGAGCGTTCTGTGCCCCGTAATTACTGATATATTCATTTCGTTTTTCCGCTTACTATGTTGCTTTGAAAAAGACATATTCATGTCGAAACAGATATCTGTCAGCAAAAATTTTTAACATCTTGTGGTTTTTCTATAAAACTTTCTTACATATTGTCGGATTCAATATCCATTTTTACCTTCATATATATATTATATATATATATATATATATATATATATATATATATAAATAAATACGGTGAGGAAATTAATCCGAGAAGAAAATGGTATAATACCGAAATACTTAAGTCTTGACAATAAAATTGTTTCTCCTGATCATAACATCCTGTGTTTGTTATATTTTTTAAAATATTTTCTTCTCATTCATATATATATATATATATATATATATATATATATATATATATATATACGTGCATTTACTTGTGAGCTTGTGTTTTAATTCTAATATTGTTATATTTTGTAGGCGCTTTGTCGTATGCAGAACTTGGCACATGTGTTCCAAAATCTGGAGCTGAGCATGCGTACTTCCTATTTGCTTACGGACCCCTTGGCAAGATTATTGGTCCAATCCCCTGCTTTTTATATGACTGGGTTGGCCTTTTTATCATCAGACCAACTATGTTTGCTGTCATTACGCTATCTCTTGGAACCTATGCGGTAAAACCCTTCTATGAAAATTGCGACCCTCCAGACTCAGTTGTGAAAATGATCACCATATGCGCAATGCGTAAGTACAAGTCAAGATTTAATTTTTTTTTTTCAATGGAAATGCAAAATCCCTTTCATGCATTACTAGAAGCGGATACCCGGTGTCGCCTGGGTAAAGGGGGATTTTTTAAGTTAGTCTCGCAGATCCGTTATTACTGAATCGTGAGTTGGATGTCCCATGAGGGATGTCCCATTAAAATCCCCACGTAACAAAAAAGACCTTGCGTTGATCCAGCCATTCTGAAAAGAACAATGCAGTGTCTACTAATTACAATATTAAATGCAAAAAATTAAAGAAATAAAAATCCATGCTGTTATTATTTAAATTTCATTTTTTAAATTATCTTCACGAATATAAATCAAATCTTCATTATTTTTGCTCAAAAAGCAAGACCTGGTGATAGTGAATGTCTATCTTATTTACTTTGTCATTATTTTTTTATTTTCGTAATTTCCTCTGGACATACGTACACACAACTGTCCTTTATATATGTATACATTATGAGTTTCTGTACAGAAAATTAATAAAACTAGCAAGAATATGCGCCCTCTGGGCGTAAGTATTTAAATTTTAATGTAATGAAATATATTAAATACATTAGATTAGAAAGACTAATGAAATTAAAGAAGAACGCATATAAAAAGATTATACTTATTTTAATTATATTCTTATTGTTTTCTATATGAAATCATTCATACAGGATTGATTTTAATACGTTGGAGAATAAAACAATGACATTAGAGATCAATAACACGATAATTTATTAAACCCGGTTTTGTTAAAACCAGTATGCAAATCAATCACACCATATATTGCGAAAGGAAATGCAAACTGCCTCGTCCAGGATTTGAAAACGCGTCACCGATTCCATTTTCTATGATGATAACCGTTACGCTAAGCTCGTCTCCCAAATTAAATTAATGGGATAGGAATACTTCATCGTCCCTTCATAATTGTCAATCCAGAAAGGAAAACTAAAGAAAAAAAAGCATAAAACAAACAAAAATAACGAACACATCCTTCTGGTGTGTCAGGCGTTACAAGAAGCATCAAGAGATGCACTGTTTCCTCTTTTCTCTATGAACCTCTTCAGAGCTAAATCTGACAACGATCTAAAATTAAATTGTCTATATTTCTGGAAATATTGATCGACGAGTTCAGTTGCCTATATTTCTAGAAAAAATAAACTAAACAGCTAATATTTCTGAAAAAAATTGATTGATGAATTTGAGTTACCTCTATTTCTGGAAATATTGATCGACGAGTTCAGTTGCCGATATTTCTAGAAAAATGCACTAAACAGTTAATATTTCTGAAAAAAATGATTGATGAATTTAAGTTACCTCTATTTCTGGAAATATTGATCGACGAGTTGAGTTGCCTATATTTCTAGAAAAAATGTATTAAACAGCTAATATATCTGGAAAAAAATGATTGATGAATTCAAGTTATCTCTATTTCTGGAAATATTGATCGACGAGTTGAGTTGCCTATATTTCTAGATAAAATGGACTAAACAGCTAATATTTCTGAAAAAAAAATGATTGATGAATTTGAGTTACCTCTATTTCTGGAAATATTGATCGACGAGTTGAGTTGCCGATATTTCTAGAAAAAATAAACTAAACAGCTAATATTTCTGAAAAAAAATGATTGATGAATTTGAGTTACTTCTATTTCTGGAAATATTGATCGATGAGTTGAGTTGCCTACATTTCTAGAAAAAATGGACTAAACAGCTAATATTTCTGAAAAATAATGATTGATGAATTTGAGTTACTTCTATTTCTGGAAATATTGATCGATGAGTTCAGTTGCCTATATTTCTAGAAAAAATGGATTAAACAGCTAATATTTCTGAAAAAAAATTGATTGATGGATTTGAGTTACCTCTATTTCTGGAAATATTGATCGACGATATTAATTAGTATGATTATATAATAATATAATTTATATTATTAATGATATTTGAAATATGATATTTAATCAATATATTTTTAATCAATTTATTTTTCATCAATATATTTTTCTAATTTTCCAATTTAATCAATATATTTTTTTCTTATCAATTTCAGTGTTGATCGCCTTCATTAACGCTTGGAGTGTAAGAGTTGCAACTACAGTGCAGAATGTATTGACGTTTTCTAAATTGCTCGCCATTGCCATTATTGCCGTGGTGGAATGTACAAGTTGGCTGTTGTAAGTACAAATAAACATTGAACTAATTAATAATAATAGTAATAATGATAATAATATAATAATAATAAATAATATTTTATAATGCCTACAAATGTATAAAATGTATAAAATGTATAAATTTTATAATGCCTACAAATGTATAAAATTTCCAACAACATTATAAACTTCATTAAAAAAGCCATGGAAAACTGGCGAGTTCAAATTAAAAGCTGGAAAACAATCCCTGGCAGAAGTAAAAATCCAAAGAGGTATTTTCCAAGGAGACTCATTATCACCACTATCTTTATTATTGCAATGATGCCGCTAAACCATATACTGAAAAAATGTACCGGGGATACAAATTTAGTAATTCACAAGAAAAGATCAACCACCTTATGTACATGGATGACATTAAAATTTTTGCAAAAATGAAAAAGAATTGGAGAGCCTAGTACAAACTATTAGGATATATAGCCAGGATATAGGGATGGAATTTGGAATCGAAAAATGTGCTATGCTTGTAATAAAAAGGGGTGAAAGAAAACTATTAAATGGAATCAACTACCAAATCAGGAAAACTATAAATCTCTTGATGAAAATGAAAGCTACAAATACTTAGGAATTTTGGAAGCGGACAATATCATGCAAGCAGAAATGAAAAGGAAAAGTTAAAAAGGAATATCTCAGGAGAACTAGAAAACTTCTAGAAACGAAACTTAACAGCAGAAATCTGATAAAAGGAATTAATCTGGGCTGTCCCCATTATAAGATACTCAGGACCATTCTTAAATGGACAAAAGAAGAACTCAGACAGATAGACCAAAGGACGAGAAAATTAATGACCATGCCAAAGGCTCTCCACCCTAGAGATGATAGAGATAGATTGTATGTGTCAAGAAAGGAAGGGGGAAGAGGTCTTGCAACATAGAGGAATGCGTAGAAACCACAATCCAACAACTTGAAGATTACACAAGGAAGAGCAAAGACAAATTACTTATGGCGACCAACAAGTAGAAACGGCAGATGGAACAAACAGAAGAAGACAAAGACTAGAAAACAAAAATGGGAAGAAAAACAATTATATGGACGCTTCAAACGACAAATAGATGAGGTTGCACATCAAAAGACTTGGACATGGTTAAGAAAGGGAAACCTCAAAAAGAGAAACAGAATCACTTATAATTGCTGCAGCAAAATAATGCCATAAGGACAAACTACATAAAGCGAAAATTGATAAGACCCAACAAAATAGTAAATGTAGACTTTGGCGGTAATAGAGATGAGACTGTTAACACATATACTCTGGCGAATGTAGCAAACTAGCACAACGAGAATACAAAACTAGACACGACTGGGTTGGGAAGGTGATCCAACTGGGAATTATGCAAGAAATTAAATTTTGACCACACAAAAAATGGTATATGCATAAACCAGAATCTGTTCTTGAGAACGAAACGCACAAAATTCTCTGGGACTTTGAATTAAAACGGATCACCTTAATCCCAGCAAGAAGACGCAGACCTAGTGTTGATTAACAAAAAAGAAAGAACTTGTCAACTGGTGGATTTTTGCAGTGCCAGCGGATCACAGGGTGAAGTTAAAGGAAAATGAAAAAATTGACAAATATCTGGACCTTGCCAGAGAACTGAAAAAGTTATGGAATATGAAAGTGAAAGTTATACCAATTGTAGTTGGTGCACTTGGAACAGTCCCAAAAGCATTAGAAAAGGGTTTGGAAAGTTTTGGATATCAGAGGAAGGATTGAAACCATTCAGAACACTGCACTGCTGGCAATCTGCCAGAATACTCAGAAGAGTCCTGGGACCTGAGGAGACTTGCCTGTCAACTCAGACTCCAGTGAAAGACCATCAGCTAACACTGATGTGAAAACTCAAAAGGAGTAAATAATAATAATCTGTTCTTGAGAACGAAACGCATAAAATTCTCTGGGAATTTGAAATAAAAACGGATCACCTTATCCCAGCAAGAAGACCAGACCTAGTGTTGATAAACAAAAAAGAAAGAACTTGTCAACTCGTGAATTTTGCAGTGCCAGCAGATCACAGGGTGAAGCTAAAGGAAAATGAAAAATTATTGCCGGTGGTGGAATGTACAAGTTGGCTGTTGGTAAGTACAAATAAACATTGAACAGGAACCCACGACTTACTCTATATAGACCAATACATTCTTAAAGAAGTCAAAAATAAACGGAAAAATTTTGCAATGGCCTGGATCGATTACAGAAAAGCCTATGACATGGTCCCACATACCTGGATTTTAGAATGCCTACAAATGTATAAAATGTCCAACAACATTATAAACTTCATTAAAAAAGCCATGGAAAACTGGCGAGTTCAAATAAAAGCTGGAAAACAATCCCTGGCAGAAGTAAAAATCCAAAGAGGTATCTTCCAAGGAGACTCATTATCACCACTACTCTTTATTATTGCAATGATGCCGCTAAACCATATACTTAAAAAATGTACCGGGGGATACAAATTTAGTAATTCACAAGAAAAGATCAACCACCTTATGTACATGGATGACATTAAAATTTTTGCAAACAATGAAAAAGAATTGGAGAGCCTAGTACACACTATTAGAATATATAGCCAGGATATAGGGATGGAATTTGGAATCGAAAAATGTGCTATGCTTGTAATAAAAAGAGGTGAAAGAAAACTAATGAATGGAATACAACTACCAAATCAGGAAACTATAAAATCTCTTGATGAAAATGAAAGCTACAAATACTTAGGAATTTTAGAAGCGGACAATATCATGCAAGCAGAAATGAAAGGAAATGTTAAAAAAGAATATCTCAGGAGAACTAGAAAACTTCTAGAAACGAAACTTAACAGCAGAAATCTGATCAAAGGAATTAATACCTGGGCTGTCCCCATTATAAGATACTCAGGACCATTCTTAAAATGGACAAAAGAAGACCTCAGACAGATAGACCAAAGGACGAGAAAATTAATGACCATGCACAAGGCTCTCCACCCTAGAGATGATAGAGATATATTGTATGTGTCAAGAAAGGAAGGGGGAAGAGGTCTTGCCAACATAGAGGAATGCGTAGAAACCACAATCCAACAACTTGAAGATTACACAAAAAAGAGCAAAGACAAATTACTTATGGTGGCCAACAAAAGAGAAACGGCAGATGGACAAACAGAAAAACAACAAAGACTAGAAAACAAAAATGGGAAGAAAAACAATTATACGGACGCTTCAAACGACAAATAGAAGAGGTTGCACATCAAAAGACTTGGACATGGTTAAGAAAGGGAAACCTCAAAAGAGAAACGGAATCACTTATAATTGCTGCACAAAATAATACCATAAGGACAAACTACATCAAAGCGAAAATTGATAGGACCCAACAAAATAGTAAATGTAGACTTTGCGGGAATAGAGATGAGACTGTAAACCATATACTCTGCGAATGTAGCAAACTAGCACAACGAGAATACAAAACTAGACACGACTGGGTTGGGAAGGTGATCCACTGGGAATTATGCAAAAGATTTAATTTTGACCATGCAAAAAAATGGTATATGCATAAACCAGAATCTGTTATTGAGAACGAAACGCATAAAATTCTCTGGGACTTTGAAATAAAAACGGATCACCTTATCCCAGCAAGAAGACCAGACCTAGAGTTGATAAACAAAAAAGAAAGAACTTGTCAACTAGTGAATTTTGCAGTGCCAGCAGATCACAGGGTGAAGCTAAAGGAAAATGAAAAAATGGACAAATATCTGGACCTTGCCAGAGAACTAAAAAAGTTATGGAATATGAAAGTGAAAGTTATACCAATTGTAGTTGGTGCACTTGGAACAGTCCCAAAAGGATTGGAAAAGGGTCTGGAAAGTTTGAGAATCAGAGGAAGGATTGAAACCATTCAGAACACTGCACTGCTGCAATCTGCTTGAATACTCAGAAGAGTCCTGGAGACCTGAGAAGACTTGCTGTCACTCAGATTCCAGTGAAAGACCATCAGCTAATGCTGATGTGAAAACTCAAAAGGAGTAAATAATAATAATCGGTTAGAATACTCAGAAGACTTCTGAAGACCTGAGGAGACTTGTTGTCATTCAGACTCCAGTGAAATACCATCAGCTAAAACTGATGTGAAAAACTCAAAAGGAGTAAACAACAACAACAACAACTCAGATTGACTAAAGGATTGAAAAATTAATGACAATGTACAAGGCTTTACACCCTAGAGACGATAGAGATAGACGATATGTATCAAGAAAAGAAGGTGGTAAAGGTCTTGCCAACATAGAGGACTGCGTAGAAGCCACAATCCAACAACATGAAAATGAAAGTTACAAATACCTAGGAATTTTAAAAGCAGACAATATCAAGCAAGCAGAAATGAAGGGAAAAGTTAAAAAAAGAATACCTCAGAAGAAACAAGAAACCAAACTCAACAGCAGAAATTTGACCAAAGGAATTAATACCTAGGCTGTCCCCATTATAAGATACTCTGGGCCATTCTTAAAATGGACAAAAGAAGAACTCACACAGATTGACCAAAGGAGTAGAAAATTAATGACCATGCACAAGGCACTACACTCTAGAGACGATAGAGATAGACTATATGTATCAAGAAAGGAAGAGGGAAAGAGGTCTTGCCAACATAGAGGACTGCGTAGAGGCCACAATTCGACAACTCGAAGAATACACAAAAAAGAGCAAAGACAGATTACTTATGGCAGCCAACAATAGCAGATGTAATATATGGACAAACAGAAAAACAACGAAAACTAGAAAACAAAAATGGGAAGAAATACAATTGTATGGACACTTCAAACGACAAATCGGAGAGGTTGCACATGAAAAGACTTGGACATGGTTAAGAAAAGGAAACCTCAAAAGAGAAACTGAATTACTAATAATTACTGCACAAAATAATGCCATGGAACATTGCTATTGAGATAAACTATGTGGAAAAGTAGGGATGTGATCCACAGAGGATCAGCTTCCTTTTGATGTATGATACATGTTCCTGCGTTGGTAATTATACCTGTCCTATACAAAATGGCATTACTTTTTGAGTCACCGTCGTGGGGTACATGTGTATATATATATATATATATATATATATATATATGTGTGTGTGTGTTGTGTGTGTGTGTGTAAACGTTAACCCACAAAAACAAATTTATATTTTTTTCTGATTATTTTTAAAAAAATATTAAATCTCTTTTTTCCCCGCCATTTTGCAAATTTGTGAGTCACATGAAAAGTTTGGCCTCGTTTCAAATATCTTTATCCAACCACCGCTCCCGCCACCGCCCCGCCCCACCCGAGACACGTGATCTAGATTCAAATCATTTTGTTTCTTCTGTCATGTGCCGCCCGCCCACTCAAGCAACTTTTGTCAAAAACCATACGCCTGACTCGTTCAGACGCCCCATATTCCACGTTAATTATGATATTTTATCAAACAAACAAAAAAAAGAAGAAAAACGACCTCAATTAGACGAGTTCTTTCACCGCTGATTGTTATTATTAGAAAAAATATGTTTCTCCAAATTATTATTATTATTATTATTATTATTATTATTAGTTTCTTTCTTTAACGTTAACAATGATTAAACATTTTTTTTCCTTCGTTAATGAAACATACTAACGGTTTTGTTGCAAAGGGATTAACTTGTAACTTCAGTGAAGTTTGGTCGGTCGGTTCATTGGCTGGTTGGTTGGGTTTTACGGCATGTCAACCCTTTATTATTATTATTCACTCCTTTTGGGTTATTACTATTATTCACTCCTTTTTAGTTATTATTATTATTATTATTTACTCCTTTTGAGTTTTCACATCAGTGTTAGCTGATGGTCTTTCACTGGAGTCTGAGTGACAGCAAGTCTCCTCAGGTCTCCAGGACTCTTCTGAGTATTCTGGCAGATTGCAGCAGTGCAGTGTTCTGAATGGTTTCAATCCTTCCTCTGATATCCAAACTTTCCAAGCCCTTTTCTAATCCTTTTGGGACTGTTCCAAGTGCACCAACTACAATTGGTATAACTTTCACTTTCATATTCCATAACTTTTTCAGTTCTCTGGCAAGATCCAGATATTTGTCCATTTTTTCATTTTCCTTTAGCTTCACCCTGTGATCTGCTGGCACTGCAAAATCCACCAGTTGACAAGTTCTTTCTTTTTTGTTAATCAACACTTGGTCTGGTCTTCTTGCTGGGATAAGGTGATCCGTTTTTATTTCAAAGTCCCAGAGAATTTTATGCGTTTCGTTCTCAATAACAGATTCTGGTTTATGCATATACCATTTTGTTGTGTGGTCAAAATTTAATTTCTTGCATATTATTATTATTATTATTATTATTATTATTAATATTATTATTATTAATATATTATTATTTATTATTATTATTATTATTATTATTATTTTTATTATTATTATTATTATCTTTCTTTCTTTAACGTTAACAATGATTAAACATTTTTTTCCTTCGTTAATGAAACACACTAACGGTTTTGTTGCAAAGGGATTAACTTGTAACTTCAGTGACGTTTGGTCGGTCGGTTCATTGGCTGGTTGGTTTGGTTTTACGGCATGTCAACCCTTGTTGGGTCATTTTATGCCGAAGACGATTTCACCAAAAACAAATAAACAAATTTTCTGTAATTAATTAAAACTTGGAAATTCAAAATTTCAGGATTGCAGGTCGTGATTTGACCAGGAATGTTTTTAATGTTCTTAAGGAGTTTGTTTGATTCTAAAATAGTTCTTGATATGTTGGGCTATGGCCCTAGGAGTAAAGTTGATGTATGATATGTTGGGCTATGGCCTTAAGGAGTAAAGTTGATGGTATGATATGTTGGGCTATGGCCTCTAGGAGTAAAGCTGATGGTATGATATGTTGGGCTATGGCCTCTAGGAGTAAAGATGGTATGATATGTGGGGCTTCAGCTTCTAGGATAAAGATGTTATGATATGTTGGGCTATGGCTTCTAGGAGTAAAGCTGATGGTATGTGTTGGGCTTCGACCTCTAGGAGTAAAGTTCGTTCTGCCTCAGTGTGAACAACTGCCTGCTTTTATTACAGTTCAACTAGCCATTATGTAAATTACACCTCTTGCTTTTCGCTTCTTTGCCACTTTCATTGGGGGATCGACTAGCTTAAAAGCCGCCCTATTGGACCCCAATTAAGCTACTTTCATATTAAATTTTATTAAACTTGAATAATATTTTAGGTGACTTTCTCAATTAATTTCGATTATTCCTAAATTTATTTTCAAGTTATAAAAATTATCGTAAAAAATCACCAAAAGCAATTAAAACTTTTTTTTTTTAATTAATTAAAACTTGAGAATTCAACATTTCAGGATTACAAGTCTTGATATGTTGAGCTATGGCCTCTAGGCATAAAGTTGATGGTATGATGTGTTGGACTATGGCCTCTAGGAGTAAAGTTGATGGTATGATATGTTGGGCTATGGCCTCTAGGAGTAAAGTTGGTGGTATGATGTGTTGGACTATGGCCTCTAGGAGTAAAGTTGATGGTATGATATGTTGGGCTATGGCCTCTAGGCGTAAAGTTGATGGTATGATGTGTTGGACTATGGCCTCTAGGCGTAAAGTTGATGGTATGATGTGTTGGGCTATGGCCTCTAGGAGTAAAGTTGATGGTATGATATGTTGGGCTATGGCCTCTAGGCGTAAAGTTGATGGTATGATGTGTTGGGCTATGGCCTCTAGGAGTAAAGTTGATGGTATGATACATTGGTTGATTGGATTTTATGGCATGTCAACTCATTGGGTCATTTTCATAAGTCAGTCAGGTTTTGCACGCGACTAGAAGTAGTTGCTAAGTCGAACCACGCTGAAGAGACGTGAAATGTCGAAACACGATGTCTGTGGATGACTACATATATATATATATATATATATATATATATATATATTATTCTTATTATTATTATTATTATTATTATTATTATTATTATTATTATTATTAAAGTAAAGTTGGCGGTGTGGCATTTTGTCGGTATAGGCCGGACAGTGAGGAAGTTTATCCCCTTTTCGCTAGCGCTAGACCAAGGATATTGTTTTTGAATAGGTGGAGCGCCACACCTACTACCCGCTCCCCACTTTACTGCACATATCAGATTACCCAATCTGAGCTACTCATGCGCTGAGTTGGTGAAGACCGTTATCGAACTCGTAACCTTGCGATTCCGAGGTGAGTGCTCTACCGACTGAGCTAAACGGGCCCATTATTATTATTATTATTATTATTATAGAGTTTTTCTCACCAGCATTAGCTGGTGGTATTTCACTCTGTCTGAGTGACAACAAGTCTCCTTAGGTCTCCAGGACTCTCCTGAGTATTCTAGCCGATTACAGCGGTGCAGTAGTCTGGATGGTCTCGATCCTTCCTCTGATTTCCAGATTCTCCAGTCTTTTTTCCAAGATTTTTGGGACCGTTCCAAGTGCACTAACTACAATTAGTATCACTTTGACCTTCATATGCCATAGCTTTTTCAATTCTCTGGCAAGGTCCAGGTATTTGTCCATCTTTTCGTTTTCCTTCATCTTCACCCTGTAGTCTGCTAGAACTGCAAAATCCACCAGGTGACAAGTTCTTTATTTTTTGTTAATCAACACTAGGTCTGGTCTCCTGGCTGGGATAAGGGGATCTGTCTTTATTTCGAAGTCCCAGAGAATTTTATCCGTTTCATTCTCAAGAACAGATTCTGGTTTATACATATACCATTTTGTCGTATGGTCAAAATTTAATTTTTGCATAATTCCCAGTGGATCACCTTCCCAACCTAGTCGTGCCTAGCTTTGTATTCCCGTTGTGTTAGTTTGCTACATTCGCTTAATACATGGTTTACAGTCTTATCTCTGTCACCGCATAGTCTACATTTACTGTTTTGTTGGGTCTTATCAATTTTTGATTGAATATAATGTTTTCCTTACGGCATTATTTTGTGATGCAATTATTAGTAATTCAGTTTCTCTTTTGATGTTTCCTCTTCTTAACCATGTCCAAGTCTTTTCATGTGCAACCTCTCCGATTTGTCGTTTGAAGTGTCCATATAATTGTTTTTCTTCCTATTTTTGTTTTCTAGTTTTCGTTGTTTTACTGTTTGTCCATATATTACATCTGCTATTGTTGGCTGCCATAAGTAATCTGTCTTTGCTTTTTTTGTGTATTCTTCGAGTTGTCGGATTATGGCCTCTACGCAGTCCTCAATGTTGGCAAGACATTTACCGCCTTCTTTTCTTGATACATATAGTCTATCTCTATCGTCTCTAGGGTGTAAAGCCTTGTACATTGTCATTAATTTTCCAATCCTTTAGTCAATCTGAGTTGTTGTTGTTGTTATTATTATTATTATTGCTCCTTGCGAGGTTTTTTTTTGTTTTTTTTTTTTGTCTTTCACTGAACGCTGAGTGACAGAAAGTCTCTTCGGGTCTCCATGACTCCGCTGAGTATTCTAGCCGATCTTAACAATACTGTTGTTTGGAAGGTCTCAATTCTTCCTCTCATTTCTAATTCCTCCAAACACACGTGTTAACAAATTACAAGCAATTTACGAGACCTCCATATCAAAGTCTACGATCATTCAATAAGCACGCCGTACTAATAACTATTTTCTGTGCATACTAATTAAACTATTTGTGTCACTAATAGCAAAACTCTTGCCGGTAAATACCAACAACCTTAGACAAGTCTTTTGTCTCTAACAGATATAACCTTCGGGGAAAACAGTGAAAGCACTCTTATTACCGTGGACCTTTTAACGTTAAAACGTTTCGTTTTTCTTTTCTTTTTTTAAACCATCATCAGGACATTAGGATGAATAAACTGTTGTCTGAACAGTGATGGAAATCTTTTCAAAATTTTGTTAACTAATTAATAAAAAGAAATAGATGTATTATAGAAGGTAAACTCGACATTAAAACGTTTCGTTTTTTTTTTTAACCATCACCAGGACATTAGGATAAATAAAATGTCGTGGGAACAGTGATGAAAATCTTTTCAAAATTTTGTTAACTAATTAATAAAAGAATTATTATAGATAGTGAACTCAATATTAAAACATTTCGGGTTTTTTTTTTAAACATTCATCAGGACATTAGGATGAAAAAAGTGTTGTCTGAACAGTGGTGGAAATCTTTTCAAATTTTGTTAACTAATTAATAAAAAAATATTATAGATGGTGAAGTCGACATTAAAACTTTTCGGTTTTTTAAAACCATCATCAGGACATTAAGATGAATAAAGTGTTGTCAAAACAGTTATGGAAATCTTTTCAAAATTTTGTTAACTAATTAATAAAAAGAAATAGATGTATTATAGAAGGTAAACTCGACATTAAAACGTTTCGGGTTTTTTAAAACCATCACCAGGACATTAGGATAAATAAAGTGTCGTGGGAACAGTGATGAAAATCTTTTCAAAATTTTGTTAACTAATTAATAAAAAAAATATTATAGATGGTGAACTCAATATTAAAACATTTCGGTTTTTTTAAACCATCATCAGGATATTAGGATGAATATAGTGTTGTCTACACAATGATGGAAATCTTTTCAAAATGAAACGCGGGGTTATTAAATAACCTAAGTGTTGACTTCTTGTAAAAACCAACCAACCAACCAATAACTGTCTTATACCAACTTAGATATAAAACAATATCACTTTATTTACACATCTTGGTATATTGATATCATCTTGAAATTCTGGCCGTTGTGACGTGGGAGAATTCTGGGCGTTGTGACGTGGGAAAATTCTGGCCGTTGTGACGTGGGAAAATTCTGGGCGTTGTGACGTGGAAAAATTCTGGCCATTGTGACGTGGGAAAATTCTGGCTGTTGTGACGTGGGAAAATTCTGGCCGTTGTGACGTGGGAAAATTCTGGCTGTTGTGACGTGGGAAAATTCTGGCCGTTGTGACGTGGAAAAATTCTGGCCTTTGTGACGTGGGAAAACTCTGGGCGTTATGACGTGAGAAAATTCTGGCCGTAGTGACGTGGGAAAATTCTGGCCGTTGTGACGTGGGAAATTCTGGCCGTTGTGACGTGAGAAAATTCTGGCTGTTGTGACGTGGGGAAAATTCTGGGCGTTGTGACGTGGGAAAATTATGGCCGTTGTGATGTGGGAAAATTCTTAATATGTAGTTGTTGCTTAAAGAAGAAAGTCTTTAATATTAAATGTTTCTGTAGTGACAGGTTAAAGAAGAGTTTTGACTTACTATGTTAAACATGAGTTCTTGTTGAAATATTCTAAGAAATTGTGGGGGCTCGAAGCCCCCCTCCCCCTGTTACGTAAACAAAAGAATGCAAATGTACGTCGTTGTTTGAGCGAAACAGTCAAAGGGATAATTTTTTTTTTTGCGCTCACCTCGCGGCTAAACTGAAAACACGTGGTTAACTGTGAAAGTAAAGAATATAAATTCTATAGAGTTAATTTGTAGACATTCTTAGTACGAACAGAAGATATTGCACCTACTAACCACTAAGTACGAACAGAAGATATTGCACCTACTAACCACTAAGGTGTGTGTACAACAATATGGCACGTCTAATATTTGATGACTACCATAGAAAAAGATAAAATTTCATTCTTGAAACTACCAACCAATAAGATCAATCAATCAATAAGGGTGTGCCGACAAAACGGGTAATCACCCCCCCCCCTCTCTCTCTCTCTCTCTCTCTCTCTCTCTCTCTCTCTCATCCGTCCCTATTGGCCATCATACTTCTCTCTTTTTTCTATCTCTTCATATTGCCCATCACCACCTCCTCTCCTCTCTCTCTCTCTCTCTCTCTCTCTCTCTCTCTCTCTTCCCTCTCTTCATCCGTCTCTATTCTATCTCTTCATCTATCCCTATTGGCCATCATCTCTCTCTCTCTCTCTCTCTCTCTCTCTCTCTCTCTCTCTCTATCTATCTATCTATCTATATCTATCTCTCTTCATCCGTCTCTATTGTCCATCATAGTTCTCTTTCTCTCTCTCTATCTCTTAATCTATCCCTATTGGCCATCACTTTTCCCCACCCACCCCTCTCTCTCTCTCTCTCTCTCTCTCTCTCTCTCTCTCTCTCTCTCTCTCTCTCTCTCTCTCTCTTCATCCGTCCCTATTGTCCATCATAGTTCTCTTTCTCTCTATCTATCTCTTCATCTATCCCTATTGACCATCACCTCTCTCTCTCTCTCTCTCTCTCTCTCTCTCTCTCTTTCTCTCTCTCTCTCTCTCTCTCTCTCTCTCTTTCTCTCTCTCCCTCTCTCTTTCTAACTCTTCATCTGTCCTATTGGTATCACCCCTTCTTCTCTCTCTCTCTCTCTCTCTCTCTCTCTCTCTCTCTCTCTCTCTCTCTCTTCATATGTCTCTTCTTATCTCTTCATCTGTCTCTATTGGCTATCACACTTACTAAGTCCGAGACGGTACATATTGTCTTACACAGAGACATTCGATTTACATACGATCGATAATCTGTCAATAGCAGTCCTCGCCTTACCATGTTCGCGTATGTTGACATCGCTTTCACTAGATTAGATTTTGCTATCGAGATATTTGGACTGGTCTTCTCATTTCAGAGAATTGCCATTTAATGAGAAGATGGAACTATCTTGATTAAACACACATCAAATCTGTTTTATCTGAGTTCACATCGAGACCAATGCCTCTTGTTCTGCCTTCTCCAGGCAATGCAGCACAGATTTACGGTTTAGTGATATCAAGTATGATGATTGGCTATCCAGTAGTGGTACCAAGCTGAGTGTCTACAAAGCGTGTGTTCTCAGTAGACTCCTCTACAGCAGCAGTCATGGCCAAACTGAGCAAGAGAGTCTGGAATAATGCCAGCCTCACCAAGAAAACAAAGATGCGTGTCTACAAAGCGTGTGTTCTCAGTACACTCCTCTACT
>CM042171.1:19489114-19514114 GCA_023376005.1 Doryteuthis pealeii | reverse complement strand
TAAAATTTTACATTGAATAGTTACGCCCTATCAGCTGGGGCGTTAGAATGCACCGACTGCACCTCTGCAGAGGGGCAAGACTCCCCCAATGGGGCCACCTGTTGGACGTGGGTCGCGACCCGTGATGCTTAAGGATAGAGCCCAGGTGGATGAGCAATACTCCACTTTGGCCCTATCTTGGGCTAGACGGGCGGTCGGAGAGGCCCCCTCCGATCAATCGGCTGGTCACGTCAAGCCCTAGCACCTATATGATTTTCCCAATTCTATTGCCCTTATGGCAAGCCCCAACCCCTTTTTTATTATATGGGTGCTAGAAGGCGGTGGCTGCGGGTCTACATGTCCTGGGAATGACGTTAAACTCTATCTGATGGTGAGGTTCCAGGTTTGGAGGTTTGGGAATGTGGAGCACCCCTTCATCACCATTGCTCCCTGGTCCACTCTGATTCGGAGTGGTAGTACCTGTTAGGGTCCCATCTATGGGTTAAATAGAAAAATGTATTTATAAAAAAATTGTATTATCCATTAAGAATTGATTTATTTCAAAACTTTATTGGCATTAAATGACCCACTGAGGTTGATATGCCGTAAAACGAAACAAACCAAACCAAACCAAACATTGAATAGTTACAAATAGTGGTAATTTATGAGGAAGACCGTCCCGGTCTCCTGCCTCAAAATTTGCTAACGGTGAGTGGTGAAAAACCAACCCAGCTACGATTGAAGTCCGTAGCCGAGGCAGTGTCACTTGAAAGTAAACAACCAACTTGGGGCGTTTTATTTTTGTTTTTTTTTGTTTTTTTTGTTGTTTTTTCGACATTCACTTACATATAAAAAAATCCAAAACGTTTATTTTTTCGGTATTTTCATTTTATTTTAATATATTTATTTCCAACAATCAATTACAAGTAAAAAAAAAGATAATTTATGAGGAAGACCGTCCCAGTCTCCTGCCTCAAAACTTGCTAACGGTGAGTGGTGAAAAACCAACCCCAGCTACGATTGAACTCCGTAGCCGAAGCAATAGATAGATATGAAGACGACTAGATAGATAGATAGTTTTTTTATTTTATGTTATTAAAATATAAAAGAATAGCTAAATACTCAGATTTTCTTTTATTCATGTTTGTTTAATGCCTTGTTTTTAGTTTAAATAAACAAGAATATCTAAATATTTGGATTTTTTTTTTTACTTGTAATTGATTTGTTTTTCACCACTTGCCGTTAGCAAATTTTGAGGCAGTAGACCGGGACGGTCTTCCTCATAAATTACCCAAATAGTACTTGTTATTTTAATCAATATTATCTGTGTGTTATTATGATGTGTGTGTGTGTGTGTGTGTGTGTGTGTGTGTTACATCGCACTATGTATAAACATAATAATTTATATCATTTGTTTATGCGATATTGAAGTTTATACTACATTTATGTTATTGCAATATGTGCTAGTATGTAATGTACAATTCAAAGTATATCACAATGCTATATGTAGTTTTATTTTAATTTATATTTATCTAACGTATAGAGTTTTACGAGAAAATTATTTACAAACAAGAAATAATCATTTTTTTTCAATGTCAAGAGCTTAACTAAAAAGTTTACAAATAAATAAATACCTACAATTTTAAGTAAAAATTATGTGTAAAATATTCAAAATAATTATTTAATTGATAATTGATTGAGGCGCGCAACATTTTATTTGAGGGAGACAGAACTAAGTTTCCATTTCAAATTGTTTTATTGTTTTGTTTTGTTTTTTGTTTTTTGTTTGGGGGTTTGGGGGTTTTTGTTTTTGTTTTTGGGGTTTTTTTTACTCTTTAATAAATTTGATGATTTTACTTACTTATGAATTAAGCCCTCTGACACTGAATTTTTAACTCCAACCCCCTCAGGCAAAATCTTTCAAGAATTAATTTTTACACCGCCAGAGGGTGTTTTTTTTTTTTTTTTTTTTTTTTTTTTTTGTTAGTACATTAAATAGACTAACCTAACCATACTGTTTCAAATAATTTTCAGTGGTTGTAATTGTAGTATGAGACATATTTGTTCATTTTCTTTAAAGAATCATCTCATCTTATTCACAAATATCCATGGACGAATTCATCAATACGTAATTAATCCTGTCATTTTGGGTGGGAGCTATGTGGTTACATACTGGCATCAAATTCTTTATGTTATATAGCGGCTTCTTCAAATTCACGCTGCTAAATCGGCGTACCTATCGTAGCGGGTATATTGCGGGTATCGTCACCAACCCTAGACGATATATGTAGTAGTCGCTTAATGAAATCTACAACACATGGGTATAGTAGGAGTTTTGACTTTATTTCTTCTTCTCGGCTGTACGTGGTGGGTGGCGAGCGTTGACAATGGAAATGCCCCGGGGTTGACAATGACTACTACTATTGTTGTGATGACTGGCGCTGGTGAGGTGGAAGGGGTGGACGAATTTCACTGCCCGCTGGCAGCGATGGACCGTGTCGACGGTCGCTCCTTGTGCTCTGTTCACCGTCCGCTGTCTGACTGCCTTGTCGGCTCGAACCCTCAGGCCTTTTATATTGATAGGTACTCCTACGCATCTTTATCTTTTTGATCTGATAACGGGCATTTGTTATATATTTCTTTATCTTCTCCCTTCTTCTTTGACCGGAAAGTCTCGCTTCCGTTTTTTAACTTCTTTGTTCGCTTTTACCGGGAAAAAAGTCCTTTGTCATTTTTTTCGTCTTTTCTTTGTTTAATTTAACCGGAAATTCCTATTTCCGTTTGTACAATATACAACATGCGTATATCGGTTTGGTTTGGTTTTAATAAGAATTAAATTGTAGTTTTAGATTCAGTTGCTAAAACCACTTCTTATAATACGTTAGGAGGCTTCAGCGAAACCTCCGAACATAGGCGAATATATATGCAACAAAATCCAACAAAGAGGTACATAACAAAATACAGACTTTATTGTCTGAGCACATTTAACAACAATAAAAATACAAAACAGCTAGGACGAAAGTCCCTAAAGAAAGAAGAGAAAGTTCTTAGTTAAACGAAGAGATGAAAGTTACCTCGCAAGGTTATCACTTATTTTGTACAGAAGCCACGTGGTAAGGGTCTCTTCATGAAGGCATGAGAGTGTTAGTAGGCACGCGTGGTCACAGCTATAATGGCGGGAGATCCAGACACCTCTACGGGGATAGAGTATAAGAGAGAATGGAAGTGTTTAATGGAGACGTGCATGTTTATGAAATGTTATCATGTGCTATGCGACACGAGGTTGTTGGGGGTGAAATTCTCCTGTCCATGCGGACAGTCACTGGAGATGCTTGATAACAAATCGCATCATATTTTAGTATAGAAATACTTGTTTTCTGTAATAAAACCCGGGTGGTGGGGATAAAAGAAAGACTAATTAAAAGATTTGTAAAGAAGAAATAATTAATTTAAAGGGTCGATTGGTTCTGATAAATTGATTCGAAGAAAGGAGTTCTTATGGATCGAAACCTTAACTCGCAGTTGATCAGAGAGTTTGAATACAAACAAAGCACCCCACACACTAACCCAAAGAATCTGGAGTGAACTAGAGAGAGGGGGACTTTTAAAAAAATAACTGACCCAGAGAAATTGAAGTCCAAACATAAACTGACCTTGTTACCATCTTCCCAATTTTAGAACAAATTAAGGAGGTCAAAAGTTGAGAGTGAAAGAATTTAGTTGTGAATAACTGATTTTCGAGATAGAGATAATCTTAATTAATATCACAAGTGGATAATCGTTATTATCATCTCAAGTAGATAATCATTATAATATATATATATATATATATATATATATATATATATATATATATATATATATATATTCAAATCTTTAGAGGATGAAAGTAACGCAAAAACACATTTTTGTAGGTAGCCTGTATTTTATTAAAAACAAATATGGAAAACATTGTTTATAACTTATTAAGCCCAGCACATAGAATTCACATTACCTTCAAATATGTTTTAGAAATTCACCTTCACCCAAACACAACATTCAACACACACACACACACACACACACACACACACACACACACATACATACATACATATATATATATAAGTGCTTAATTGGAGTCGGACCTAATTTTGAAAATTAATTAATTAATAATGAATTAGGCGGGAATACCTATTAAATGTATGGCTAAACAAATCGAGAAAAATCAATCTCTGTATGTACATTTCGGCCTATTAGGCCTCATCATTATCGGCAAAAAGCCATTCTAAACAAACCTTGTTTACAACTTATCATATCGTCGTGTAATAAAAGTCACTAGAAGAGGAATATTAACCTACTCTAAACAAATCATAAAAATCTAAGAGGTCCGTTTAGTGTTGGGGTTATGGGATCGGCCTGTCAGCTTGGCAGTCCGGTTTCAAATCACGCACAGGGCGGTCTTCCGATCTATAGCTCTGCTGATGAGGCCTAATAGGCCGAAATGTACATACAGAGATTGATTTTTCTCGATTTGTTTAGCCATACATTTAATAGGTATTCCCGCCTAATTCATTATTAATTAATTAATTTTCAAAATTAGGTCCGACTCCAATTAAGCACTTATTCTCCCAAAAATTATCGGCAAAAAGCCATTCTAAACAAACCTTGTTTATATATATATATATATCTGTTTCGACCGCTTTACACCTCTGAGGGTTTTTATCTACAACTCTACAGATTTATCAACACCACAAGTGATTTGAAACTTTACATCTTTCTTCAATTACGCTGTGGACTTGTAAATTACTTTTGTAATAGCTGGAATATATCATGAACAATTTTGATACTCATTATACACTTTTATATAATTTTACATCAAACTCTTTTGAGTTTTATTATGAACTATAATGCTTCTGATTTTTAAAAATAAAATTTATTTTATTTTTAACACAAAACACGCATTTTTTAAAATTCCAGCATTGAATAATAGCGTTTTGTTTGTACCCTTTCTTCTAACGGTTGTTCATTCCGTCTTTCTCTCATACATATATACATATATATATATATATATATATATATTATATATATATATATATATATATATATATAATTCATAAAAAATAAAAACGAACAATATGGGAATTTAGTGAACCATAAGAAAAATAAAAAGACAAAGTTGATAATTGAAAGGGGTTTTAGCGGGTGTAAGTTGCTAAAAATTTATTCTTTTAGCGGTCGTAAGTCATGTCATTTAAGGTAACTTACAAATTAAATAAAACACTTGTCTGTTTGGGTAAAGAGTTTCTTTGCAGCTTCGTTATAGTTGGGGGCTTGTCATTCGTTCTTGAATGCTGCTGCAATGTTTTTTGCTGTTGTTTCAGCCGAGAAAGAAGGAGACTGTCTGTCCTGTTAAGCTGCTCGTTGTTCTGTCCTGTTAGACAGTTTTTTTCTGTTCTGTCCAAAATTTTAAGGGTTCTGACCGCTGTCGGTTTTTTACTTCCGGGTTTTACCTTCTTCTGGATTCAGTGTTTTTCATAACGGAGTGTCTCCAAACCCAAAGATAGCTGCTTTCGAAAACTGATTGATTTTGATAAAATCCACAGACCATAAGGTCACGACCTTTCAATTAGTCTCTTTGGTAAGATGGTCTGAAATAAATATGCGTATAGGATGTTCTGTGTCCAAAAATCAACAAATATGGAAAGTTGGGATAAAATAAGGCCATTATTATCAGCGATCCTTGCGAATACTCTACTCGTATCGATCGTGTTGATATAGTGAGGAGACAGACTGTTGATGTATCTTTGTTGAGATGTGTCGATTTGTATAGGAGTCCGTAAGGCCTGCATTCAGGAACATTTAGACCATTGTTGAATGTCTTGCTGATGAACTCATCAATACTGGCAAAGATTCCTCCAACTCTTACAACTTCAAAAAGAAAGATGAACTGAAACGAGTGACTAAATCGTTAAAAAAAAAAGTCTGTGTACGATATCTTATTATAATAGAGATTGAGTATTTCTCTGTCTGTAACCGAAACTATATTACGACTCAAGTCACAATTCCCTTATTTATTCCATTTTCCGTGATTTTATTTTTTATTTAAACCTCAATCATTAACAAAATTGTTTTACATTATCAATACCGTTGATCATATCTTCATACTAATAACATGCAACTGTATTTATATATACAACAAAATAGCGGTTTACAGTGTTAACGGGAAGGCTAATTTGCATATTGATATTAAAGATTTGATTTTAATAAATATGTACTTGGTATTATTGATTTTTAATTGTTTGATTTTTATTCTAATGAATATGAGCAAAAATCTTGGTAATAAATCTTAAAATAAATCCATTAACAAGATGAAATAATTGTAATTTTATTTTTTATTTCCTATTTTAACTAAATAGTTAATTTAGGGAAATCTAGCAATGAAAGACGGGTGTGATAGAAGAGTAAGTTTCGGTTGTTTTATTTCTCGATTATACCCTACTCTGTTTCAAATCTTTTTATCTGCATTTTTATTTAGTTTCATTAGCTTTTCTAATTTGATATAATATTTTATTACATTAAAACTTAAATCCTTGCACACGGAGGGTGCATATATTTGCTAGTGAAGAATAATAAACGTCTTTTAGATTTTTTTTTCAACCAAATGCGTTGATGAAAAATTACTTGTCAAAGTGATGATTCGTATGAAAGTTGTTGCTTTCGTCCTTTCTTTCTTTTCATAAGATGGTGGTTGAGGATATTTATGTCCTGGGTAAGACGTTAAACTCTATTTGGTGGTGAGGTTTCAATTCTTGAGCTCTGGGGAATGTGGATTACCCCTTCGTCACCATTAATCACAGGTCCATTCTGATCCGGAGTGGTTGTCTCTTAGGGTCTCATCTATGGGTTAAATAGGAAAAAATAAGTTTTAAAAATGTGTTTATAAAATTGAGTTTATAAAATTTGGTACCCATTAAACTGAATAAAACAAAAATGTTTTCGGCATGAAATAACCCCACAGTGGTTGACATGTCGTAAAATCCAACCAACCAACCACCCGCTCTGTCGGTGAGGCGTTAGAATGCACCGACTGCACCTCTGCAGAGGGATAAGACTCCCCAATGGGGCTACCTGTTGGCCGTGGGTGGCGACGGATAGAACCCAGGTGGATGAGCAGTTCATGACTTGCAATATTCCACTTTAGGCTTTTCTTGGGCTAGACGGCCCCCTCCGATCAATCGGCTGGCCACGTCAAGCCCTAGCAACTATATGATTGCCCCAACCCTATTGCCCTTATGGCAAGCCCCAATCCTTCTTATTATATGGGTGCTAGAAGGCGGTGGCTGCGGGTCTACATGTCCTGAAAATGACGTTAAACTCTATCTGATGGTGAGGTTCCAGTTCTGGAGGTTTGTGGAATGTGGAGCACCCCTTCATCACCATTACTCCCTGGTCCTCTCTAACCCGGAGTGGTAGTACCTGTTAGCCAAATCAAACCAAACATAAGATGTGTTAGGTTATGTGTCCACATGTTTTATCGAGACTAGCAGGACCTGTAGATATACCACAGTATGATAATTCAA
Source organism: Doryteuthis pealeii (assembly GCA_023376005.1). NCBI lineage: Eukaryota > Metazoa > Mollusca > Cephalopoda > Myopsida > Loliginidae > Doryteuthis > Doryteuthis pealeii. The sequence goes on along the minus strand of CM042171.1, from coordinate 19,506,573 downwards.
TTATTACAACTTTTGATATGTTTACTTAAGAGCTATTGCAATTTACTTCAATATGTAAAATGTATAATAATCTTGATTTAACTATCTTTATTTCCATCTTTTCATCATGTTAGTGAATATTTTTTTTTAAACTCGCGGTAAAAAAGAAATGACGATAGGTGTATATATATATATATATATATATATATATATATATATATATATATAGGAGGAGCTGATGGTAGGTGTGGTGCTCCTCCTCATATGTCAAAAACAATCTCCTTGGTCTAGCACTAGCGACTCCCTCGCTATCTTGATGATACTAACTTTTGGCTACCCGAAGAAACTTACTTTATATATATATATATATATATATATATATATATATATATATAGAGAGAGAGAGAGAGAGAGAGAGCATTACCCATAAATTAGAACACTCCAAGCAATTTTTTAGAAGAGTTAATTCTTATAAAAATTTGTTTGCTGGCCTTTACATATATGCATATGTATGTATTTATCAGTTAATGTATGAGAAATAAGGTTACGAGAGAGAACTAAGAGAGCGGGGGCGAGCAAAATCGAAGCAAAGACCAGCAAAATAGACTTGTGAGATTGCATCAGTCCACAACAATAAAAAAAAAGAAAGAAAGCCATTCAGTCGCTGTTGTTAAATATCCATTTGGCTTCTTCATTGTATTTCCAATCTGTCAGTTTGATTAGCTGTAACACACACAGCTGGTGGTGACTCACACTGGCTTTGACCCTGAGTCAAGAGAGTCCTTCAGATCAATAATCACAATGACGGTAGAGGGATCCTCGTCTCAAATTGTTCCAGACTGAAATTACAGGTTGATCAAATTACAAACCGGCACAATAAACAGATTATCAGTCTGTCGTGTTAAAAAATGTTCCTATAGAAATAATAAAATCTTGGTATCTTTTAGTTTAGAAGAAAATTAACGTTTTATTTTTTATAATTGTCAATTATATATATATAAAGGGATTGAACGCAGACATCGGAATTCTCCGTTATTATAAATATTTTACAGACGCTGCCGCTGTCGATAACAACAGAGACAAAAAAGCCGTTAAACAGGAATAACATTCATTTGATAAAGGGTATCTAACGAACCTGAAAATTTATGACAAAAAATAATAATAATAATAAAATAAGTGAATCCAATACTCCATAATATCGAGTTCATTCATTTATATATTTTTAATGCTTCGTAATAACGCCCAACTTTTAAAAAAACATTTAAAAATATATACCGAGAGAAGCATACGGAGACCACCTAAAATACAACATATATATATATATATATATATATATATATATATATGAATTAAACATTTTTAGAAAAAAACAAATGATGTTTCTAAAAATGTTTAATTCATACTGTCGGATTCACTTCCATTTACTTCGTATATATATATATTGATGTTCCGATGCTTTGTTGCCGTTGCTTTCTTCTGGACCTCTTATTTTCATGGTGTTGTGTCAGGGTGACTTCTGACATGTACAGTCCTCTATGGAGATTCTGCCGCCACCGAGGGCGGTCCTGAGCCAAATTTTCTCAGCTGGAAGGGGCAATGCCAAAGCACTTGAAATCATTCTTGCATACATCCTTGAATCGCAGCTGGGGGCGACCAATCTGTCTTTTACCAGATGTAAGCTCTCCATAGAAGATGTCTTTCGGGATTCGTCCATCATCCATCCGACGTACATAACCCAACCATCGGAGATGGCGTTGTCACAGTAGAGACTACAAGCTGGGGAGTTGAGCTCTCTCTAGGACTGCTGTGTTAGTGATCCTGTCCCTCTAGGTGATGCCCAGTATACGTCTAAGTCAGCGAAGGCAGATGTTATTTAGCCGCCACTCTTAGTGGAGTATAAGGTCCATGTTTCACTTCCATATATGAGGGTGCTGATAACACATGCCCTATACACTTGTACCTTTGTACGGATAGTGAGCTTGCTGTTGTCCCACACTCTTGCTGTGAGCTTCCCAAAAGTTCAGGCAACTTTTCCGATCCGGCAACTGAGTTCAGTATCAAGTGACAGGTTGTCAGTGATGGTGGACCCAATGTAGGTGAAGGTGTTTACGGCTTCCAGGGTGTAGATGTTGATGGTGATGGAGGGAGGATTTACAGTTCCCTGACCCATTGTCTTGGTTTTCTTTATACTAATGGTCAGGCTGAAGTCTTGGCTGGCTTGGGTGAAGTAGTCCATGAGTGTTTGCAGGTGCTACTGGGAGTGTGCTACCACTGTTGCGTCATCAGCATATAGCATGTCCCGGGACTTGCCTTCAAATGCAAAATCTGTGGTCGAGAATGTTTTCAAACATCGGACTTCACAGTCACAGGAGGCGCTGTAACTTCAGGGTCACATAAAAAAAAAAAAAATCTTTAAAAAAAACAAACTTTATCATAGTCTTCCGAGACTGAAATGCCAATGAATGATATATATATATATATATATATATTATTATATTTATATTTTTGCTTGAAGGCAATTATAAATGCATGTATCGCATAAAATTCGATAATTATAGAAAATAATCTTGACAAGTAAATCTCGCAAAGGATGGCTCGCTATGCAGAACACCGTACAGACTGTTTCGATATATGTGTGTGTGTGTGTGTGTGTGTGTGTGTGTGTGTGTGTGTGGTGTGTGTGTGTGTGTGTGTGTGTGTGTGTGTGTGTATTTGGCAGCATTCTTTCATTTATACATGTAGAATTAAACAAAACGCACATCTCCTATTTAACAATTTTATTAACAATCTTTTCGAGCTTTCTGGACAACTTTTTACATTTGGATGGAATCCGTGGATTAGTCCACCAAAGTTTTTATTCCAAGTACTTTCAGCACTTCGAAGTGCCATCATCAGGGGTGATGTGTTTGTGTTTCAGTTTTCTTTTTCTTTCTTTTTTCAAGTTGTATTAGTGAGAGTAATATATGTATGTATGTATATATGTATGTATGAATTAATAGTTGTTTATTTCTTTTAACAGGAAACACAGAATACATTTCAGAAGGATTTCAGGACACAGTTACAGATCCATCGATTGTTGCTTTGGCTTTTTACAATGGACTATGGTCTTTTGATGGATGGTGAGTAGAGGGATTCAATAATAATCTATTATTCACAAATAAGATATGAATAATATATATATATATATATATATATATATATATATATATATATATATATATATATATATATATATATATATATATATATATATATTAGAGATACCCAATTTGGTCGGCTGCTAGCTTTTTAAAAACTAATCAAAATTAATTAAATCTATTATTTAAGGTCAAACTTTTGTCTAAAATGATAAGTAGTAACATAATGACGATCATTAAAAAAAGAAAAATATCATTACATATGTAGTTTATTTTTAATAGATTTAAAACTATTTGTTTTGGTCAATTTCGACGCGATCCGCCATTCTGCCTCTTTTTAAATGGTTTTAGGCTCTTGTTTACAATTTTAAAATAACATTTGGGATGGAAAAAAAATTACCAAAAATCAGGTAATTATCCGATTTTAATGAAATTTTCAGTATTGATTTATCAATTAATGAATTTTATAATGCATCAGTTATTTTATTTCAAAACTTTAATTTAGTATTTTTGCTATGAAAAATTAATATATAAAATTCATTTAAAATATGAAAAGCCTGATGTTAAGTTTAAAATGTTATATTTTTAGATTCTAAAAATAAATATCTATTTAATGCAAACCTTATTTTATTACTGAAAAGTATACTTTTTGAAGAAAAACTCGATTGAAAATGTACCCCCTCCCCTTTTTAAGCAGAAAAAATATCGATGTATAATTTTTTCTTTTATAAAATAATAGCCAATTAAATAATTATCGAAATGAGTAAAAAAGAAATCTCCAAAAAATTAATTATTTATTATTTTTTTACATTTAATTTCGCGATTTTCAGTACTTATGTTCTCATAGAAAAGCCACCGTAAAAAATTATTTTGGGTTTCTATTCATAACTTCGGTCTTTTATCTCTTTATTTATACTGTAATTAGAAAACTGAAAGACCAACTCGAAAATGTCACGCCCCCAACATAAGGGGGGTCAAAATTAAGTGACCTGAAAAAAATGAGAAAGTTTTGAAATAAAATAAATAATGCATTATAAAGATCATTCATTGATAAATAAACACTGATAATTTCATTAAAATCCGATAATTTCCTGATATTTGGTAAATTATTTTCTGTAGGGGGAGGGGGCTAAAGTCATTTTGTCAAAAACGCATTTAAGGCCCATTTTGGTTATATATATATATATATATATATATATATATATATATATATATATATATCACTTCTAACTTATCTATACATATATATGCTTATTATATATATATATATATATATATATATATAGAGAGAGAGAGAGAGAGAGAGAGAGAGAGAAGTTAGAAGTGATAAATATATTTACAAATAGATAAATTCTTATCTTAATCATAAATCTGCCTATGAACAACAATATTCCAGGTTTGATACAGACCCTCACTAACTCAATACATGAGTAATACAACTTGGATTGGTGTGGCTGATGGTAGGTGTGGTGCTCTAGCTCAGATGCAAGTACAATTTCCCTGGTCTAGCACTAGTGAAAAGGAAAAGATTCCCCTCCCCAGGCAATATCTTTGAAAAATTAATTTTTACTTTTGAGATTTACAAATGCTGGACATTTTTAAGTAGAATTTCAATGCTATTTTAATTTTTGAATATCTTTGAATATATATATTTACCAACCCCTTTGCACGAGCAGGATGTGACACAAGGTCAATTTCTTAAGCAGAGTTTAACAGGTTTGAATTCGGAGTTTTCCTTCTCCTATACTGGTTACCTAGCCATGGTTAAAGAGCCCAGCCTTCCCTATCTGGAGGGAGAATTGGATTCATACCTTTACCAAGGGTATTAGCGCCATGTGAAATCCAAACAGCTTCGTCAAGGAATTGAACTCGGGTCGATGAGTCCATTTCCAATGACTCGAACCATTAGACCACGCACCTCCATTTTATATTTTATATCTTTGAATATAAATCAATAAGGGCCAGTTTAGCTCAGTCAGTAGAGTGTCCATCTAGGAACCACAAGGTTCCTGGTTCAATACTGGTCTTCACCAACTCAGCGTATGAGTAGCACATGGATCTGTGCAGTAAAGTGAAGAGCTGATGGTAGGTGTAGCACTTTAGCACCTTAGTTACTATGTCATAAGGACTCACCCTTTCTTCCCATATGTAGAAATCATAAACTGCTAGGGTTAATACTTACTGTATTTTAGAATAACCTGCCTTGACTCAGAAAAGGCAAAAGTGTGTGTGTGTGTGTGTGTGTGTGTGTGTGTGTGTGTGTGTGTGTGCATATACACACACAGAGTATCCCAAAATAATGTATACACTCTTTGAATCACTATAAGTAAAGTCGTCAGGGTGGCCTAATGTCTGAATTCAAACCTGTTAAACTCCATCGTCAAAAAAAAAATTGACCTTTTGTCACACCTGCTCGTGCAGGGGGGGGGGATATGCACACTGGACTGTCAGATGCTGAGCTCACCTGATACTCTCTTTGTGCTACTCGCCGGATGTGCCTATATGGCTTAAAGCACAGCCACAGAATCCACCGTCCTAGGCTACCTAACCTTGCCTTATCGTAGAGATTCTTGCAATCCTTGTATAGTCATCGTCAGAGTGGCCTAAAGTCGGTACCAGCCAGACAGCAAGGCAATCTATCCCTCTTTTCACTTGCGCAAGACCAAGGAGATTATTTTAGCATCTGAGGTGGAGAGCCACACCTACCATCAGCTCCTTACTTTACCACATAGATCCTTGTGCTACTCATATGCTGAATTGGCGAGGGTTGGTATCGAACTAGGAACCTTGTGGTTTCTAGCCGAACACCCTACCGACTGAGCTAACCCGGCCCATTCAATTTATGTATTTTGACTTGTAAGTAAGATTGATACAAGAGAAAGAATACAAAAAAGAGTGCATACATTATTTTGGACACCCTGTATATAATATAATGTATGTTTGGTAAGGGTTTGTGTTATTTGCGTGTGTGTGCCATGCCCATATGTGTTTGTGTGTTTGTGTGTGTGTGTTTGTATGTGTGTGTTGGATCTATAAAAAAAAAACATTACATTATATATACTAGTACAATTTAGATTTTTGAAACATATTGCATGAGGGGTTGGAGTAAAAAATTCAATGTCAGCGAGTTTGTACCCTAAGTAAGTAAAATTATCAAATTCATTAAAGGATTAAAAAATAAAACAATTTAAAATGTAAACTTTAAATATGTATTAAAATAAAACAAACTATATATAGATATATAATACCAGTCATGTATTTATTAAAACTTGTTTTAAAAAACAATGAGGCTGTCTAATGTTGCATGTTCAAATTTGGAGCGTATGTTATGACAATTTTGGGTAATATGACGTAAGCAGTGACGTAATTTTTGTTACAGACAAAAACCAGAAGTAAATCTACATTATTAATAGATTTACTATGCATCAGTAGAGATCATATATGATTCATTTTAACAGCACATGGTCATCTGTGTTCACCATATTGTACACTGATCTTATAATGATTTTTGATTGTTTGTTGGGGTTTTTTTTTTGGGGGGGGGTATTTTATTTGTTATGTTTTATTCTAAGATATTCACATGAGATTTTTCAACATCTGACATTAGAGACAACTTTTTTTCTTTTCAATATGTTATTATATTATGAATACTTGTAAATATATGCAAGTATTTAAGTTTATAATAAAAGGATAATGAAACTAAATAAGAATGCAGATAAAAAGATTCGAAATAGAGGGTGGTATAATCGAAAAAATAGAACAACTGAAACTTACTCTTCCATCACTCCCGTCTTTCATTGCTAAATTTTACTAATTTAACTATTTAGTTAAATTAGGTAGTAAAAAATAAAATTACAGTTATTTCTTCTTGTTAATGGATTTCTTTTGAGATTTATCCCTGAGATTTTTGCTCATATTGATTAAAATGAAACTAAACAATTAGAAATCAATAATACTAAGCACATATTTATTAAAATCAATTTTTTAAAATCAATATGCAAATTAGCTTTCCTGTTCACACTATAAACCACTATTTTGTTGTATATATAAGTACAATTGCATGTTATTAGTATGTAGATAAGGCTAACAGTATTGATAATGTAAAAGAATTCTTATTAATGATTTAGGATTAGATAAATAATAAAATTGTAGAGATTGTGATGTAAATGAACAAAGTGATAACCTAATATAATAACTATAAAAATGCATTAGAAATGTATAAAAATGCATTAGAAATGATTTTTACTATAAAGATGCATTAGAATGATTTTTATGCATTAGAAATGATTTTACTTAAAATGCATTAGAAATGATGCATTAAAATGATTTTACTATAAAGATGCATTAGAAATGATTTTTACTATAAAAATCTATGGAAAAGATTTTACTAGAAAATGTATTGGAAATGATTTTTACTATAAAGATGCATTAGAAATGATTTTTACTATAAAAATGCATATGAAATGATTTTTACTATAAAGATGCATTAGAAATGATTTTTACTATAAAAATGCATTAGAAATGATCTTTACTATAAGATGCATTAGAAATGATTTTACTATAAAATGCATTAGAAATGATTTTTACTATAAAGATGCATTAGAAATGATTTTTACTATAAAAATCTATGGGAAAAGATTTTACTAGAAAAATGTATTGAAATGATTTTTACTATAAAGATGCATTAGAAATGATTTTTACTATAAAAATGCATATGAAATGATTTTTACTATAAAGATGCATTAGAAATGATTTTTACTAAAAATGCATTAGAAAAATGATTTTTACTATAAAGATGCATTAGAAATGATTTTTACTATAAAAAATCTATGGGAAAAGATTTTTACTAGAAAAAATGTATTGGAAATGATTTTTACTATAAAGATGCATTAGAAATGATTTTTACTATAAAAATGCATATGAAATGATTTTTACTATAAAGATGCATTAGAAATGATTTTTACTATAAAAATATATTAGAAATGATCTTTACTATAAAGATGCATTAGAAATGATTTTTACTATAAAAATGCATTAGAAATGATTTTTACTATAAAAATATATTAGAAATGATCTTTACTATAAAGATGCATTAGAAATGATTTTTACTATAAAAATGCATTAGAAATGATCTTTACTATAAAGATGCATTAGAAATGATTTTTACTATAAAAATGCATTAGAAATGATTTTTCTAATGATTTTTACTAATAATAATCTTATTATTTTCAGGAACAACTTGAATTTTGTAACAGAAGAATTGAAAAATCCCACAAGGTTAGTTTTTTTTTTTTGTTTTTCAGTTTTTGAATTGAACTAAATCAAGAAAAATGGTAATTCTTGGCAGAATTACAACATTGCAGAATTGCTGCGTTTAGACATTACATTGAAGCATTTCAACTTTAGATTGCAGTATGATGTCGCAATGATGAAGTAGTGGCTCAAAGAACAGTCAACAGAATTTTACAGGGCAGTGATACATGCTCTCATTTGAAGGTGGGACATTGCTATTGAAAGAAACAGTGATTATGTGGAGAAGTAGTGATGTGTTCCACAGAGGACCAGCTTCATTTTGATGTATGATACATCTTCCTGTGTTGGTAATTATACTTGTCCTAAACAAAACAGCATTACCTTTTGACTCCCCTATGTGGAGAAGTAGGGATATGATCCACAGAGGACCAGATTCATTTTGATGTATGATACATCTTCCTGTGTTGGTAATTATACTGTCCTAAACAAAAAGCATTACTTTGACTCCCCTATGTGGAGAAGTAGGGATGTGATCCACAGAGGACCAGCTTCATTTTGATGTATGATACATCTTCCTGTGTTGGTAATTATACCTGTCCTAAACAAAACGGCATTACCTTTTGACTCCCCTATGTGGACAGTATATTACCAACATCGGAACATGTACCATACATCAAAATGAAGCTGGTCCTCTGTGGATCACATCCCTACTTCTCCACATAGGGGAGTCAAAAAGTAATGCATTTTGTTTAGGCAAGTATAATTACCAACACAGGAAGATGTATCATACATCAAAATGAGTTGTCCTCTGTGGATCACATCCCTACTTATCCACATAGGGAGTCAAAAAGTAAGTGTTTGTTTAGGACAGGTATAATTACCAACACAGGAAGATTATCATACATCAAAATGAAGCTGGTCCTCTGTGGATCACATCCCTACTTCTCCACATAGGGGAGTCAAAAGGTAAAGCCGTTTGTTTAGGAAAGTATAATTACCAACACAGGAAGATGTATCATACATCAAAATGAAGCTGGTCCTCTGTGGATCATATCCCTACTTCTCCACATAGGGGAGTCAAAAGTAATGCTTTTTGTTTAGGACAAGTATAATTACCAACACAGGAACATGTATCATACATCAAAATGAAGCTGGTCCTCTGTGGATCACATCCCTACTTCTCCACATAGGGAGTCAAAAGGTAATGCTGTTTGTTTAGGACAGGTATAATTACCAACACAGGAACATGGATCATACATCAAAATGAAGCTGGTCCTCTGTGGATCACACCTACTCTCCACATAGGTGAGTCAAAAGTAATCCGTTTGTTTAGGACAGGTATATTACCAACACAGGAAGATGTATCATACATCAAAATGAGCTGGTCCTCTGTGGATCATCCCTACTTCTCACATAGGGGAGTCAAAAGTAATGCTGTTTTGTTGTAGGAAGTATAATTACCAACACAGCAAATGTATCATACATCAAAATGAAGCTGGTCCTCTGTGGATCATCCCTACTTCTCCACATAGGGGAGTCAAAAGTAATGCCGTTTTTAGGACAAGTATAATACCAACACAGGAAGATGTATCATACATCAAAATAAAGCTGGTCTCTGTGATCATATCCCTACTTCTCCANATGGCCTCTAGAGTAGCTGATGGTATATATTTTGGGTATGCCTCTAGGAGTAAAAATGGTATGATATTGTGCGGCGTTCAGCTTCAAGCGATAAAGATGTGTATAATATGTTGGACTATGGACTTTAGGAGTAAACTGATGCATTGAATGTTGGGCTGATGGCCTCTAGGAGAAAAGCTGATGTATGACTATTTTGCTTATGGCCTCTAGGAGTAAAGATGGTATGATATGTAGGGCTTCAGCTTCTAGGATAAAGATGTATGATATGTTGGGCTATTGCTTCTAGGAGTAAAGTTGATGGTATGTTTGGCTTCGGCCTCTAGGAGTAAAGTTTCGTTCTGCCTCAGTGTGAACAACTGCCTGCTTTTATTACAGTTCGCCTAGCCGTATGTAAATTACACCTCTTGCCTTTCGCTTCTTTGCCACTTTCATTGGGGGATCGACTAGCTTAAAAGCCGCCCTATTGGACCCAATTAAGCTACTTTCATTATTAAATTTATTAAACTTGAATAATATTTAGGTGACTTCTCAATTAAATTCGATTATTCCTAAATTTATTTTCAAGTTATAAAAATTATCGTAAAAAATCACCAAAAGCAATTAAAACTTTTTTTTTTTAATTAATTAAAACTTGAGAATTCAACATTTCAGGATTACAAGTCTTGATATGTTGAGCTATGGCCTCTAGGCATAAAGTTGATGGTATGATGTGTTGGACTATGGCCTCTAGGAGTAAAGTTGATGGTATGATATGTTGGGCTATGGCCTCTAGGAGTAAAGTTGGTGGATGATGTGTTGGACTATGGCCTCTAGGAGTAAAGTTGATGGTGATATGTTGGGCTATGGCCTCTAGCGTAAAGGTATGAGTAAAGCTGATGGTATGATGTGTTGGGCTATGGCCTCTAGGAGTAAAGTTGATGGTATGATGTGTTGGACTATGGCCTCTAGGCGTAAAGTTGATGGTATGATACATTGGTTGATTGGATTTTATGGCATGTCAACTCATTGGGTCATTTTCATAAGTCAGTCAGGTTTTGCACGCGACTAGAACTAGTTGCTAAGTCTAACCACGCTGAAGAGACGTGAAATGTCGAAACACGATGTCTGTGGATGACTACATATATATATATATATATATATATATATATATATATATATATTATTATTATTATTATTATTATTATTATTATTAAAGTAAAGTTGGCGGAGTGGCATTTTGTCGGTATAGGTGGGACAGTGAGGAAGTCTATCCCCTTTTCGCTAGCGCTAGACCAAGGATATTGTTTTTGAATAGGTGGAGCGCCACACCTACTGCCCGCTCCCCACTTTACTGCACATATCAGATTACCCAATCTGAGCTACTCATGCGCTGAGTTGGTGAGGACCGTTATCGAACCCGTAACCTTGCGATTCCGAGGTGAGTGCTCTACCGACTGAGCTAAACGTGCCCATTATTATTATTATTATAGATTTTTCCCACCAGCATTAGCTGGTGGTATTTCACTGGAGTCTGAGTGACAACAAGTCTCCTTAGGTCTCCAGGACTCTTCTGAGTATTCTAGCCGATTGCAGCGGTGCAGTAGTCTAGATGGTCTCAATCCTTCCTCTGATTTCCAGATTCTCCAGTCTTTTTTCCAAGCTTTTTGGGACCGTTCCAAGTGCACCAACTACAATTGGTATCACTTTGACCCTCATATTCCATAGCTTTTTCAATTCTCTGGCAAGGTCCAGGTATTTGTCCATCTTTTCGTTTTCCTTCATCTTCACCCTGTGGTCTGCTAGAACTGCAAAATCCACCAGGTGACAAGTTCTTTATTTTTTGTTAATCAACACTAGGTCTGGTCTCCTGCCTGGGATAAGGGGATCCGTCTTTATTTCGAAGTCCCAGAGAATTTTATCCGTTTCATTCTCAAGAACAGATTCTGGTTTATACATATACCATTTTATCGTATGGTCAAAATTTAATTTTTGCATAATTCCCAGTGGATCACCTTCCCAACCTAGCCATGCCTAGCTTTGTATTCCTGTTGTGTTAGTTTGCGACATTCGCTTAATACATGGTTTACAGTCTTATCTCTGTCACCGCATAGTCTACATTTACTGTTTTGTTGGGTCTTATCAATTTTTGATTGAATATAATGTTTCCTTACGGCATTATTTTGTGATGCAATTATTAGTAATTCAGTTTCTTTTTGATGTTTCCTCTTCTTAACCATGTTCAAGTCTTTTCATGTGCGACCTCTCCGATTTGTCGTTTTGAAGTGTCCATATAATTGTTTCTTCCTATTTTTTGTTTCTAGTTTTCGTTGTTTTACTGTTTGTCCATATATTACATCTTACTATTGTTGGCTGCCATAAGTAATCTGTCTTTGCTCTTTTTGTGTATTCTTCAAGTTGTCGGATTGTGGCCTCTACGCAGTCATCTACGTTGGCAAGACCTTTACCACCTTCTTTTCTTGATACATATAGTCTATCTCTATCGTCTCTAGGGTGTAAAGCCTTGTACATTGTCATTAATTTTCCAATCCTTTAGTCAATCTGAGTTGTTGTTATTATTATTATTATTATTATTATTATTATTATTATTATTATTACTAGCAAATATATGCACCCTCCGGGTGCAAGTATTTAAGTTTTAATATAATAAGATATTGTATTAAATTAGAAAGGTTAATGAAACTAAATAAGAATGCAAATAAAAAAGATTTGAAACAGAGGGGTATAATCGAAAAAATAGAACAACTGAAACTTACTCTTCCATCACTCCCGTCTTTCATGTTATTTTTTCTAATTTAAGTATTTAGTTAAAAAAGGAAGTAACGAATAAAATGACAGTTATTTCTTCTTGTTAATGGATTTCATTTAAGATTCATTGAAGAGATTTTTGCTTATATTCATTAAAATAAAACCAAATAATTAGAAATCAATAATACTAAGCACATATTTATCAAAATCACATTTTTAATATCAATATGCAAATTAGCCTTCCCGTTCATACAGTAAACAGCTATTTTGTTGTATATATAAATATGATTGCATGTTATCAGTATGTCGATAAGGTCAACAGTATTAATAATGTAAAACAATTTTATTAATAATTGAGGTTTAAATAAAATAAAATCATGGAGAATGTGATATCAATAACTAAGAGAATTGTGACTTGAGTAGTAATATAGTTTCGGTTACAGACAGAAAAACACACAATCTCCATTATTATAAGATAATCATCATTATTATTGCTCCTTACGAGTTTTTTTTTTTTTTTGGTCGTCTTTCACCGAACGCTGAGTGACAGAAAGTCTCTTCGGGTCTCCATGACTCCGCTGAGTATTCTAGCCGATCTTAACAATACTGTTGTTTGGAAGGTCTCAATTCTTCCTCTCATTTCTAATTCCTCCAGCCACACGTGTTAACAAATTACAAGCAATTTACGAGACCTCCATGTCAAAGTCTACGATCATTCAATAAGCACGCCGTACTAATAACTATTTTCTGTGCATACTAATTAAACTATTTGTGTCACTAATAGCAAAACTCTTGCCGGTAAATACCAACAACCTTAGACAAGTCTTTTGTCTCTAACAGATATAACCTTCGGGGAAAACAGTGAAAGCACTCTTATTACCGTGGACCTTTTAACGTTAAAACGTTTCGTTTTTCTTTTCTTTTTTAAACCATCATCAGGACATTAGAATGAAAAAGGTGTTGTCTAAACAGTGATGGAAATCTTTCAAAAATTTGTTAACTAATTAATAAAAGAATTATTATAGATGGTGAAGTCGACATTAAAATGTTTCGGTTTTTTTAAAACCATCATCAGGACATTAGGGTGAAAAAGGTGTTGTCTAAATAGGGATGGAAATCTTTTCAAAATTTTGTTAACTAATTAATAAAAGAATTATTATAGATGGTGAAGTCGACATTAAAACGTTTCGGTTTTTTAAAACCATCATCAGGACATTAAGATGAATAAAGTGTTGTCAAAACAGTGATGGAAATCTTTTCAAAATTTTGTTAACTAATTAATAAAAAGAAATAGATTTATTATAGATGGTGAACTCGACATTAAAACGTTTCGGTTTTTTAAACCATCATCAGGACGTTAAGATGAATAAAGTGTTGTCAAAACAGTGATGGAAATCTTTTCAAAATTTTGTTAACTAATTAATAAAAAGAAATAGATGTATTATAGAAGGTAAACTCGACATTAAAACGTTTCGGGTTTTTTTAAACCATCACCAGGACATTAGGATAAATAAAGTGTCGTGGGAACAGTGATGAAAATCTTTTCAACATTTTGTTAACTAATTAATAAAAAAAATATTATAGATGGTGAACTCAATATTAAAACATTTCGGTTTTTTTAAACCATCATCAGGATATTAGGATGAATATAGTGTTGTCTGGAAATCTTTTCAAAATGAAACGCGAGATTATTAAATAACCTAAGTGTTGACTTGTTGTAAAAACCAACCAACCAACCAACCAATAATTGACATACCAACTTATATATAAAACAATATCACTTTATTTACACATCTTGGTATATTGATATCATCTTGAAATTCTGGCCGTTGTGACGCGGAAAATTCTGGCCGTTGTGACGTGGGAAAATTCTGGCCGTTGTGACGTGGAAAAAACCTGGGCGTTATGACGTGGAAAATTCTGGCCGTTGTGACGCGGGAAAATTCCAGCCGTTGTGACGTGGGAAAAATCTGGCCGTTGTGACGTGAGAAAATTCTGGCTGTTGTGACGTGGGAAAAATTCTGGCCGTGAAAATTCTGGCCGTTGTGTGGAAAATTCTGGCCGTTGTGACGTGGGAAAATTCTGGCCGTTGTGACGTGGAAAATTCTGGCCGTTATGACGTGAGAAAATTCAGGCCGTTGTGATGTGGGAAAATTCTTAATATGTAGTTGTTGCTTAAAGAAGAAAGTCTTTAATATTGAATTTTTCTGTAGTGACAGGTTAAAGAAGAGTTTTGACTTACTATGTTAAACATGAGTTCTTGTTGAAATATTATAAGAAATTGTGGGGGCTCGAAGCCCCCTCCCCCTGTTACGTAAACAAAAGAATGCAAATGTACGTCGTTGTTTGAGCGAAACAGTCAAGAGAATAATTTTTTTTTTTTTTTTGCGCTCACCTCGCGGCTAAACTGAAAACACGTGGTTAACTGTAAAAGTAAAGAATATAAATTCTATAGAGTTAATTTGTAGACATCCTTAGTACGAACAGAAGAGATTGCACCTACTAACCACTAAGGTGTGTGTACAACAATATGGCACGTCTAATATTTGATGACTACCATAGAAAAGATAAAATTTCATTCTTGAAACTACCAACCAATAAGATCAATCAATCAATAAGGTGTGCCGACAAAACGGGTAATCACCCCCCCCCCTCTCTCTCTCTCTCTCTCTCTCTCTCTCTCTCTCTCTCTCTCTCTATCTATCTATCTATCTATCTATCTATCTCTTTCATCCGTCCCTATTGGCCATCATACTTCTCTCTTTCTTTCTATCTCTTCATCTTGCCCATCACCACCTCCTTTCCCCCCTCTCTCTCTCTCTCTCTCTCTCTCTCTCTCTCTCTTCATCCGTCTCTATTCTATCTCTTCATCTATCCCTATTGGCCATCATCTCTCTCTCTCTCTATCTATCTATCTATCTATCTCTCTTCATCCGTCTCTATTGTCCATCATAGTTCTCTTTCTCTCTCTCTATCTCTTAATCTATCCCTATTGGCCATCACTTTTCCCCACCCCACCCCCCTCTCTCTCTCTCTCTCTCTCTCTCTCTCTCTCTCTCTCTCTCTCTCTCTCTCTCTCTCTCTCTCTATTGTCCACCATAGTTCTCTTTCTCTCTTTCTATCTCTTCATCTATCCGTATTGGCCATCACCTCCCCGTTCCCCCCCTCTCTCTCTCTCTCTCTCTCTCTCTCTCTCTCTCTCTCTCTTCATCTGTCTCTCTCCTTCTCTCTTCATCTGTCTCTATTGGCTATAACACTTACTAAGTCTCCGAGACGGTACATATTGTCTTACACAGAGACATTCGATTTACATACGATCGATAATCTGTCAATAGCAGTCCTCGCCTTACCATGTTCGCGTATGTTGACATCGCTTTCACTAGATTAGATTTTGCTATCGAGATATTTGGACTGGTCTTCTCATTTCAGAGAATTGCCATTTAATGAGAAGATGGAACTATCTTGATTAAACACACATCAAATCTGTTTTATCTGAGTTCACATCGAGACCAATGCCTCTTGTTCTGCCTTCTCCAGGCAATGCAGCACAGATTTACGGTTTAGTGATATCAAGTATGATGATTGGCTATCCAGTAGTGGTACCAAGCTGAGTGTCTACAAAGCGTGTGTTCTCAGTACACTCCTTTACTGCAGCAATTATGGCCAAACTGAGCAAGAGAGTCTGGAATAATGCCAGCCTCACCAAGAAAACAAAGATGCGTGTCTACAAAGCGTGTGTTCTCAGTACACTCCTTTACTGCAGCAATTATGGCCAA
This sequence comes from Doryteuthis pealeii, assembly GCA_023376005.1. Lineage (NCBI taxonomy): Eukaryota > Metazoa > Mollusca > Cephalopoda > Myopsida > Loliginidae > Doryteuthis > Doryteuthis pealeii. The sequence goes on along the minus strand of CM042171.1, from coordinate 19,490,042 downwards.
ACTGAGCAAGAGAGTCTGAAATAATGCCAGCCTCACCAAGAAAACAAAGATGCGTGTCTACAAAGCGTGTGTCCGCAGTAGACTCCTCTACTGCAGCATTCATGGCCAAACTGAGCAAGAGAGTCTGGAATAATGCCAGCCTCACCAAGAAAACAAAGATGTGTGCCTACAAAGCGTGTGTTCTCAGTACACTCCTTTACTGCAGCAGTCATAGCCAAACTGAGCAAGAGAGTCTGAAATAATGCCAGCCTCACCAAGAAAACAAAGAGTGTCTACAAAGCGTGTGTCCGCAGTAGACTCCTCTACAGCAGCAGTCATGGCCAAACTGAGCAAGAGAGTCTGGAATAATGCCAGCCTCACCAAGAAAACAAAGATGCGTGTCTACAAAGCGTGTGTTCTCAGTACACTCCTTTACTGCAGCATTCATGGCCAAACTGAGCAAGAGAGTCTGGAATAATGCCAGCCTCACCAAGAAAACAAAGATGTGTGTCTACGAAGTGTGTGTTCTCAGTACACTCCTCTACAGCAGCATTCATGGCCAAACTGAGCAAGAGAGTCTGAAATAATGCCAGCCTCACCAAGAAAACAAAGATGTGTGTCTACAAAGCGTGTTCTCAGTACACTCCTTTACTGCAGCATTCATGGCCAAACTGAGCAAGAGAGTCTGGAATAATGCCAGCCTCACCAAGAAAACAAAGATGTGTGTCTACAAAGCGTGTGTTCTCAGTATACTCCTTTACTGCAGCATTCATGACCAAACTGAGCAAGAGAGTCTGAAATAATGCCAGCCTCACCAAGAAAACAAAGATGTGTGTGTCTACAAAGCGTGTTTCTCAGTACACTCCTTTACTGCAGCATTCATGGCCAAACTGAGCAAGAGAGTCTGAAATAATGCCAGCCTCACCAAGAAAACAAAGATGTGTGTCTA
>CM042171.1:19469114-19484114 GCA_023376005.1 Doryteuthis pealeii | reverse complement strand
ACTGGCATCAAATTCTTTATGTTATATAGCGGCTTCTTCAAATTCACGCTGCTAAATCGGCGTACCTATCGTAGCGGGTATATTGCGGGTATCGTCACCAACCCTAGACGATATATGTAGTAGTCGCTTAATGAAATCTACAACACATGGGTATAGTAGGAGTTTTGACTTTATTTCTTCTTCTCGACTGTACGTGGTGGGTGGCGAGCGTTGACAATGGAAATGCCCCGGGGTTGACAATGACTACTACTATTGTTGTGATGACTGGCGCTGGTGAGGTGGAAGGGGTGGATGAATTTCACTGCCCGCTGGCAGCGATGGACCGTGTCGACGGTCACTCCTTGTGCTCTGTTCACCGTCCGCTGTCTGACTGCCTTGTCGGCTTGAACCCTCAGGCCTTTTATATTGATAGGTACTCCTACGCATCTTTATCTTTTTTATCTGATAATGGGCATTTGTTATATATTTCTCTATCTTCTCCCTTCTTCTTTGACCGGAAAGTCTCGCTTCCGTTTTTTAACTTCTTTGTTCGCTTTTACCGGGAAAAAAGTCCTTTGTCATTTTTTTCGTCTTTTCTTTGTTTAATTTAACCGGAAATTCCTATTTCCGTTTGTACAATATACAACATGCGTATATTGGTTTGGTTTGGTTTTAATAAGAATTAAATGTAGTTTTAGATTCAGTTGCTAAAACCACTTCTTATATACGTTAGGAGGCTTCAGCGAAACCTCCGAACATAGGCGAACGAATATATGCAACAAAATCCAACAAGAGGTACATAACAAAATACAGACTTTATTGTCTGAGCACATTTAACAAAAACAATAAAAATACAAAACAGCTAGACGAAAGTCCCTAAAGAAAGAAGAGAAAGTTCTTAGGTTAAACGAAGAGATGAAAGTTTACTTCGCAAGGTTTATCACTTACTTTTGTACAGAAGCCACGTCGGTAAGGGTCTCTTCATGAAGGCATGAGAGTGTTAGTAGGCACGCGTGGTCACAGCTATAATTGCGGGAGATCCAGACACCTCTACGGGGATAGAGTATAAGAGAGAATGAAGTGATTTAATGGAGACGTGCATGTTTTGAATGTTATCATGTGCTATGCGACACGAGGTTTGTTGGGGGTGAAATTCTCCTTGTCCATGCGGACAGTCCACTGGAGATGCTTGATAAACAAATCGCATCATATTTTAGTATAGAAATACTTGTTTTCTGTAATAAAGCCCGGGGGGTGGGGATAAAAGAAAGACTAATTAAGAGATTTGTAAAGAAGAAATAATTAATTTAAAGGGTCGATTGGTTCTGATAAATTGATTCGAAGAAAGACTTCTTTATGGATCGAAACCTTAACTCGCAGTTGATCAGAGAGTTTGAATACAAACAAAGCACCCCACACACCAACCCCAAAGAATCTGGAGCGTGACTAGAGACGAGTGGAACTTATAAAAAAATAACTGAACCCAGAGGAAATGAAGTCCGAAAACATAAAAACTGACCTTGTTACCGATCTTCCAATTTTAGAAAACAAATTAAGGAGGTCAAACAGGTTTGGAGTGTGTGAGATGTGCACTACAGAATTTTAGTGTGCATATATAACTGATTTTCGCAGATAGAAGGATAATCCTTAATTAATACACAAGTGAGCATACGTTATTATCATCTTCAAGTAGATAATCATATAATATTATAATATAATATATATATATACTATATATGATATTAGTATATATATATATTCAAAATCTTTAGAGGATGAAAGTACGACAAAAACACATTTATGTAAGGTTAGCCTTATTTCTATTTAAAACAAATATAGGGAAAAACCATTGTTGTATAACTTTATTTAAGCCCAGCACATAGAAATTTCACATTTCCTTCAAATATGTTTTAGAAATTCACTTCCACCCAAACACAACATTCAACACACCACACACACACACACACACACACACCACACACATACTCATACATACATACTATATATATAAGTGCTTAATTTGGAGCGGACCTAATTTTGAAAAATTAATTAATTAATAATTGAATTAGGCGGGGATACCTATTAAAATGATGGCTAAACAAATCGAGAAAAATCAATCTCTGTATGTACCATTTTCGCGCCTATTAGGCCTCATCATTATCGGCAAAAAGCCATTCTAAACCAAACCTTGTTTACAAAACTTATCATATCGTCGTGTTTATAAATAGTCACTAGAAGAGGAATATGTAACCCTACTACTAAACAAATCAATAAAAAATCCTAGAGTCCGTTTAGTGTTGGGTGTATGAGATCGGCCTGTCAGCCTTTGGCAGTCCGGTTTCAAATCACGCACAGGGCGGTCTTCCGATCTATAGCCCTTCTGCTGATTAGCATGTGTCGCTCCTGTAATATAGGGCCGAATACATATTATGCCACTCTGACTAAGCTACAGGACTCGCATATCTTCAGAATTTTTCTGCTCAGAATCGTGCTTCCTTAGGCCGATACAATCATAGTGCATTCATAACGTAGAGAGTATTTATCTCGTCCCGACACCTCAGATTCATTATATAAGATGTACAGATCTACTTTCATAGAAACTGTAAGACGTACTGACAGACTCTGCATCACACGATTAGATAGCACTGTATATCTCTCCCCACATCAACAGATCTCATCAGCGTCAAGAAGAAGTGTCACAAATCTCACAAACACGCCATAATACATACTCCTCTTGTACTATAGATGCATTATACGTATATCCCATCCCTTGACATTAGTACTATCTTGATTCGATCGCGCATTTTACACCTTCTGAGGGGTTTTATCTACAACTCCTACAAACGATATTATCGAACACCACAAGTTGATTTGATAACTTTACACTCTTTCTCTCAAAAATTACGCTCGTGCGACTTGAAATTACTTATTCTCTTGTTAGACGTAAGCTGTATGCGAACTTAATACTCGCGTGCATTAAACAATTTGTTTGAATAACTCAGTCGTGCTTGATACACACTTTGTTCTATTAATATTTATACACTCAAACCTCTCATTGCGAGTGATTTAGTTCATGAAACTATGCGATCACATCTCTTCATCATGACTCTCTCGCATTCTAAAGAATAAAATTTATATTTATTTAGACACAAAATCACACGCATCTTAAAACTCCGAGCAATCTAGGAATAATGAAGCCGCAGTGTCGTCTGTTAGCACCTATTCTCATTTTATCGTACAGGCCTTGGTGTTCCTTACACAGTCCTTGTCTCTGCATCATACAGCTACTACGTACCGTACGCATAGCTCGACGCCTAACTTCACTCTGAGCTCAGTACAATACACCTGCTGATTCTTTATCACTCATGCTACATGACTACAAGCAGCATAGACGCCTATTTCATATATATATATATATTATATATATAAGCTACTATATATATAATTTATAAAAATAAAAATCGAACAGATTATGGAATTAGTTGAGATCCATAAGGGAAAAATAAAAAGACAAAGTCGTTGACTAATCTTGAAAGGGGTGTTATAGCGGGTGCGTAAAGTTGCTAAACAATTTGTATTCTTTTAGCGGCTCTGTAAGTCATGTCATTAACCGGGACTAAACTATACAAGAGTTAACGCAGGTAACCACTTGTCTGTTTGGGTAAAAGGAGTTCTTTGTCAGCTTCGTATAATAGCTGGGGAGGCTGACACTGTCTCATTCGTTCTCTGGATGTGCTTGCCAACTGTGTTTCGTGCCTGTTGTTTTCTAGCCCTGACGCATGAAGAAGGAGACTGTTCTAGTCCTGTTTCAAGCTGCTCGTGTGTTCGCTTGTCCTGATCTAGACAGTTTTTTGTCTGTTCTGTCCAAAAATGTTAAGGGTTCTGACCGCTGTTCAGTGGTTTTTTACTTCCGGGGTTACCTTCTTCTGGAGTTCAGTGTTTTTCATACGGTAAGTGTCTCCAAACCCAAGATAGCTGCTTTCGAAAACTTGATTGATTTTGATAAAGTCCACAGAACCATTAAGGTACTACGACCTTCCAATTAGTCTCTTTTGGTAGTATTGGTCTGAAAATAAAATGGCGCGTATCAGGATGTTCTGTGTCGCAAAGATTATCATCAACAAATATGGAAAGTATGGATGAGATATCGCAATAAGGCCATTATTATTCAAGGCATCCTTTGCCGGATGATACTCTACTACGGCGTATCAGATCGTGTTGATATAGTGAGGAAGACAGACTGTTGTATTGTAACTCTTTGTTGAGATGTGTTCGATTGCTATAGGAGTCCGTGATAATGGCCTGCATTTCTGGAGGAACATTAGACCATTCCTGCATATGAATGCTCTTGGCTGTATGAAAACTCCTATCAATACTGGCAAGATTCCTCCAACTCCTGTACCATTACTTCAAAAGAAAGTACGTGAACTCGAAGTACTGATGTGACTAAATCCGTTAAAAAACAGTCGTGCTGTACGATGTATCTTTATACTTTATAATAGATTATTGAGTATTCTCTGTCTGTAACCAGAAACGTATATTCACGACTCAAGTCACAAGTTCCTTATTTATTCCATCTTTCCGTGATTTTATTTTTTATTTAAACCTCAATTCATTTTAACGAAAAATTGTTTTTACATATCAATACTGTCTGATCATGTCTTCTACTAAACGTAACATGCAACTGTCGTTATTAATCATATATACAACAAAGAATAGCGTTTACGAAGGGACTGTAATGGCGGGAAAGCGCGTAATTTGCATATTGCATATACAAGTATTTTGATTTCAATCAAGATAATTGACTTCGGTATTTATTGATTTTTCAATTGTGTTGATTTTTATTTCTACAAAATGAATATGAAGGGGCAAAAATCTAGCGTACAATTCGAAAAAATTCTGGCTAATACAGAATAACCAGAACAATATCTCCTCACCCGGTCCTAGCGACTGCCACACTTAAACACGATGAGATAATAATTGTGCAATTTATTTCTTTCGTTCTTCCCTTATCTTTAAACTACAATAGTTAATTTTAGGGCAAATCTAGCACATTGTAAAGACGCCGAGTTGATGGGAGAGTAAGGTTCAGGTGTTCCCATTTTTATTTACTCCCTCTGTTTCAAATCTTTTTAATTTAGTTTACTCTTCTGTAAAATCTTTTTATCTGTATTTCCTTATTTTAGTCTTTATTCTAGCCTTTTCTAATTATGAACTATAAATTTTATTACATTAAACTTGGATACTTGCACCCGGAGGGTGCATATATTTGCTAGTGAAGAATAAATTAAACGTTTTTAGATTTTTTTTCAACCAAATGCGTTGATGAAAAATTACTTGTCAAAGTGAATGATTCGTATGAAAGCTGTTTGCTTTCGTCCTTTCTTTTCTTTTCATAAAGATGGTGGTTGGGAATTTATTGTCCCTGCGGTAAGACGTTAAACTCTATTGGTGGTGAGGTTTCAATTCTTGAGCTCTGGGAATGTGGCATACCCCCTTCGTCACCATTAATCACATGTCCATTCTGATCCGAAGTGCGTTTGTCTCCTCTAGGGTCTCATCTTACTGGGCTACGATAGGAAAAGATATAGTACTTAAAATTGTAGCATCAGACCCTAGGCATGCGGGTTACTGCGCATAAATTCGTGCACACTCCTGCTTCAATCTTATGTTTAATATAAATCTCTCGAGTTATTATAAATATTGCGCGCCCACAAGTAGCTACATCAAAAATGCTCTGAATCAAATCACGAAAACTCTATGTATTTCTCGGCATGAAAATAACCCCCACAGATGGTTGACAGTGTCGATAAAAATCCCAAACCACAACAAGCCCACTCGCCCCTGTCCGGTTCGAGGGCGATAGAATCTTGCACCGACCTCGCCAACTTCTGCAAGGGAGGTAAGACTTTCCCCAATGGGGTCACCAATGCTTGGCACGGTGCGCGGTAGCGGCGAACCCGTGATGCCGTAAGGATAGGAACCCAGAACGCTGGCTCACATAGATCCTTTTATGAGCAGTTCATGACTTGCAAGGTAATTCCAACTTTAGGTTTTTCTTGAGGCTAGCGGGCGAGTCGGAGAGGCCCCCTCGAATCAATCGGCTGGCCACGTCAAGCCCCTAGCAACTATTTTGATTGCCCCAACCCTATTGCCCTTATTGCAAGCCCCCAAATCCTTCTTATTCATATCGGGTGCGTAGAAGGCGGGTGTTTCTTGATGGGTCTACATGTCCTGGAATGACGTTAAAATCTTATCTGATGGTGCAGGTTCCAGTCGTGGAGGTTTGTGGAATGTGGAGCACCCCTTCAATCACCCATTGCTCCCTGGTCCACTCTGATCGGAATGGACGTGGTAGTACCTGCTCTAGAGCACTTGATGATGAGAGGTCCCACTATGGAGACATATAAATAGAAAAAAACATGAGTTTGATAAAACAACATTGTAGACTGTTATCATTAAGAATTGAGTTTACTTTGAACACACTTTACTGGGCATTAACATGACCCACTGAGGTTGATGATGCCGTAAACCCAAGACCAAATCAAACCAAACATAAGATGTGTTTAGGGGTTATGTGTCCACATTTTTACATATCGAGACTGCAGGACCTGTAGACTAATACCACAGTAATGATACGATTCCAATTATTACAACGATTTGATATGTTTACTTAAGAGCTATTGCATTTACTATCAATATGTACAATGTATAATAATCTTGATTTAACTCTCTTTATTTCATCTTTTTCATCATGTTAGTGACTTGCGGCTAAAAGAAAAATGACGAGATATATATACTATATTATATATATTATATATATATTATATATATATTATATATAGGCGAAGCTCTGATGGTAGGTCTTGCGCTTTGCTCCACTTCATATGTCAAAAACAAATCTCCTTGGTCTAGCACTATGTGAACAAGGCGGATGATACCAACTTTGGCTACCCCGAGAACAGAGTTCTTCTCATACTACTAATTATAACTATCATAGTATATATATATATATAATATAGAAGAGAGCGAGAGAAGAGAGACGAGAGAGAGAGAGAGAGAGAGAGAGATGAGAGAACCGCGACGAGATGCCATTACCCATAAAATTAGAAACACTCCAATAGCAATTTTTTTGGAGAGTTAATTTCTTCTATAAAAATTGTTTGCTGGCTCTTTACATATTGCATATTGTATGTATTTATCAGTTTAATTATGAGCAGACTGATAAGGTTACGGAGAGAGAACTATAGGAGAGCGAGTGCTAGCGGCGGAGCAGAAATCCGAAAGCAAAGACCAGACCAAAGAATGAGACATTCGAGATTGCATCAGTCCAGCAAGCGAAGTAAATAAAATAGAAAGAGAAAGCCATTCCGTCGCTTGTTGAAGTTTTAATATCACCTTTGGCTCTTACATTGTACTTTCCAATCTGTCAGTTGATCTAGCTGTAACACACCACAGCTGAGTGGTGACTCACACTTTGGCCTTTTGCAACCCTGAGTCCAGAGAGTCCATTCAGATCAATAATGCTACAATTGACCTACTCCTAGAGGTGATCCCTCGTCTCAAACTCGTGTCCAGACTGAAAATTACACGGTCTGATTGCAAATGTACGAAACCCGGCACAATAACAGCAGCTCCATTATCAAGTCGTTCGTGTTTAAAAATAATGTTCCTATTCAGGAAAATAATAAGAATCTTTGTGAAAATAACGTTTTTAATTTTTCCTATAATTGTCAATTATACTATATTGCATATAAATGGGACTTGAACGCAGACATGCGGAATTCTCAGGCTTATTTATATCAATTATTTTACCAGACGCTGCGCTGTCGATAACGACAAGGAGACATTAACAAAGCACCGCTAACACAGGTACGAACAGTATCACGCGCTCAATATACACTTCAATTTGACTAAAGGTGTGGTATCTAAGCGGAGCTCTGAAAATCTTATGACAAAAAATAATATTGAATATAATAATACGGTGAATCCAATACCTCCCATTAATATCGAGTTCATTGCACTTTATATTATTTTTATGCCTTTCCGTAATAACGCCCCACTTTTTAAACAAAACATTTTGAAAATATGCTAAGTACGAGAGAAGCATACGGAAGACCACCTTAAACATAATACAACCATCTACATGATATATTATAGTTATGCAGCCCTACGTAGTATATCATATATATATATTATATATATATATGAATTAAACTTTTTAGAAAAAAACAAATGAGGTTTCTAAAAATGTTTAATTTCATACTGTTCGGATCACTTCCGATTTACTTCCGTATATATATATATTGATGTCCGAATGCTTGTGCCCGTTGCTTTCTTTCTGGACCTACTTATCTTCAATTTGGTGTTTTGTGTCAGGGTGAACCTTATTCTGACATGTACAGGTCCTCTATGGAGATTCTGCCGCACACCGATGGGCTCGGTCTCCTGCAGCCCCAAGATTTTCCCCAGCTGGGAAGGGTGCAATGCCCAAAGCACCTGAAATCATTCTTGCATACGGGGGCGCGACCATCTTCTTTTACCAGATGTAAGCTCCTCCGATATAGAAAGATTGTTCTTCGGGATTCGTCCATCATCCATCCCCGACGTACATAAAAACCCCAACCATCGGAGATGACGTTGTCTCAGTAGATACTACAAGCTGGGGACGTTGAGCTCTCTTCTAGGACTGCTGTTTTTAGTGAATCCTGTTCCCTCCAGAGTTGATGCCCAGTTATACCGTCTAGTCAGCGAAGGCAGATTGTTATTTAGCCGCCACTTCTTGGTTGGGGAGTATTAAGGTCATGGTTTCACTTCACAATTATATGCAGGGTGCTTGATAACACATTGCCCCTCTACACTTTACCCTTTTGTACGGATAGTGGCTTGCCTGATTGGTCCCACTCACTCTTGCTGCTGAGGCTTCCAACAATTCGGCAGCTTTTCCGATCCGGCAAGCTGGAGTTTTCCAGTATCAAGTGAAGGGTTGTCAGTCGATGGTGGACCCAATAGTAGGTGGAAAGTGTGTTACGGCTTTCCAGGGTGTAGCCTGTTGATCCGGTGAGGAGCGGGGGATTTACAGTTCCCTGCACCCATCTGTCTTAGGTTGTCTTGATATACTTCAATGGTCAGGCTGAAGTCTGGCTGGCCCTTGGGTGGAAGTGGTCCTTATGAGTGTTGCAGTGCTACTGGAGTGTCTGCTTTACCACTGTTTGCGTCATCAGCATTATCAGCATGCTCCGCGGGACTGCCTTTGAATATGCACAAATCCTTGCGACAACGGCCGCCTGTGGTCGAGAATGTTTTAAACATCGGACTTCACAAGTCACAGGGGCAGGCGTCTACTGTAACGTCCAGGGGCACATAAAAACAAACAAAAATCTTTAAAACAAACCAAACATCATAGTCTTCCGAGACGGAAATGCCAATGAAGATATACTATAGTATATATAATATATATTATATATATATATTTTATATATAGTTGTGTGTGTGTTGTGTGTGTGTGTGTGTGTGTGTGTGTGTGTGTGTATTTGGGCAGCATTCATTTCATTTTATACATGTAGAAATAAACAAAACGCACATCTCCTGTTTAACATTTTATTAACAATCTTTTTCGAGCTTTCTGGACAACTTTTTACCATTGATGGAATAGTGGATTAGGTCCACCAAAGTTTTTATTCAAGTACTTTTCGGCGCTGTCTAAGTGACCATCATCAGGGGTGATGATGTTTGTGTTTCAGCTTTCTTTTTTCTTTCTTGTTTCAAGTTGTATTTTAGTGAGGAGTAATATATGTATGTATGTTATGTATGTCATGTATGTATGTTTATGTATGTATGTATGAATTAACTTAGTCTAGTTTATTTCTTTAACAGGAAACACAGAATACATTTCAGAAGGATTTCAGGACACGTTACAGATCATCGATTGTTGCTGCTTTTTACAATGGGGACTATTGGTCTTTTGATGGATTGGTGAGTAGAGTTGATTCAATAATAAAACTATGTTATCACAAATAAGATATGAATATATATATATATATATATATTTATATATATATATATATAATAAAGAAGACCTCCTGGCACACCAACCCCCTACAAGATCCCAGACTCTCCGGCCCGTCGCCACCGTACTGAGTGAAGGGACAACCCATAATATATATATATATATATATATTGAGTACCCAATTTTGTCGGCTTGCTAGCTTTTTTTAAAAACTAATCATTATTAATTTAAATTCTATTATTTTAGGTCAAACTTTTGTTCTAAAAGATAAGTAGTAACATTAAGACGTCATTTAAAAAAGAAAATTCACTTTACATTATGTAGTTTATTTTTAATAGATTTAAACTATTTGTTTTGGTCAATTTTTCGACTCGATCGCATTCTGCCTCTTTTTAAAATGGACGTGTTTAGGCTCTGTTTACAATTTTAACAATAAACATTTGGGATGGAAAAAAAAATTACCAAGAAATCAGGTAATATCCGATTTTAATGAATTTTCAGTATGATTTGTTCAATTAATGAATTTTTATAATGCATCCAGTTATTTTTATTTCAAAACTTTAATTTAGTATTTTTGCTATGAAAAATTAATATATAAAAATCATTTAAATATGAAAAGCCTTAGATGTTAAGTTTAAAATGTTATATTTTTTAGATTTCTCAAAAATAAATATCTATTTAATGCAAACCTTATTTTATTACTGAAAAAGTATACTTTTTGAAGAAAAATCGATTTGAAATGTACCCCCTCCCTTTTTAAGCAGAAAAAAATATCGATTGTATAATTTTTTCTTTATTAAAATAATAGCCAATTAAACTAATTCATCGAAATGAGGTAAAAAAGGAAAATCTCCAAAAAATTAATTATTTTATTATTTTTTTACATTTAATTTCGCCGATTTTCAGTACTTCACATGTTTCTCAGGTGGAAAAGCCACGTAAAGAAATAAAATATTTTGGGTTTCTATTCATAACTTCGGTCTTTTATTCTCTTTATTTATTACTGTATATAGAAAACTGACAAGACCCAACTCGAATAAAATAGTCACGCCCCCAACATAACAGGTGGGCAAAATTAAGTGACCTGAAAATAGAGAAAGTTTGAATAAAATAAAATAATTTGCATTATAAAGATCATTTATGGATAAATAAACACGAATATTTCATTAAAATCCGATAATTTCCCTAGATTTCTGGTAAAATTATTTTTCGTGTAGGGGGGGCTAAAGTTCATTTTGTCAAAAACGCATTGTTAAGGCCATTTTGGTTTATACTATATACTATATATTATCTTCCTCTCTAGTATATCATTTTATATCATATCACTTCTAATTACTATATATATATGCTTATTATATATATATATATATAATTATACTCTCTCTCTAGAGAGAGGAGAGAGATGAAAGAATGAGATGATGAGAGAGAGAAGTTAGAAGTGTACAATATTATTTACAAAGATTAAATTCTTATGCTTAATCATAAACTCTGCCTATGAACAACATATTCCAGGTTGATACAGACCCTCACTAACTCATACATGAAGTAATTACAACTTGGATTGGTGGCTGTGGTAGGTGTTGGTGCTTCTAGCTCAGATGCAAGTACAATTTCCCTGGTCTAGCACAGGTGAAAAGGAAAACGCTTTCCCTCCCCAGGCAATATTTTGAGAAAATTAATTTTTACTTCTTGAGATTTACAAATGCTGGGACATTGTTTAAGTAGGAATTTCAATGCTATTTTAATTTTGAATATCTTGAATTATATATATTTACCAACCCCCTCCGCACGAGGCAGGATGTGATACAAGGTCAATTTTCTTAAGGTGGAGTTTAACAGAGGGTTTGAATTCGGGTTTTCCTTCTCCTATTACTTGGGTTACCTAGGCCATGGTTTAAGAGCCCAGCCTTCCCTAATCTGGAGGAGAAATTGGATTCATACTTTACCAAGTGTATTTAGCGCCATGTTGAAATCCAAACAGCTTCGTCAAGAATTGAACTCGGGTGTCGATGAGTCCATTTCCAATGACTCGAAACCATTAGACCATGCGCCTCCATTTATTATTTTATTTTCTTTGGAATATAATCAATAAAGGGCCAGTTTAGGCTCAGTCAGTAGAGTGTCCCATCTAGGAACCACAAGGTTCCTGCGTCAATACTGCGAGTCTTCCACCAAATCAGCGTATTGAAGTAGCACATGATCGGTGCAGTAAAGTTGAAGAGTTGATGGTAGGTGTAGCACTAAAGGGGCCCACGACTTTTGTTTAGGTTTTTAATTTTAACTTATGTACATAAGGACTCCCCTTTCTTCCCATATGTTAGAAATCATAAACTGCTAGGGTTTTAAACCTACTGTACTTTAGAATAACTGCCTTGACTCAGAAAAGGCAAAAGTGTGCTGTGTGTGTGTGTTTGTGTGTTGTGTGTGTGTGGTGTGTGTAACACACACAGAGTATCCCAAAATAATGTAATAAACTCTTGAAAATCAAGCTATAAGTAAAGTCGTTCAGGGTTTGGCCCTATGTTGAATCAAACCTGTTAAACTCCATCGTCAAAAAAAATTTGACCTTTTGTCACACCTGCTCGTGCGAGGGGGGTATTATGCACTGGGACTGTCAGCATTGCTGAGCTCAACCTTGATACTACTCTTTGTGCTACTCGCCGGATGTGACTATATGGCTTGAAGCACAGCCAAAGGAATCCACCATTCTAGGGGCACTAACTTGCCTTATCGTAGAGATTTCTTGCAATCCTTGTATAGTCATCGTCAGAGTGCCTAAAGTCACGGGTACAGCAGACAGCAAGGCAATCTACCCTCTTTTCAACTTTGCGCGAGAACCAAGGAGATTATTTAGGCATCTGAGGTGGAACACCCACCTACCATCAAGCTCCTTTACTTTCCACATAGACCCTGTGCTACTCATATGCTGAAATTTTGGCAGAGGGTTTTGGTTCATCGAACTAGGAAACTTGGTGTTCAGACCGAACACCTACCGACTGAGCTAACCGGCCCATCCAAATTAGTATTGACATTGTAAGTAAGATTGATACAAGAGAGAAGAATACAAAAAAGGCAGTGTATACATTATTTTGCGACAACAATTGTATATAATATTAATGTATGTTTGGTTATAGGGTTTGTGTGATTTGCCCGTGTGGTGTGCCATGCCCTATGTGTTTGTGTGTTTGTATGGTGTGTTTGTATGTGGATGTTGGATCTATAAAATAAAAACATTACATTATTATATACTAAGTACAAATTTAGATTTTTGAAACATATCTGCATGTAGGGGTTGGAGTCAAAAATTCATGTTCAGGCGAGTTTGTACCCTAAGTAAGATAAAATGTATCAAATCATTTAAAGGATTAAAAAATAAAACAATTTAAATGTAATTTTAAAGTCAGTATTAAAATAAAACAAAACTATATATAGATAGTATAATGACCAGTCATTGTATTATTAAAAACTTGTTTTTAGATAAAACAATGAGGGCTGTCTAATGTGATGTTCAAATTTGAGAAGACGTATGTTTATGACCAATTTGCGCGGTAATATGACGTAGCAGTGACTGTAATTTTTTGTTACAGACAAAAACAGAGTTAAATCTACATTATTAATAGATTTACTACTGCATCAGTAGAGTTTATCATATATGATTCATTTTAACAGCACATGGTCATTCTGTGTTTCACCTTATTGTACACTGATCTTATAGATGATTTTGATTGTTTGTTGGGTTTTTTTTTTTGGGGGGGGCTCATTTTATTGTTTATGTTTCTATTATCTAAGATATTCACATGAGACTTTTTCAACATCTGACATTAGAGACAACTTTTTTTCTTTCAATATGTTATTATATTTATGAATACCTGCAAATATTATGCACAGTATTTAAGTTTTTATAATAAAGGATAATAAAACTAAATAAGAATGCAGAATAAAAGATTCGAAATAGTAGGGTGGTATATCGAAAAAATAGAACACTGGCAAACTTACTCCTTCCCATCGAACTCCCGGCTTCTGTTCATTGCTAAAATTTTACTAATTTAACTATTTAGTTAAATTTAGGTAGATAAAAAATAAATATTACAGTTATTTCTTCTTGTTAATGGAATTTCTTTGAGATTTATCCCTGCAGTTTTTGTCTCATATTTGTTTACAAATTGAAACTAAGCATATTAGAAATCAATAATACTAAGCACATATTTATTAAACATTCAACTTTTTTCTTAATCAATATGCAAAATTTAGGCCTTTTCCCTGTTCACACTATAAGACCCACCTATATTTTGCTCAGATATACAAATACCAAATTGCATGTTTAGTATGCTAGTAGATAACGGCGTGACAGTATTGATAATGTAAAAAATTCTTATTATGATTTAGGTTTAGAATAAAAATAAAACGTAGAGTGTGATGTAACATGAACAAAGTTAATAACCTAATATAATAACTATAAAAATGTTATTAGAATGATTTTTACTATAAATGCTATTAATGATTTTTACTATTTAAAGAATGCAATTAGAAATGATTCTTTATATTAAAAATGCATTTAGAAATGATTTTTACTATAAAAATGCATTAGAAATGCTTTTTACCTATAAAGATGCATTTAGAAATGATTTTTTACTATAAAAATGTAACCGTTTTGGATAATGATTTTTTACTATCAAAAAAATGCCCATTAGAAACATGCCGCATTTTTACACTATAACAAAATGCCACGACCATTAGAAATAATTTTACTAAATAAAGATGCCGCCCATTAGAACATTGATTTCTTTACTATTAAACTTGGCATATACGAAAATGATTCTATACTATTAAAACATGCTTTAGAAATGATTGTTACTATATAAATGTATTGGAAACTGATTTTACTTATAAAATGCATTAGAAATTGATTTTTACTATATAAATGTCGGATTTGAAATCGATTTTTTAGTATAAAAGACTCCTGGCGATAGTCAGAACACATGATTTTTACCTCTATAGAAAATGCGTCCCTC
>CM042171.1:19460704-19469014 GCA_023376005.1 Doryteuthis pealeii | reverse complement strand
GGTAATTTTCCGATATGAAATAAAGGAAAATAAATGCTCAGTTACAAATGTAAGAGTTATTATTAAATATAACTGTTTATACAAAGGTTTTAGTTGAGCATCTACCTAAGGTAGATGCTAATTTTTAAATTTTTATATATATATATATATGAAAATAAAATGGAAATTAATCCGACAGTATGAATAAGATATAATGAAAAAACAAAAGATGTTTACAACTGAAATAGGCTCATCAGGAGAGAAAGTGTGCAAACCATTTCAGGGCCAAATCTAACGGTCATTTTTCCTGTTCTTATTTTTGTTGATGACCGACCCACGTGCGGTCGATACATTATAATGCGAAAGGGTCCTCATATTAGTTGAGGATGGGCCAGGTGTTGCTTTTTAAAACCGTCGAGAGATTTGGCCCCGAAACGGTTTGCACACTTTCTCTCCTGATGAGCCTATTTCAGTTGTAAACATCTTTTGTTTTTTCATTATATCTTATTCATATATATATATATATATATATATATATATATATATCAATTTGATTATTTTACATAGATATATCTACATATACACACACATACATATATATACATATATATATATATATATATATATGTATGTGTGTGTATATGTAGATATATATATGTAAAATAATCAAATTGACTGATAAATAAGGGATGATTCTATTTGGGATCATCAAAATCTCACTGTACATCCACAATGTATGCTCATGTAGATTCATACAAGGATTTTTATAAATCCCCAAGGGAGCTCAGTGTATAATAACTAATAAATTATATATAGAGCAATATTTGTTGGAATATTTTGGGATATAAGGCGTGTGACAGATGCCTACTCCTAAATATAGACTCGTTGACTACCACGTGACCTGAGAAAGATTCCCACTGTCCAATCACTGGCACTGCTGCTGCTGCTGTTGGTGTATTTATAGAGGTCTGATTCTTAACGTTGGCTCATTGCTATTTGGATTATCTTGGACGTCGGACTTACAAAGAATACTATAACACCGGATTTTTATTGGCTTGCTTACTTATTTACTACATCTGGAACTAAGGATGCCGACCAGATACTTAACAATATTTAACTTTGAAAGAAAGAAAAACTTAACAAACCGTCATTTGACTATGATAAATTTATTTTGACCAGAAACTCAATATGAGTTTAGTCTCATCAGATAGATATTACAGAATACTGAGAGAATTGAATATAAAAAATATATTAACCAGAATTCTCGCTTCACATACGCACTCATAAAAAAAAATTTTATAGCAAAAATCATTTGCAATGCATTTTCATAGTAAAAATCATTTCTAATGCATTTTCATAGTAAAACTCATTTCCAATGCATTTTTTTGTAATCTATTTTTGTTTGAAAAATGAGTTCTAGAGCTTCCCTACTCCTAAAAATTGGTTTATAAAAGCATTTTTGCCCAAGGAATCCAAAACTGCTATAAAAAAGTTTTAAAGTTAACTAATTTTAAGTTATTGATGATTTCTGATTTTTTCATAGTGTAAGGAGGGTGCAAAGTTATACATACTTTGATATAGAAAACTCCGACGAAGGTTAACGGACAAAAACATTTAATATATACATAGCACATGGATATGAAGATACAACGTACATAGTAAAAGAGTTACATATATAAAGGGGTACACAAATAAAGATAAAGACACATTCATGAATGGTACAGATATACATATATGAGTACAGACATGAGACTAGCGATAGTCCATGCTGTGAATAACTTACAGTAATGTAAGGGGGGGGCGGAGCCCCAACGAGAGGGGTTAGCTAAAATCTACCCCATGTGGCTCGTAGTTGCTAAAACAGGAAAAGAGCTCGAAAGGGTTTGAACCCGGCGCTTAAATACTATAGCACCCTGGCGGGCACCAGCAAACTAAAAGGGGCAGACAACTCCACCAGGCAAATACAAACTAACGCTACAATAGCAAGATCAATATCCCAATGTGACCCTGCATCTATGCTAAAAACATTTTTCTATTATTATTTCACATATGTTGAACATTATTTGTACCAAAAAGATAGTTTGATATTTGCTCAAAACCGAAGTTACAACATCAGTTAAAATTTCAGAAAGATTGAAGGGGGGGGGGTGTAGGTGACATAAATGATTTGACATGGAATTACCCAAAAGTGAAACATTTCAAAGCAACACAATCATATAAAAGTTTTTCTTTGTTTTAAAAGTATCCAATGTTCTTATTAAATATTTTCCTACTTTAAACAGCTCACAGCAGCTCTCCCACCATTATGCATACCACACCCAAGCAAAGTACAAAAACTGATGGTTCATAATAATTGAACAGGACTCAGATTACAATAATAACAAGACTTTATTTGAATAGAATAAGTTCTGAGGGGAATAGAGAGGGAATTTTGAAATATCACATCATACAGGTAAAAAATACCAAGAAAATTTGGTACAACTGTGGGGGAAATTTGGTAGTCAAAAAATTAACAAGATGGTATATTTATCAATTATTATTGGGACCCATGGAATTTCCACAAAATCAGGACATGCTATTTAAACCAGAAATAATGATTTGCAATTTTGTTACATATAAATCCTACTAAAATATCTTCTGTAATTCACAATTTTAATATCACAAATAAAACAAACGTAACTTTTTTAATTCATTTTAATTTTACGATGGGTATTTAAGCAAAGCAAAACCATTTGGAATGTTTCACTACTGCGATCAAAGTGCCAAAAAAGACAATGGTTAGTTTATTATAATTGAGCAGAAGGACCTTGATTACAATGCTAATAGGACTTTATTTGAATAGAATGAGAACTTTGAAATATCTCATCATACAGGTAAAAAAATGCCAAGAAATTTTAGTACAGGTGTACAAGAAATTTGGATTGTGAGTTGCTGTTGTCTCTCCTTCCTTTTGGCTCTCTTTTCTTTTTTATCTGCACTGCGTGAGTGGCTGAACAGACCAATTTTTGAATGCAATCTCTGGTGCAGTGACTGCAAATGAACAGTGATGATTGCTGGAGTTGCTGTTTCTCTCCTTCCTTTTGGCTCTCTTTTCTTTTTTTTTATCTGCAACTGCGTGAGTGGCTGAACAGACCAATTTTTGAATGGCAATCTCTGGTGCAGTGACTGCAAACAAACAGTGATGATTGCTGGAGTGCTGTTGTCTCTCCTTCGTTTTGGCTCTCTTTTTCTTTTTTTTATCTGCAACTGTGTGAGTGCTGAACAGACCAATTTTTGAATGGCAATCTCTGGTGCAGTGACTGCAAACAGTTGATGATTGCTGGAGTTGCTGTTTGTCTCTCCTTTGTTTGGCTCTCTTTTCCATGCAGCTTCTTTCCTTCTCTTTTTCACTCCTTTTCGCGTTCCTTGTCTGATGAGAGTCCCAGTAGCCCAGCTTCTGCACAAGCCTCCCATGTGTTGGTATCAATGTGCATGTCTTCATGCTTCTCTTACAGACATCCCTAAGCACAAAGCTGGTCTCCCTACTAGTCATACAGGGTAAAAAAAAAAAAACACACCAAGAAAGTTTGCTACAGCCATGGGGGAAATTTGGGGTAGGTAAAGAGTTAAATACTTACAGGTGTCAGATGTCAAATGGGTAGAGGGGGTGAAGGGGAAGATGACAAATCACTTAGAAGTACGCTTGAAAAGAAATAAAACTTAAACATTTCTAACAACCTCACATAAAAGTCTTGCTCGGCTTTTAGTCAATTTAGTGTTGAACAGATAATCAATAACAAGAAAAGAAATAAAACAAAGACAGGTGTTGGCAGTGGACTTACGGCAGCTGTTTATATCTAGATAAAGCGCTGGTGGTGTAATGTTAAAGTCATGGGAATGGACTCTCGCCCCAGGTTCAATCCTGGATATGGTATTGCATTTCACTTAGCGCCAATTACCTTTGAAAGGTATGAATCCTACTCTCACTCAGCAATGGATAAATCAGTAGGCAGCACTGGGCCTTTAACCTTGGTTAGGCAACCGTCTTGGAGAAGGAAAACTCTGAATTCAACAACCTGTTGAACTCGCTTAATAAAGTGACCTTGTGTCAATCCCTGTCGTGCGGAGGTTTGTATGTATGTGTGAGTGGTTTGTGTGTGTGTGTGATTCATATAGTATATATTACTATAGTATTATTATATATATATATACATATATATATATATATATATGTATATATATTATATATATTATATATATATATATATATTACATCATCAAACACAACATCTCTTACATATATACAAGTGTGTATTTATTCAGTTAAAATACAATAGATTTTACAATACTAATATACTTTAATACCAATATTCTTTATAAAACTCTAATATAGTTTATACAATAAATTTTACAATACTAATATACTTATATACCAATATTCTTTATAAGACTCTAATATAGTTTATACAATAGATTTTACAATACTAATATACTTTATATACCAATATTCTTTATAAAACTCTAATATAGTTTATACAATAATTTTACAATTTTACAATACTAATATACTTTATATACCAATATTCTTTATAAGACTCTAATATAGTTTATACATAAATTTTACAATACAAATATACTTTATATTACCAATATTCTTTTTATAAAGACTCTAATATAGTTTATACAATAAATTTTACAATACTAATTATATTATATACCAATATTCTTTATAAACTCTAATATAGTTTATACAATAAATTTACAATACTAATATACTTTATATACCAATATTCTTTATAAAACTCTAATATAGTTTATACAATAATTTTACAATACTAATATACTTTATATACAATATTCTTTATAAAACTCTAATATAGTTTATATAATAGATTTCCAATACTAATATACTTTATATACCAATATTCTTTATAAAACTCTAATATAGTTTATACAATAGAATTTTACAATACTAATATACTTTATATACCAATATTCTTTATAAAACTCAAATATAGTTTATACAATAGATTTTACAATACTAATATACTTTATATACCAAATATTCTTTATAAACTCTAATATAGTTTATACAATAAATTTTACATACTTTATATACCAATATTCTTTATAAACTCTAATATAGTTTATACAATAAATTTTACAATACTTTATATACCAATATTACTCTAATATAGTTTATACAATATATTTTACAATACTAATATACTTTATATACCAATATTCTTTATAAAACTCAAATATACCTTATACAATTCTATTCTTTCTTGATTTCCATTTCACAACAAATTCAGTGGATATATTTTTGTCATTGTAATATTCTGTTTCAAATTTCAAATGAATTTTCTTAACATCTGTCATTAATCGACCCGAATAGGAAAATGAAAGCTCATGATAAAAAACACGTTTTGTTTTTCATATTTTTATATTCATATCATCACATTTATTTACATTTTTTCTAGTGTATATATATATATATTTACCAACCCCTCCACACGAGCAGGATGTGACACAAGGTCATTTTTAGGTGGGGTTTAATAGGTTTGAATTCAGAGTTTTCCTTCTCCTAGACTGGTTGCCTAACTAAGGTTAAAGAGCCCAGTCTGTCCTGCTATTTATCCATAGCTGGAGGAAAAGCAGGTTGATTCATACCTTTCCCAAGGGTATTAGCACTATGTTAAATGTAGACAGCTTCGTCTAGGATTTGAACTCAGGTTAACAGGTCCTTTTCCTATGACTCTAGACATTACACCATGCACCTCCACAAAAAAAGTATATATATATATATATATATACATATATATATATATATATATTAAGAAATGCTAAAATGGTATAACTGCTAAAATGGTATAACTGCACTGATGAGAGGTGATACCTCGAAATACGTGTCTGTAGTTTACTCTATTATATATATATATATATATAATAAATATATATTATATTAAGAAAATTTTGAAACAAGTGCGAAAATAGGATGAATTTATTATCGATGTTTAAACATTTGGTTTCTATAAACCTTCATCAGGATATATCTTGGGGTGAAGAAATTGATGGATTTTTTTATAGATGACAGGAGATGAAAATCTTTCTTTTTTTCATCTCCTTCCATCTATAAAAACATCCACAATTTCTTCACCCCAAGATATATCCTGAAAGGTTTATAAAACTGAAATTTTAAACATGATAATAAATTCATTATTTTCGGAACATTTTTTTCAAATTTTCTTAATATTGTATTTATTTTATATAAACCCCATTATATAGTATATATATTAATATATTTATATATATATATAAAGTATATAAGTGAGATTTAATGATCCCAAATAGAAATACTTATTAATATATTTGTTAAAAAAAACAAAAGAAATATATATATAGATATATATATATATTAAGGAAAATGGAAATAGAGCAGACAATACATAAATATGCAAAATATGAAAAAAACAAATATTCAGTATATTCATGAACAGATAAATAGTTCTGCCTATGTTCAACCATTTCAGTTTTTTTATATTGGATAAATTAACCATCATCAGAGCATTGTTAAGGAGACATGTCATGAAGGTCATTCTAAAAATGTTCTTTTCAAGTGAGATGAAATGAAAATGAAAAAAATTATTTGGCTATCCTTGACTGCATTCTATCCTTTATAAATGTGTAATGTCATGAGAATATTGGAAAAATTTTATAAATTTAAAAGTTATTATTCAAAAATATAAATCGTTAGAGCAAACATCATAAGTATTTTTCATAAAAATATTTTTCATTCTACTTTCAGCATATTTACTTTATTTTTTTTCTTTTTTCTTCTTCTTCCTCTTCTTCTTTCTCTTTCACTTTTCCTTCTGCATATTTAATTTTTTTTTTTTCTTCAAAATATTTTCTTTCTTTTTTCTTTTTCTTTCACCCATCCTTCAACATATTTACTTTTTTTTCTTCTTTCTTTCTTCGGCATATTGATTTCTTTCTTTCTTTCTTCAAAATATTTTCTTTCTTTTATCTTTTTCTTTCACCCATCCTTCAACATATTTACTTTTCTTTTCTTTCTTTCTTTCTTTCTTTCTTTTTCTTTCACTCTCCCTTTTTATCATATTTATTTTATTCTTCTTCTTCTTCTTCTTCTTCTTCTTCTTCTTCTTCTTCTTCTTCTTCTTCTTCTTATTATTATTATTATTATTATTATATCACTCTCCCTTTAGCATATTTACTTTCTTTCTTTCTTCTTCTTCTTCTTTTTCTTCTTCTTCTTCTTCTTCTTTTCTTCTTCTTCTTCTTTTTCTTCTTTTTTCTTCTTCTTCTTCTTCTTCTTCTTCTTTTTTCTTCTTCTTCTTCTTCTTCTTTTTCTTCTTCTTCTTATCATTATTATTATTATTATTATTATTATTATTATATATTATTATATCACTCTTCCTTTAGCATATTTACTTTCTTCTTCTTCTTCTTCTTCTTCTTCTTCTTCTTCTTCTTCTTATTATTATTATTATTATTATTATTATTATTATATCACTCTCCCTTTAGCATATTTACTCTTTCTTTCTTTCTTCTTCTTCTTCTTCTTCTTTTCTTCTTCTTCTTCTTCTTTATTATTATTATTTATTATTATTATTATCATTATATCACTCTCCCTTTAGCATATTTACTCTTTCTTTCTTTCTTTCTTTCTTTCTTTCTTTCTTCTTCTTCTTCTTCTTCTTCTTCTTTCTTCTATGTCCTGAATTTAAAATTTCAATTTCTTTCTTATTTACAGGCCCTGATGGGGATCCTTATTATCATCCCAGGAGAAATTTCCACATTAATTGATTTTTACAGTTTCTCTGCTTGGACCGTCTATGGACTTGGAGCTTTTACCGTAATCTATTTACGTATAACACGTCCAGATCTTAAAAGACCCTACAAGGTAACATTTTACAATTTCTTTTCTAGGCCTTCCACCATTGTGTTATGATTAACAAGCTTGGTTCACAGATCTATCCCGCCCTGTCGGCTGGGGCGTTAGAATGCACCAACTGCACCTCTGCAGAGGGGTAAGACTCCCCCAATGGGGCCACCTGTTGGCCGTGGGTGGCGACCCGTGATGCTTAAGGATAGAGCCCAGGTGTATGAGCAGTTCATGACTTGCAATACTCCACTTTGGCCCTATCTTGGGCTAGACGGGCGGTCGGAGAGGCCCCCTCCGATCAATCAGCTGGTCATGTCAAGCCCTAGCACCTATATGATTTCCCCAACCCTATTGCCCTTATGGCAAGCCCCAACCCCTCTTTATCATATGGGTGCTAGAAGGCGGTGGCTGCAGGTCTACATGTCCTGGGAATGATGTTAAAC
>CM042171.1:19420704-19458204 GCA_023376005.1 Doryteuthis pealeii | reverse complement strand
ACCCTAAGCACTTTAGTTTATTTAGCTTATAGGTAAGTCAAGCAGTAAGTGTGAATATGAAAATAATAGAATATAAGTAATAGATAAATCAAACACCTCATATATCTATATCATATTATTTACAAAGGAGTGAGAGATCAAATGTGAGTGAGTGGGTATTTTTGTGTATGTGAGTGTGTGTGTATGTGTGTATGTGTGTGGGTGGGTGGTGTGTGTGTGTGTGAAAGAGAGAGATCAAGTGTGTGTGTGTGTGTGTGTGTGTGTGTGTGTGTGTGTGTGTGGAATGAGAGAGAGAGAGAGAGATGAAATGTGTGTGTTGTGTGTGTGAAAGAGAGAGAGAGATCAAGTGAGTGTGTTTGTGTGTGAATGAGAGAGAGAGATCAAGTGAGTGTGTGTGTGTGTGTGTGTGTTAGAGAGAGAGAGAGAT
Organism: Doryteuthis pealeii; assembly: GCA_023376005.1. NCBI lineage: Eukaryota > Metazoa > Mollusca > Cephalopoda > Myopsida > Loliginidae > Doryteuthis > Doryteuthis pealeii. Next base: position 19,457,777 of record CM042171.1, on the reverse strand, counting down.
CAAGTGTGTGTATGTGTGTGTAAATGAGAGAGAGAGATCAAGTGAGTGTGTGTGTGTGTGTGAAGAGAGAGAGAGAGAGATCAATGAGTGAGTGTGAGTGTGTTGTGTGTTTAGAGAGAGAGAGAGAGAGAGAGAGATCAAGTGTGTGTGTAAGAGAGAGAGATAGAGAGAGAGAGAGAGATGAAATGTGTGTGTATGTGTGTGAAAGAGAGAGAGAGAGAGAGAGATCAAGTGTGTGTGTGTGAGAGAGAGAGAGAGAGACAAGTGTGTGTGTGTGTATGTGAGAGAGAGAGAGAGAGAGAGAGAGAGAGAGAGAGAGAGAGAGAGAGAAAGATATAGAGAGAGATAAGAAGTGAGGGATTAAAGAATTATTTAATTTCTTTTCAGTCATCTGTTTTTATTTCCATAATTTTGGGCTGGTCCAATAGCAATGTTTCACCTTCGAATGAGAGCATGAGTATCTCTGCCCTGTTAAATTCTGTTGACTGTTCTTTGAACCACTCCTACACTACAGATTTCACTTCCTCGTCACTGGAATAATTTTTGCCTCTCAAACCATCTTTGATGGGGCCGAAGAGATGATAGTCTGAGGCAAAGTAACAAGGAAGTGAAATCTGTTTGTGTGTGTGTGTAGAGTGTGTGATGTGTGTATGTGGTGTGTGTGTGGTGTGTGATATGTATGTCTGTGTGGTGTGTCTGTTTGTCTGTGTGTGTGTGTGTGTGTGTTGATGTATGTGTGTGTGTGTGTGTGTGTGTGTGTGTGTGTGTGTGTGTGTGTGTAGTGTGTGTGGTGCGTGTGTGCATGTTTGTGTGTAGTGTATCTGTGTGTGCCTGTGTGGTGTGTGTATAGTGTGTGTGTCTGTGTGTGGAGTGTGTGTCTCTGTGTGTGTGTGGTGTGTGTTGTTTATGATATGTGTGTCTGTATGGTGTGTCTGTGGTGTGTGTGTTGTGTGTAATGTGTGTAATGTGTATGTGTGATGTGTGATGTGTGTGCCTGTGTGGTGTGTGTGTAGTGTGTATATGTGTGTATGATGTATGTGTGTCAGTGTGTGTAGTGTGTGCGTGTGTGTCTGTGGTGTGTGTGTCTGTATGGTGTGTGTGTCTGTGTCTGTGTGTGTCTGTGTGTGTGTGTGTGTGTATTGAAGTTATTATGTATTGAATAAAGTAACGTGAGTCGCTGTATATGTCATGACAGTAAAATGTTGCCTGGTTTTTCGGGTTAAAATCCTTGGCATTTATAATCTTACCAGAGGTTGACATGGATAAAGTTGCTAGTTATTAAAATTGTGCAGGGGCACCTCTGCACTGTCACCGGGGGGTCGCGGAGGGGGGGATAATTTGGATTGAACATGGCAATTTGTCAAAAAATATGATAAGCCATGCATTTTTATGGGGTAGAATTTCACCAGGAATTCATTCATGACCTCTAAATAGCTCTATGTTGGAAAGAATTTAATATTTACTAGCAGGACCAGACTAAAATAATTTTAGGAATACCATGAAGAGAGAGATAAAGACGGAAGGGAGGACTAAGAGATGGGGGGGTAAGAGGAAAATGATTTAGTAAATTCCTTAGCAAATTTTATAAAGTTCACTAAGAATTCATGTATTACAATATTCATTTATTTTATGCATTTTGTTTTTTTTGTTTACATATAAGATATTATATTTTTTAAATGTAATCCTAAATTTATGAGTGTTTTGAAACATATGACAAAAGTTTAAATTCAGTTCTTGATTGCTTGTTGAGTTAAAGTGATAAAAATGTATTAGTTTATCTCTCTCTCTCTCTCTCTCTCTCTCTCTCTCTCTCTCTCTCTCTCTCTCTCTCTCTCACTTGTCTTGTTCTCTATCTTCTCTCTCTCCCTCTCTCTATCTCTCTCTATATATATATCTTTCTCTATCCCTCCTTCTCTCTCCTTCTCTATCTCTCTATCTCTCTCTATATATATATCTATCTATCTCCTTCTCTCTCGCTCTATCTCTCTCTATATATCTCTCTCTCCTTCTCTCTCTCTCTCTCTCTATCTCTCTTATGCACAAACTGATATTTGTAGTTTCTGTTTATATTCAATGTTGATATGTTCCCACCTCAGCAAAAACAATCTTCCTGGTCTAGCAAATAGGGGATAGACTCCCTCGCTCTCCAGCCGATACCAACAATAGGATACTCCGCCAACTTTACAACAACTCATATATATATATACATAAATATATATATATATATTGGTAAAGACAAAAAGCTTAAAACTTTGGTATTAAGTGATTATTGTCCATTTCCACCCAAGGGTATCTGAAACCCTCTGAGTTTTGTCAGATCAAGTTCTTTATTGAAAGAAAGGTTTATTGAAAGTTTTCAATAAAGAACTTGATCTGACATAACTCAGAGGGTTCTCAAATACCCATGGGTGGAAATGGACCATAATCACTTGATACCAGAGTTTTAAGCTTTTTGTTTTTACTAATTACTTTGCTCTGTTTATAAAAATTAAACATTGAGCTCTCAAATCAGACCTGGGCTTTTCAACACCGTACAGTTGGAAGAAAGGACCAGCTTAGAATCATCCTAATACCAAATGACTTTGTACCCCACCAAAGAATATATATATATATATATATATATATGTGGTGTGTGTGTGTGTGTGTGTGTGTGTATTTGGGCAGCATTTTTTCATTTATGCATGTTGAATTAAACAGCAGACACATCTCCTGTTTAACAATTCTATTTGTGATTTTTTCAAGTTTTCTGGCCAACTTTTTAATATTTGGGTGGAATTCGTGGATTAGTCCACCAAAGTTCATGTCCCGAGAACTTTATGCACTTGGAAGTGCCATCATCAGGGTGATGTGTTCCAGTTCTTCAAATTATATTAATGGATGTGGAGGCTGGAAGGATGAGAACTGATAGGAAAAGTATTATAGGCATTTTAAAATGTGAGTACTGCATTGGAAATTAATTTTGTTTAAGGATGGTGGACTAATCCACGAATTCCACCCAAATATTAAAAAGTTGGCCAGAAAACTTGAAAAAATCGCAAATAAAATTGTTAAAAAGGAGATATGTCTGTTGTTTAATTCAACATGCATATATATATATATATATAATATATATATATATATATCCTCTCTCTCTCTCTCTCTCTCTCTCTCTCTCTCTCTCTCTCTCTCTCTCTCTCTCTATCTCTCTCTCTCACACACACACACACTAATATTTTAAATTTCTATTTATATCCAATGTTGATCTGTTCCCATATTATTTTGACTACCAGGTTTATTTATTATCTAAGAATTTATTTCTATTTTTAAAATTCCATTTTTGTGCCTCAAAATTATTTAAACAATTATATTTATAATGTCAACTTGTCAATCAAGTGACTCTGACACATTCTTATACAAAATCAGACCATGACCTTATTGATGATTTTTTTTTTTACCAATGGGATCCAAGCACTGCAACACTGATGGAAAAAGTATGTGTACCAACAGGGAGACTATGTTGAAAATTGATTCTAATTTGGTCACATTCCATGAGAGCATCTTGGTCAGCCTATGAACTTTTATGCCAACTCTTGAAATAAAGTTCTTTCTTCTTCTTCTTCTTCTTTCCTCAATTCTCTTCTTCTTCTTCTTCTTCTTCTTCTTCTTCTTCTTCTTCTTCTTCTTCTTCTTCTTCTTCCTCAAATCTTTTCTTGTTCTTCTTCTTTCCCCTCTTCTTCTTCTTCTTCTTCTTCTTCTTCTTCTTCTTCTTCTTCTTCTTCTTCTTCTTCTTCTTCTTTCCCAATTCTTCTTCTTCTTCTTCTTCTTCTTCTTCTTCTTCTTTCCTCAATTCTTCTTCTTCTTCTTCTTCTTCTTCTTCTTCTTCTTTCCTCAATTCTTCTTCTTCTTCTTCTTCTTCTTCTATCCTCAATTCTTCTTCTTGGACTTTTACTACTTTACTCCCATGTTCCACATTTGGCCACCCCGGCGATTTTATTTGATCCATAGATGGGAAAAAATTACTATTCATTGTGCCTGGATTCTGGGGGGAGGGGTTGTTTTCTTATTGAAACTAAATTTTGTTTTGCTAAAATAAAATAAAAATTTAATAAAAAAAAATAAAACTTTATATGGCATCAAAAATCAAATTTTTGATTTCTAAACTTCTTCTTTCTTTTTCTTTTTTTTTTTTTTTCAGGTTCCAATATTTATTCCCGCCATCGTGTTCCTCATGGCTGTCTATTTGGTTTTGGCTCCTGTCATTCAAAATCCAAAAATGGAATTCTTCTTTGCATTTTTGTTCATTTGCAGTGGATTACTTTTCTATTTCCCCTTTGTTTATATGAGACTAAAGCCACCTGGAATAGGTAAGTAATTTCTTTTTTTTTCCTTTTTTTTAAAAACTAATTTCATATGTTAAAATTATTTATTTTTAAATTTTACATAGATTTTGCAAATGTGTGCATTTTAGTCCATTATTTTTGTTGCTTAGTCTGTTTTCTCCATTTTAAGACATTTTACCATTTTTGTACCCCCTTCCACATACTGCTTGTTCATAGAACAATATGTGCACATTTTATCTGATGAGATACTTTGATTTATTTTGATTTTTTGTACTAAGTTGTTGCTTTGTCAGTTTTCTCCATTGTAAGACTTTTTACCATTTTTGTACCCCCTTTCATATACTGCTTGTTTATAGAACAATATGTACACATTTTATTTATTGGGACACTTGATTTTTTGGACTGTTATCCTCATCTCTATTGGAATCGCAAGGTTCCTGGTTCAATACCAATGCCCGCCAACTCAGCATGATTAGCACAGATTGGGTAATCTAATCTGTGTGGCAAAATAGAGAGCTGATGGTAAGTGTGGTGCTCCACCTCAGCAAAAAATAATGTCCCTGGTCTAGCACTAGCAAAAAAGGATAGACTCCCTTGCTCTCCAGCTGATACCAACAATAGGCTACTCTGCCAACTTTACCATTCATATATATACAGAGATACTGATAGGTACGCATCCTGCATCCCTGACGCACAAAAATCTAAAAGGATGCAGTTAAATCATATCCATGCATCCCAATATTTTTCTTTTTCTTCCCTCACCATTTCAAGCTAACTGTAAATACATTGCAATAGTTTCCTAGAAACGAATTACACAGGATAGGTTACAAGGTAGGAGTTAGATGGCTTTAGTTGGGACCCATAAATTTACCTGAGGACTCATTCAAAGCAAATATGTGCATCCCAGGACACACTAAATCAAAAAGCTATCAGCATCACTATATATATATAATATATATATATATATATATATATATATATATATATCCTCTCTCTCTCTCTCTCTTCTCTCTCTCTCTCTCTCTCTCTCTCTCTCTCTCTCTCTCTTACACACACACACACACACACTAATATTTTAAATTTCTATTTATATCCAATGTTGATCTGTTCCCATATTATTTTGACTACCAGGTTTATTTATTATCTAAGAATTTATTTCTATTTTTAAAATTCCATTTTTGTGCCTCAAAATTATTTAAACAATTATATTTATAATGTCAACTTGTCAATCAAGTGACTCTGACACATTCTTCTACAAAATCAGACCATGACCTTATTGATGTTTTTTTTTTACCAATGGGATCCAAGCACTGCAACACTGATGGAAAAAGTATGTGTACCAACAGGGAGACTATGTTGAAAATTGATTCTAATTTGGTCACATTCCATGAGAGCATCTTGGTCAGCCAATGAACTTTTATGCCAACTCTTGTAATAAAGTTCTTTCTTCTTCTTCTTCTTCTTCTTCCTCAATTCTTCTTCTTCTTCTCTTCTTCTTCTCTTCTTCTTCTTCTTCTTCTTCTTTCTTCTTCTTCTTCTTCTTCTTCTCTTCTTCTTCTTCTTCTTCTTCTTCTTCAATTCTTCTTCTTCTTCTTCTTCTTCTTTCCTCAATTCTTCTTCTTCTTCTTCTTCTTCTTCTTCAATCTTCTTCTTCTTCTTCTTCTTCTTCTTCTTCTCTTCTTCTTCTTCTTCTTCTTCTTCTTCTTCTTCTTCCCTCAATTCTTCTTCTTCTTCTTCTTCTTCTTCTTCCCTCAATTCTTCTTCTTCTTCTTCTTCTTCCCTCAATTCTTCTTATTATTATTTTGACTACAATGTTTATTTGATATCTAAGAATTTCTTTCTATTTTTAAAATTCCATTTTTGTGCCTCAAAATTATTTAAACAATTATAATGTCAACTTGTCAGTTTAAGTTAAGAGACACTGACACTTTCTTATATCTACAAAATCAGACCATGACCTCATTTGGCCTCATTGCAAATTCCTTTGCATGCACGTACGCATGCACACTAGGGTAGGTCGATTTTTCAAAAAAAAAAAAGAAAGAAAAAATTGAAACCTAGATTAGATTTAATTGGATGTAAAATTGTTATTCGATAACTTCTGTCCATTAATTGGAAATCTTTAAGATTTGTGATTTAGGGATTTATAATAATACTAGACAAAACATAAACCGTTGGTCACCAATTGAGCTCTGGTTAGATAATTGGGATTAGGGAAAAGCATGTTTGAAAAGCGAATTAAATCAAAAATAAATAAATACGACAGGAGAATTAGAAAAACAACAACTGTTGGGTCATCCATTGAGCTCAGGGTAGGTAACTGGGATTAAGGAAAAGTGAGTGTTCAAAGCGAATTAAATCAAAAAAATAAATAAATATGACCGGAGAATTATAAACATTTAAAAATGTTAAAATCATTTTGTAAGATTTCTAAGAAAGGGAACATTCAGCCTAGTTTGAATTTATCAAGAGCCAAGATGTTGGTCCGGCTGGATATTTATGAAACATGACATACAAATACGTTTCATAACTCTCCAATATCTCCCACTCTCTCCACTGAGGAACTAACATATATAACGAGGAGATAATCAAGATATACATAGAGTGGGTGAAAGTGACAGGCAGAATGCCAGGTCAGTTTTTAACTTAATTGCAAATTATGACTAATTAAAAACAATTAGAATGGAATTTTTTTCAAACATAACTCAATCCTAAAACTAAGGAATATTTTAGTGTAACTTTCATATAATTAAACTAAACAGTAAAAAATCTTTAGGAGACAAACACTGATATGCTCAGCTTTAGTGTAATATATATATATATATATATATATATATATATTAGAAAGGTATAGATAGATAACTTACTTAAGTTTCACCAAAAAAGGATCATCAGGGTTAATTGTAATGAATTAATCAAGAAATTGATTAATTAAGGATAATTATTGTCCTTAATCAATTTCTTGAATAATTCATTACGATTAACCCTGATGACCTTTTTTGGTGAAACTTTAGTAGCTTATCTATTTATACTTTTCTACTAAGTCAACTCTACTAATGTATTGAGTACTTTTATATCTTTTATTAAGATTTTGACTCTCACTTCCAAAAGAAACAAAAACAGATGAATTCCTTATTGAAGTTAAAAATAAACATTCATTTTCTCTGTGTATGATACGCACCCCAAACTTTTGGGCTTAAAACCTGGAAAAATACTGCGTATTATACACAAGTGTTAAGATTTTGACTCTCACTTCCAAAAGAAACAAAAACAGATGAATTCCTTATTGAAGTTAAAAAATAAACATTCATTTTCTCTGTGTATGATACGCACCCCAAACTTTTGGGTTTAAAACCTGGAAAAATACTGCGTCTTATACACAAGTATTAAGATTTTCACTCTCACTACATGAAATAATACCACAAATAGGAAAACTTCAAATAAATCAAACCAAAATATCCAGAAAAGAAGAAGTAATATTATCCAGACTAAGAATAGGACACTCATATATTACCCATTCATACCTCCTCAAAAAAGAAGCAGCCCCATATTGCATACCATGCCAAAAACCCTACACAATCAAACACATATTAACAGAATGTAGCAACCTAAAACAAATACGAAAAAAATACTACCAAACAACAAATCTAAAACAGATATTCTACCAAATAAACCCAGAAAAACTACTCGGATACATAAAAGAAGCACACATCTACAACAAAATCTAAAAATCTTCCAAAAAAAATGAAAACACAAAAATATATGTTAAAAAAAATCATCTAAAAGTTTCATTCACAAAAAATATATCAAAAAAAAAAACCTTTAGAAAATTAAACATTATCACCAATTCATTTCAAAAACGTAGTCGGCATTAAATGACCCATTGACGTTGATATGCAGTAAAACAAGAACAAATCGAATCAAAACTCTCACTTCAAAACCAAGAAAAATTCCCTATTGAGGTTAAAAGACAAACATCAATTTTCAGTTATTTCCTACTTGAGTAACATTAGTGACCCAGAAAAAACAGAACCCAAATTATTTATTTTCCCATTAAACTAACCCTAAACCCTAACCTTAACCCTAACCCCTAACCATAACCCATGTTGGACTTTAACTTTTAAAAAAAACTAAAATTAAAATTAACAGTTTTATTACAAAATTTGTAGGTTCTGTTTATTCTGGGTCACCCTGTAATATCATGTTACTCAACTAGGGGGGGGGGTAGGGTTATGATTTAGGGTTAGGATTAGGGTTGGGATTGGGTTTAGGGTTAGTTTAATGGGAAAATAAATAATTTGGATTCTGTTTTTTCTGGGTAACCCTGTAATATCATGTTACTCAACTAGGAAATAACCTCATTTTCTTTGTCTTTGCACACTTTTGTCTGCAAACACAAATTAAACAACCCAGCCCAAAAGGTTTGAGTCAATCAAGAAAGTCCTCAAATATTTGATTAGTTAGAAAAGGTAACTGAACAATTGGACAGGTGAAGGATTTTAATGAAAATTACTTGTTGCTGAAGAGATTTGAAAGTTAAAACCCCAACACCCGACCCACCCAGCCCAAAAAAGTTTTGAGTCAATCAAGAAAGTCCTCAAATATTTGATTAGTTAGAAAAGGTAACTGAACAATTGGACAGGTGAAGGATTTTAATGAAAATTACTTGTTGCTGAGGAGATTTGAAAGTTAAAACCCCACACCCGACCCACCCAGCCCAAAAAAGTTTTGAGTCAATCAAGAAGGTCCTCAAATATTTGATTAGTTAGAAAAGGTAACTGAACAATTGGACAGGTGAAGGATTTTAATGAAAATTACTTGTTGCTGAAGAGATTTGAAAGTTAAAACCCCAACACCCGACCCACCCACCCCAAAAAAGTTTTGAGTCAATCAAGAAGGTCCTCAAACATTTGATTAGTTAGAAAAGGTAACTGAACAATTGGACAGGTGAAGGATTTTAATGAAAATTACTTGTTGCTGAGGAGATTTGAAAGTTAAAACCCCAACACCCGACCCACCCAGCCCCAGAAAGTTTTGAGTCAATCAAGAAGGTCCTCAAACATTTGATTAGTTAGAAAAGGTAACTGAAGAATTGGACAGGTGAAGGATTTTAATGAAAATTACTTGTTGCTGAAGAGATTTGAAAGTTAAAACCCCAACACCCGACCCACCCAGCCCCAGAAAGTTTTGAGTCAATCAAGAAGGTCCTCAAACATTTGATTAGTTAGAAAAGGTAACTGAACAATTGGACAGGTGAAGGATTTTAATGAAAATTACTTGTTACTGAAGAGATTTAAAAGTTAAAACCCCAACACCCGACCCACCCAGCCCCAATAAGTTTTGAGTCAATCAAGAAGGTCCTCAAACATTTGATTAGTTAGAAAAGGTAACTGAACAATTGGACAGGTGAAGGATTTTAATGAAAATTACTTGTTGCTGAAGAGATTTGAAAGTTAAAACCACAACACGCGACCCACCCAGCCCAAAAAGGTTTTGAGTCAATCAAGAAGGTCCTCAAACATTTGATTAGTTAGAAAAGGTAACTGAACAATTAGACAGGTGAAGGATTTTAATGAAAATTACTTGTTGCTGAGGAGATTTGAAAGTTAAAACCCCAACACCCGACCCACCCAGCCCCAAAAAGTTTTGAGTCAATCAAGAAGGTTCTCAAATTTTTGATTAGTTAGAAAAGGTAACTGAACAATTGGACAGGTGAAGGATTTTAATGAAAATTACTTGTTGCTGAGGAGATTTGAAAGTTAAAACCCCAACACCCGACCCACCCAGTCCAAAAAAGTTTTGAGTCAATCAAGAAGGTCCTCAAATATTTGATTAGTTAGAAAAGGTAACTGAACAATTGGACAGGTGAAGGATTTTAATGAAAATTACTTGTTGCTGAAGAGATTTAAAAGTTAAAACCACAACACCCGACCCACCCAGCTCCAGAAAGTTTTGAGTCAATCCAGAAGGTCCTCAAACATTTGATTAGTTAGAAAAGGTAACTGAACAATTGGACAGGTGAAGGATTTTAATGAAAATTACTTGTTGCTGAAGAGATTTAAAAGTTAAAACCACAACACCCGACCCACCCAGCCCCAGAAAGTTTTGAGTCAATCCAGAAGGTCCTCAAACATTTGATTAGTTAGAAAAGGTAACTGAACAATTGGACAGGTGAAGGATTTTAATGAAAATTACTTGTTGCTGAGGAGATTTGAAAGTTAAAACCCCAACACCCGACCCACCCACCGCCAAAAAAGTTTTGAGTCAATCAAGAAGGTTCTCAAATATTTGATTAGTTAGAAAAGGTAACTGAACAATTGGATAGGTGAAGGATTTTAATGAAAATTACTTGTTGCTGAGGAGATTTAAAAGTTAAAACTCCAACACCCGACCCACCCAGCCCCAATAAGTTTTGAGTCAATCAAGAAGGTTCTCAAATATTTGATTAGTTAGAAAAGGTAACTGAACAATTGGACAGGTGAAGGATTTTAATGAAAATTACTTGTTGCTGAGGAGATTTAAAAGTTAAAACCCAACACCCGACCACCCACCCCAAAAAGTTTTGAGTCAATCAAGAAGGCCCTCAAATATTTGATTAGTTAGAAAAGGTAACTGAACAATTGGACAGGTGAAGGATTTTAATGAAAATTACTTGTTGCTGAAGAGATTTGAAAGTTAAAACCACAACACCCGACCCACCCAGCCCCAATAAGTTTTGAGTCAATCAAGAAGGTTCTCAAACATTTGATTAGTTAGAAAAGGTAACTGAACAATTGGACAGGTGAAGGATTTTAATGAAAATTACTTGTTGCTGAGGAGATTTGAAAGTTAAAACCACAACACCGACCCACCCAGCCCCAATAAGTTTTGAGTCAATCAAGAAGGTTCTAACATTGATTAGTTAGAAAAGGTAACTGAACAATTGGACAGGTGAAGGATTTTAATGAAAATTACTTGTTGCTGAGGAGATTTAAAAGTTAAAACCCCAACACCCGACCCACCCAGCCAAAAAAGTTTTGAGTCAATCAAGAAGGTCCTCAAATATTTGATTAGTTAGAAAAGGTAACTGAACAATTGGACAGGTGAAGGATTTTAATGAAAATTACTTGTTGCTGAGGAGATTTGAAAGTTAAAACCCCAACACCCGACCCACCCAGCCCCAATAAGTTTTGAGTCAATCAAGAAGCTTCTCAAGTATTTGATTAGTTAGAAAAGGTAACTGAACAATTGGACAGGTGAAGGATTTTAATGAAAATTACTTGTTGCTGAGGAGATTTAAAAGTTAAAACCCCAACACCCGACCCACCCACCCCAAAAAAGTTTTGAGTCAATCAAGAAGGTCCTCAAATATTTGATTAGTTAGAAAAGGTAACTGAACAATTGGACAGGTGAAGGATTTTAATGAAAATTACTTGTTGCTGAGGAGATTTGAAAGTTAAAACCACAACACCCGACCCACCCAGCCCCAATAAGTTTTGAGTCAATCAAGAAGGTTCTCAAACATTTGATTAGTTAGAAAAGGTAACTGAACAATTGGACAGGTGAAGGATTTTAATGAAAATTACTTGTTGCTGAGGAGATTTAAAAGTTAAAACCCCAACACCCGACCCACCCACCCCAAAAAAGTTTTGAGTCAATCAAGAAGGTTCTCAAACATTTGATTAGTTAGAAAAGTAACTGAACAATTGGACAGGTGAAGGATTTTAATGAAAATTACTTGTTGCTGAGGAGATTTGAAAGTTAAAACCCCAACACCCGACCCACCAGCCCCAATAAGTTTTGAGTCAATCAAGAAGGTCCTCAAATATTTGATTAGTTAGAAAAGGTAACTGAACAATTGGACAGGTGAAGTATTTTAATGAAAATTACTTGTTGCTGAGGAGATTTGAAAGTTAAAACCACAACACCCGACCCACCCACCCCCAAAAGGTTTTGAGTCAATCAAGAAGGTTCTCAAATATTTGATTAGTTAGAAAAGGTAACTGAACAATTGGACAGGTGAAGGATTTTAATGAAAATTACTTGTTGCTGAGGAGATTTGAAAGTTAAAACCCCAACACCCGACCCACCCAGCCCAAAAAAGTTTTGAGTCAATCAAGAAGGTTCTCAAACATTTGATTAGTTAGAAAAGGTAACTGAACAATTGGACAGGTGAAAGATTTTAATGAAAATTACTTGTTGCTGAGGAGATTCGAAAGATACCCACCCAACACCCAACACCAACACCTGATACCCATCCAACCCCCCCCCCCCCAAAAAAAAAGTTTTGAGTCAATCAATCATCAAGTATGATTAGAAGTGAACTTATTTTAGAAGTTTTTTTGGTTTTTTTAATTTAGACATTTAAAGCCATTAGACAAATAAACTAAATGCAATTGTCCCTGATAAAAAAGAACGAGAGAAACGTTGTCTCTTTTTACTTTTATTTGTCGTTTTCATTAGTCAACAATTTTCTGTCATTTTCTGATTCATTAAAGAGACAATTGAATTAGCACTTTATTTCTAACTAGAAGCGGCTACCCGACGTTGCCTGGGTAGAGGGTGATGACCATATGACCTTTAGGCACCCCTTTTGCAATCTCGTTTCATCAGGACATTTTTTTCATTTACATCGTCAAAATCAGGTTGTTTGTTAGGGGTTAGGGTTAGGGGTTAGGGTTAAGAGTTAGTTTTATAAAAATTTTTAAATTCTAAAAATCGTTTGTTAACAAACAACTGGATTTTGACGGTGTAAATGAAAAACATGACCTTATGAATCAAGATCACAAAAGGGGTGCCTAAATGTCATATGGTCCGAGTTTGATTTTTTGAGTTAGTCCCGAAGATCCATTATTACTGAATCGAGAGTTGAATCCTCATGGAATGCCCCATTTAAATCCCTATGTAAAAAAAAATAGACCTTGCATTGATCCAGCTACTCTGAAAAGAAATGTTAATGTCTACTATCTAAAATATTAAATGAAAAAATAAATCCATGCTGTTATCATTTAAATTTTATTTTTTAATTATCTTCACGAATATAAATAAAATCTTCATTATTTTTGCTCAAAAACCAAGCACTGGTCATATTTAATATATATATATATTTACTTTGTTGTTAATTGTTTTATTTTTTAAGTTTCCTCTGGACATACACATACACACAACTGCCCTTTATATATGTATAGATTACATTTGGACATACATACACACAGCTGCCCTTATATATGTATAGATTACATTTGGACATACATACACACAACTGCCCTTTATATATGTATAGAATTGTTTTACTGTTTGAGTCAAGGAGATTGACAACAACTACATCAACTAGTAGCTATGGTATAAATAGTACAACTACACCCCTCACTCCCACCACCCAAAACGGGGTTATCATGGGTATGACATTAAACTGTATCTGGTGGTGAAGCTGCAGTTCCAGAGTTCTGGGGAATATGGAGGCACCCCTTTGTCACCCTTACTCCCAGGTCCACTCTGTCCCAATGTAGTAATACCTGTTAGGATCCCACCTATGGGTTAAATAGTACCACTACTGTTCTTCTACAAGGATGACTTTGGCATTAAATAACCCACAAAAAGTGATATGCTATTAAACAATAACAAATTGAGATTAGGAACCACAAAGTTCTGTGTTCAATACCAGCCCTCGCCAACTCAGCGTATGAGTAGCACAGGGATATGTGCAGTAAAGTGAGGAGCTGATGGTAAGTGTGGCGCTCCACTTTAGATGTTAAAACAATCTCCTTGGTCTAGCACTAGTGAAAAGGGGATATACTCCCTCGCTGTCTGGCTGATACCGACTTTAGGCCACCCTGCCAAATTTACTTTTTTTACTTTACAAGAGCAACTAGTTGCTATTATAGGTTAAATAGTACCACTACTGTTCTTCTACAAGGATGGCTCTTGCATTAGATAACCCACAAAGGGTGATATGCTATTAGACAATAAAAATAGAGATTTTACAAGAGCTACTAGTTGTATTTTTGGAGGTGCTTTTAATATAATGGTTGAAATCATAGGACAGGGACTGAGCAACACCAAGGGAGAGTCCCTACGATATAATGACTAATGTACTGGATTACAAGATAATGGTAAGTGAGTTCAAACTCCAGTCACAATATTACGTTTACTTTGTGCTAATGCCCTTTGGAAAGTCATGAATCTATGGGTAAATAGTGGGGCTGACTGGGTTCATTGGTTTCTTTTAAAAGATGAGAATGTTCTTATATGTTGTTAGAAGGTTCAAATTAACCTTCCAACGTGGGTACATATGTGTACATAAATCTGACAATGAAGTTATATAAAATAACAAACATAGAATTTAATTTGTGTGTATGTGGAGAAAATACATACATGACAGGTATACATATACTCATAAAGAAGTGATACAGAATTTCTGAAGGAATGTCACTTACTGATAGTTGGTTGGGGGGCAAAGCCCCCCACTCTATGCATATAGACAACATGTTTATGCCATGTGTAATGGTTGCCAAACCGAAAGAAAGAGAGAATTTCCCAGGCTACTAATTAAATACTCTAGCCACCTATCGGCGAAAACATGCAGCAAGGGATGATGGCATATCAACCTTTGTGAGTTATATAATGCCAAAGCCATCCTTGTAAAACAACAGTTGTGGTACTATTTAACCAATAGTTGAAATGTATTTACAGTTAGATTGAAATGGTGAGGGAAGAATAAAGAAAAACACAAGGATGCATGGATATGATTTTACTGTATTCTCTTAGATTCTTGTGCGTCAGGGACACAGGATGCATACCTATCAGCATCTCTGGTATTAATGAACAGATAATTGAATTATGATTGGTTTGGTGATTGGTTTTGAAGGTTATCACAATGCAAGTGTAAAGAAAAATAAGGTAACTATGGTGTCGTTTGTTAACCTGTGATTTATTCTTAATATTTCGAGATAAAATCTCATTGTGGGATTGTCTGTCCCTGTTTGGCTGGAAGAGTTTTCTTCCCTTGTGTTTCTGGTTTTCACCACCAGGCGCTCTGACTATTTAAGCAGGCAAGCACCAGTTTTAAGTCCTCTTTCTTCTCCCGGACTTAACGAACACACATGGGTTAGACACTTATGTCTACACCCTTCTTGTGTGGGGGTTTCATTCCCCCAACACTACGTCAGTAAGTGACTTTGCCTTATGGACTCTTCATATCTCCTATATGTACATTTATGTATCTCCTTTATATTTCCATTTTGTATCTTGTCTCCTATATGTGTTACTTATATATCTACTATGTATCTTGAATATGTATCTCTTGTTATGAATGCTTCTCCATGTGCTCATATATATTAAAGTCCATTGTTATACTTAACACCCTTAGTCAGAGTTGTTTGTTCATATGTGTACCACGTTGAGAGGCCTCTAAGCCAACCAACTAATTATAATTAACTTTATTATTTTTTGAACCTAACACTTCGACAGAAGATTTCTGAAACTGAAGCTGTTGCTAGCAACCATCCATTTTGTTTTGAGTTTCATATCTTCGAAATTCTGTGTGTGTATGTGTGGGTGTGTGTTTATGTACATGTGTGTGTGTGTGTTTGTGTGTGTGTTCAACAAAGTCTGATTATCATTCCAGGTTTGGCTTACCCATTTTGTTTTATTATCAAGCATTAGCCAGTTTGTTTATTTCCAGGCCCATCTGATTTTTTTGTGTGTGTATGTGTGTGTTTAATTGCATGTGTGTGTGTGTGTCTGTTCAATAATGTCTGATTATCATTCCAGGTTTGGCCTAACCTTTGTTTATTATTAAGCAGTGGCCTGTTTATTTATGTGTGTGTGTGTGTGTGTGTGTGATTTCCATGCCCATCTTATTCACCTATTGGTCTTTGATCTTGCCTTTGTGTGTTTGTGTTTGTGTGTGTGTATGTGTGTGTGTGCATGTTTTTAAGACCCAGCCTTATCTATATGTGTATGCGTGCTTTGGATTTAAAAAAGGTTAGAATTAAAACTAATTTCTATCAAAAACTATAATATTATATATATATATATATATATATATATATATACAGGGTGTCCTAGAAGTCATGTATTATCCAGGTTTTGAAAAACAACATCTTTAGTTATTTCAAAAACATATTCATAGATAGTAATTATAATTAACTTTATTATTTTTTGAACCTAACACTTTGACAGAAGATTTCTGAAACTGAAGCTGTTGCTAGCGACCATCCATTTTGTTTTGTGTCATATCTTCGAAATTCTCAGTGTATGTGTGCGGGGGGGGGGTCGGGGGGGTCGTTGGGGGGGGTACGTGCATGTTTAATTATGATTGATATTTATCCATCAACACAAAACAAATTAAAATCAACTTTTTTTCTTCTTTTTTCTTTTTCAGGAGCACTACAAGTAGTATTACAAAAGTTGTTTGTTGTCTGCCCGACCGGGGCCAGCGCACCGGAAGATGACGAAGAGTCAGAAAAACCCAATTCAGCAAAGATGCTCTAAGATCAAGAAAATCTTAATGGGTTTTCATTCTTTGTTTTTTTTTTTTTTTATTTGTTTTTTTTTTTTGTTTTTTTTTTTATTTTGAAATTCAGACCAAAATCTCTTTGAGAATAACTACAACATTTACAAAATCATTTCAAATCATTTTACGCTCATTCATCTCTGAAATTATCAAATGTAGTTGTGTATATTTATAGAGTGTCACTGTTCCAAAGAAATAAATAACATTTAATTAAGCAGAAAATAAATAATAAAAAGTTGTTTGTATTTTCTGACACCTCCTAGTCTAAGATTTAACACATCCTACTCTAAGACATGACACCCCCTACTCTAAGAAAACCTTTACTCTAAAACTTGACACCCCTACTCTAAGAAAAACTTTACTCTAAAACTTGACACCCCCTACTCTAAGAAAACCTTTACTCTAAAACTTGACACCCCCTACTCTAAGAAAACCTTTACTCTAAAACTTGACACCCCCTACTCTAAAAAACCTTTACTCTAAAACTTGACACCCCCTTACTCTAAGAAAACCTTTACTCTAAAACTTGACCCCCTATTCTAAGAAACCTTTACTCTAAAACTTCTACTCTAAGAAAACCTTTACTCTAAGACATGACACCCTACTCTAAGACAATCCTTACTCTAAGACATGACACCCCTATTCTAAAACGACGCTTACTCTAAACATCTTGACACCCCTATTCTAAAAACAACCCTTACACTAAGACATCTTCACCCCTATTCTACCCTTACACTAAGACATCTTGACACCCCTATCTAAAACGACGCTTACTCTAAGACATCTTGACACCCCTATTCTAAAACAACCTTACACTAAGACATCTTGACACCCCTATTCTAAAACAACCCTTACACTAAGACATCTTGACACCCTATTCTAAAACAACCCTACACTCTTGACACCCCTATTCTAAAACGACCCTTACACTAAGACATCTTGACACCCTATCTAAAACGACCCTTACACTAAGACATCTTGACACCCCTATTCTAAAACGACCCTTACTCTAAGACATCTTGACACCCCTATTCTAAAACGACCTTACTCTAAGACATCTTGACACCCCTATTCTAAAACGACCCTTACACTAAGACATCTTGACACTAAACAACCCTTACACTAAGACATCTGACACCCCTATTCTAAAACAACCCTTACACTAAGACATCTTGACACCCCTATACACTAAGACATCTTGACACCCCTACCCTTACACTAAGACATCTTGACACCCCTACAACCCTTACACTAAGACATCTTGACACCCCTATTCTAAAACAACCCTTACACTAAAACACCCCTACTAAGAAGACACTAAGACATCTTGACACCCCTATTCTAAAACAACCCTTACACTAAGACATCTTGACACCCCTATTCTAAAACAACCCTTACACTAAGACATCTTGACACCCCTAAAAACAACCCTTACACTAAGACATCTTGACTCCCTATTCTAACAACCCTTACACTAAGACATCTTGACACCCCTATTCTAAAACAACCCTTACACTAAGACATCTTGACACCCCTATTCTAAAACAACCCTTACAAACATCTTGACACCCCTATTCTAAAACAACCCTTACACTAAGACATCTTGACACCCCTATTCTAAAACAACCCTTACACATCTTGACACCCCTATTCTAAAACAACCCTTACACTAAGACATCTTGACACCCCTATTCTAAACAACCCTTACACTAAGACATCTTGACACCCCTATTCTAAAACACCTTACACTAAGACAAACACCCCTATTCTAAAACAACCCTTACACTAAGACATCTTGACACCCCTATTCTAAAACAACCCTTACACTAAGACATCTTGACACCCCTATTCTAAAACAACCCTTACACTACAGACATCTTGACACCCCTATTCTAAAAACAACCCTTACACTAAGACATCTTGACACCCCTATTCTAAAACAACCCTTACACTAAGACATCTTGACACCCCTATTCTAAAACAACCCTTACACTAAGACATCTTGACACCCCTATTCTAAAACAACCCTTACACTAAGACATCTTGACACCCCTATTCTAAAAAACCCTTACACTAAGACATCTTGACACCCCTATTCTAAAACAACCCTTACACTAAGACATCTTGACACCCCTATTCTAAAACAACCCTTACACTAAGACATCTTGACACCCCTATTCTAAAACAACCCTTACACTAAGACATCTTGACACCCCTATTCTAAAACAACCCTTACACTAAGACATCTTGACACCCCTATTCTAAAACAACCTTACACTAAGACATCTTGACACCCCTAAACAACCCTTACTTTAAGACCTGACACCCTAACTCTAAGATTTGACACTCCCTATTCTAAGACTTAGCACTCAATTCTTGACTCGACACCTCCTATTCTAAGACTTAACCCTCCTACTCTAAGACTCAACACCCTTTATTCTGACTCCTACTCAAAGATTTGACACCTCCTACCCTATGACTTCCATTGTAGATATAAGTTCAAAGATATCTATGTGACACAGACCATGAAACAATCGTATGTGTGTGATCTTTCAGGAATTACAAAAGATGACACATTTTCCAAATATCTGGTTCATGTCAAACATAATAAATAATTAAAATCAATGTTTAATATTTTCTAAATAAAAACATTGAAATCGGAATTCAAAATCATCATCCTGTCAGTAAGGCTTAGAATACACCAACTGCATCCCCCCCACCCACCCCCCCAAAAAAGGGGGTGTCCTGGGTATGACATAAAACTGCATCCGGTGGTGAAGCTGCAGTTCTGGAGTTCTGGGGAATGTGGAGTCACCCCTTTGTCGCCATTACTCCCAGGTCCACTCTGACCCGGTGTGGTAGTACCTGTTAGGGTCCCATCTATGGGTCAAATAGATCTGCTTGAAAACTGGATAGGAATTCACCAAATCATATAACTGTGTGCAAACAAATTATTATTATTATTATTGTCATTATTATAATTGTAATTATCATTATTATTATTAGATAGGAATAGTTACTCAAAACCATATAATTGTGTATAGATTATTATTATTATTATTATTATTATTACTATTATTATTATTATCATTAATAGAATAGTTACTTGAAGTTATAATTGTTTACAAGTAATTGTTATCATTAGTTACTTGAAACTATATAATTGTGTATAGATTATTATTATTATTATTATTATTATTATTATTATTATTAATAGAATAGTTACTTGAAGTTATAATTGTTTACAAGTAATTGTTATCATTAGTTACTTGAAACTATATAATTGTGTATAGATTATTATTATTATTATTATTATTATTATTATTATTAGAATAGTTACTTGAAGTTATAATTGTTTACAAGTGATTTTTATCATTAGTTACTCAAAACCATATAATTGATTGAAAAAAATAAATGGCTTCAGCATTGAATAACCCAACAAGGGTTGACATGCCATAAAAACCAACCAACTAAAATACAATTCTCAAATACAGAGTGAACATAAAGTCTATAATCCTTCCCATATTATGTACAATCATATCTTAAAATCTCAACCAGATAAAATCATTAATGTTGTGGTATTATATAAGCTAATTAATAGAAGGTTTTTGTTGTTTGTTTTTTTTTAATTCTTTCTACGTGACACTGCAATCACAATTATCAAAATAAAGTCTGTATGTTTAAAAATCAGATAAAGACTTATGCTTACTCTGTATACTAGGGTAGGTCAATTTTTCACTTTTTAAAAATATCAAATTATCCATCTATGTAAAAGTTGTGTGTTAGTATACTGAATGCTGATACCAAAAATTAGATCTTTTACTTGCACCATTGTCTGAGGAAATAGCATCAAAGATCGTCTACTAAAATGTACTAAAAATCCTCGTTTAAGCAAAATTTAACCTTTAGAAAATGAGGATTTTTAGTGCATTTTAGTAGACTTTTGCATAGATGGGCAATTTGATATTTTTTAAAAGTGAAAAATCGACCTACCCTACTGTATACGTATTTTATACTGATTGTAAATTGTTGACTTATGTCAGAAATATTGAAAACAAATGTATCCTTCCCCGATACCAGTGAACTAAGTAACTTCTTATTTGTTAGTCCAAATATTTTCCAAACTTTTATTGGTAGTCTTCCATATTTACTGGTTAATTATATTTAAAAAATCATGTCAATTTGAAAGTAAATAAGCAGTCATTTTTTTAATTGAATTATGATTAAGTTTTTATACATTGACCTTAAAAAAACACTTCAAAAGCAAATTAAACAAAATTTCTTGCTAATTTAAATAATATTTTCATGATTGAGAAAAATTTAAACAACAATTCAAAATCTAAATCTTAATGAAAACTTAAATACATCTAAAGAATCAGAATATATATCATGTTAATATACATATATATGCATATAATATATATATATATATATATATATATATATATATATATATACACACATACACATATATATATGTAAATTAGGGTTAGGGTAGTGAAGACATGAAGTCAACAGTGCTTGGTAATTGACAATTTCTTTCCTATGCAATTTTCAAACATGATTTGAAAATCACATAGGTGAGAAACTGTCGGTTACCAAGCACCGTTGACTTTATGTCTTTGCTATCCAACTTAGATATACATGATCTATTAATGATATTGAATACTCTTTGCTTATAGATTTGCCAAACTATTTTATATATATATATATATATATATATATATATATATATATATATATATATATAAACTATTTTATCAATATCAATATATATGTGTGTGTGTGTGTGTGTATATATACATATATATATTAGTAAAGGAAAAAAGTTAAGGGTCTACCATGGTTTCAATCCAAATGATTTCATCAGGACCCTATATATATATATATATATATATATATATATATATATATATAAAATCTATGAGATAAAAATGAACCAATTTAAACACTAATGAATTTTCTATACAAAATTCGGTAAAATTAAATAAAAACACAAATTTCAGTGTTTTTATCTAAAACATTTAGTTTCATAAGTTTTTTTTTGTTTTTTGTTGTTTTTTTTCTATAACTTGCTTAATTTTTCTATTAGCTAAGCCCGGCTATATTTTTCTAGAACTTAACACAAAAAAAGAACGTCTTTTTGGCTAAAACAAAAACCTACAATCTGAGTTCTCTCATTCATTTTTTTTTTTTTTTGTGAATCTACAGTAAAATTTCACTTGAACAAAATGTGACAGTTGTTGATTTTTTATATAAATAAATATATTTTTAGAAATTCACTTCAGCTATTTTGATTGGAACTATTGTTATTAAAATATACAATCATACAAATAAAACTAATTCCTTGCACTTCACTTTATTGTTAATTCACATCTGAATTTTTTCTTTGTTTGATTAAAAAAAAATGAAAAAAAATGAAAAAAAAAGTTTAAAAAAATGAAAAAATGATTAACATTTTTTTTTTTTTCATTTTTTTTCTTTTTTTTTTTTTACTTTTTTTAAAACTTTTTTTACTTTTTTTTACTTTTTTTAAAACACTTTTTTTTACTTTTTTACTTTTTTTAAACTTTTTTTAAACTTTTTTTTAACTTTAAAAAAAAATTTTTTTTTACTTTTTTTTTTTCAAATTATTTCATTCTTCACATGTGAGTGTTTCTAAATCTAACTGGTTCAATATTTGTGAAATGAAACTTTTAGAGACAATTGTACTCTCTTCTTTGTGATACATATACAACATACATTGTCTTCATAAATTAAATGCATAAATTATTTTTTCTTTTTAATTATGCACCCGTGCGCGCGTATACATACACAGACATGAAAACACACACACACACACACACAGACACACACACACACTTCTTTACATTAATAGTTGAACGTTAATTTTTAAATTTAAAATTACACTACTATTTTATGTGTGTATGTGTGTGTATATATATATATATATATATATATATATATATATATATATATATGTAGTAAAGGTTAGAGGGAGAAGTGTGGACAAAGGAACAAAACTCAGACAAGTATATGTAGGAGATATATTTTGCTGTGCATTGAGCTAGGCTTCCTCAGTCGTTTATTGTAATATATCTCCTACATATACTTTTGTTCCTTTGTCCACACTTCTCCCTCTAATCTTTACTACATTCTGTCGGATTTACTTCAATCCTCCTATCCTCATATATATATATATATGTATATATATATATATATATAACTTTCAAAGAAAGAAAAACTTAAACCATCATTTGACTATTATAAATTTATTTCAACCAGAAACTCAATATGAGTCTAGTCTCATCAGATAGTGTTTACAAAAGACTGAGAAAATCAAATAGAAAAAAATATTCACAATGAAAATTCTGTCTTCTCATACGTCCTCATAAAATACCCTTATTTAACATAATAATAATAACAATTCAAATATTCAAATATTTAAAAATTAAAATTAAAAATTTTAAATCTGGCACAGGAAATGTAAAAATAAATACAATGTAACAATTACTTCCTGTCTGACAGTCTTAGTATAAAACAATGTTTTTCCTTAATAACTGATTTCTCAAAAACCTCATACTATTTAATTTAAATATATATATAATTATATTCCAGGGTTGTCTAGTCATTTTAAACCATTGTTAGATTTATTATTGGTATTATTATTATAAAAGTATTTTTAAATATATATATATATATGTGTGTGTATGTGTGTGTGTATAGATAAAAGGATATGAAAACACACAATGCTGTTAAAATGAAAATATTTTCTATCATATTCATAGCTAATATTGAACAATATTTCGATTTATAAAAATCATCTTCAGAGCTTGTTTTTTATTCTGGACTCATCGAGAGAGAAACTGAAAATAACATGCTCTGAAGATGATTTTTATAAATCGAAATATTGTTCAATATTAGCTATGAATATGATATAAAATATTTTAATTCTAACAGCATTGTGTGTTTTCATACCCTTTTATCTATACTTATACTGTCGGATTCATTTCCTTACTCTTATATATATATATATATATATATATATATATATATATATATATATATATATATATATATACATATATATACACCTTTTGAAAGAAAGCTCTCTAGGGATATTAAAATATATTGAGCTCTCTAGGGATATTAGAATCCTTGAATTTGCACCTACTAAAACATGCAATAATTATACAGTGAGATTTTGAAGATCCCATGTAGAATCATCCCTTACTACCAGTTGGCATCACTATATATATCTATGATCACTGTCAATTCATACTAAAAACACTGGTTCTCACTAGATCACTGAAGTTAAGCAGTGATGAGCCTGTTTAATACTTAAGTAATAGCAGGTACTGTAAGCATCTTGAGTCCTTTGTTTATCAAAATGACTTGATTTGGGTTTAGATGACTAGATGACCCAAAAAGGTTTGATATGCTATAAAATAAAACAACCATATATATATATATATATATATATAATATATACATATATATATATATATATATATATATATATATATATATATATATATATATACAGGTATACAGTAATGAAAACAAAACTTTACCTGCAAATAAATAGAAGTTATAAAGTAAGGATTATACTAGTTTTAAAATATTGGTGTGAGGAATCATTTAATACTAGAATTCATTTTATTCATTAGAATCATTTTTATGATTTTTACTATTTTTACTTTCATAATTTTTATTATAATACTTCTATTAGTTGTAAGTAAAGTTCTGTTTATATTACTGTATATCTACTTTTGCACCTCCCTCCCCTATATATAAATAAGTCCCTTTATAGCATTCCTTTATAACATTCATGGCAGTGCCGTAATATATGTATTAAAAAACCCCAAAAAAACACTTAGCTTCGAAACCTCTGAAGATGGGATTTTATCCCGAAAATTTAGTAGAGACCGAAAATAAATAGAAGTTATAAAGTGAGGATTATACCAGTTTTAAAAATATTGGTGTGAGGATTCATTTAATACTAAATTCATTTAATCATTTTTATGATTTTTAATATTTTTACTTTCATAATAATTTTTATTATGATACTTCTATTAGTTGTAGGTAAAGCTCTGTTAAAATTACTGTATACCTACTTTTGCACCCCCTGTTATATATATATATATATATATATATATATATATATATATATATATATATATATATATATATATATATATATATATATATATATGCATAAATAATGTATTAGTTTTTGTTTTTTTATATGGATAAACTATCTACATGTTTCTCTTTTCTTTTTCTTTTTTTTTTTTCTTTTTTGTAAATAAATTTGAATACTTATAAAAAAACACAATACACACAGAAATAGTTATACCTTTAAAAATTTAATTGTACAAAAAAATGTGTCATGAAAAGAAAATGGAGACTGAATTTAAAAACTTGTGAAAATTCCTTTACAAAAAATATTAGCAAAATCTCGATTATAATCAAATTGTTGGAATGTGAATGAAATGGATTAAGAATGAAGTATTCATGAGAATCTGTGATTATAATCCTTTGTATACAATAATGTCCTATTTTTCAAATGTTCCCTTATGGGATTCTATTTTCTATTGTGTCAAAAAATAATTCAATATAAGTGAAATGGTTTGTTAATGTATTTTTGTACTTGATGTGTGTACTGCTTTCACTTAACAATATCTTGATATTAAAGTAGTTGAGACAAAATGGCTGACGGAAAAAAAATATATCAATACTTTATCGTTTTAGACCGTCATCAATTTTCTGTATAATTGCAACTCTGTCATTTCTATATCATTCCTTTGAAGAAAAGTGTTGATTCATTTGATTAAAAAAAAATTTTCCTTATTTGTTTAAATCTATCTAAAAATTATTAAATGGCTCAAATCAAATGGTAGATTTATTCAAAAAAAAACATTTTATTTTTCACATGATTTTTTTTTTCTTTTTTATCGGAACTCTCCAGTTAATAAAGACAATTTTATACTATTTGAATATAACTTTCCTACAACTTGTGATAATTTAGATTAAAAATCTATTACAAATTTAAGTAGACAATCAGATGGATTTGAATATTATTCTAAAATTATCTGAAATGTAACAGTTTCAATATTCTTTACTTTATGAATGATGTTCAGATTTTAGAAATAAATTATTTGACAAGGTTATATATAAAAAAAAATTAGTGTACTGGATTTTTGACGTGTACTTGTAGGCTGACTACAGAAACTGAACTCACAACCTCCTGATCGTGAGTCATGGCTCGAAATCAGATGACTCACCCTCATTGACATATATGCAGATTTCATACAGGTCAGGCAGTTGTGTTTGATCTTGCTAAGGAGAACAGAGACATGCATTGGACAAGAAACAAGTAAACTTTGGCAGATTGATCGAAGACTGCTGTGATATTTTTGCAGGTGGAAAGACTTTGTCAGTGGACTTTTGCAGTTGGTAAAGTAATTACCATGGTTGATTTCAAATAATCCCTTTCAAAACTATTCCAGTACTGGATTTTTGAAGCGTCTATCAATAATAGAGATTCAGTCTCAATTTGCCTGTAACCAAAACTATGTCCTGCTTACGTCACATTACCCAAAATCGTCAATACATTGAATAAATAACAACCTCAAAATTTGAGTTTGCAAAGTTAGACGATCGTTATTGTTTTTTAAAACAAGTTTTAATAAATACATACCCGGTATATACATTTATATATAGTTTGTTTTATTTTAATATATATCGAAAGTTATTTAACGTACAGTGTTTTACGAGAAAATTGTTTACAAACAAGAAATCGTCATATAATTTTGTTTTTTCTTAATAAACAATAAAAGTAAAGTCAGCGGAGTAGCCTATTTTTTTTTCAGTATCAAGAGGTTACACTAAAAAGTTTAATATATAGTTATTTACTAAGCTTAGCTTAGATGGCACAAGGCCAGAAGTGAGAATCAAACTCACTAACAATGGTCTGCAAATCTAGTTTGCAACCATTATGACCTAGTTATTTACTAAGCTTAGCTTAGATGTTGCACAAGGCTAGATTATGGGGCACAGTGAGAATCGAACTCACTAACAATGGTCTGCGAATCTAGCCTGCTAACCATTACACCACATGAGGTGCCCTACTATTTAATATATATGTCTTTTTAAATCCAGTACACTTATTCTTATATAACATTGTCATCTAACACTTGAAACTTACACAAAATCCTTATGTTAAAAACCAATTATTTCATATTCACCGGTGACAAAAGTCAAGGGGACCACACAATGATGAATTGATTTTCTGTTTGTAAGTTTATTCAAAATAGAATTTGTCCAGAAATTAAAATTTGATTTATGATATATACACCCTAGTGTAAATTTTTTTTTTTTTTAAACGAATAATTCCGTTATGATTATAATAGCCACAATCTCTCACTGAGATTTGCCAGTGTGTTCGTGCAGCATTACAATTTTCGTACACTTCCTCAGAGTAACGTCCATCGCAGACAATGGCCATAAGACAACTATTCAATAGTTGAGACAATAGTGTCTGGCCCATCTATGGGTTAAATAGAAAAATGTATTTATAAAAAAATTGTATTATCCATTAAGAATTGATTTATTTCAAAACTTTATCGGCATTAAATGACCCACAGGTTGATATGCCAGAAAAACAAAACAAAACCAAACCAAAATAGTGTCTGGGTGATAAAAATTTGATTCAATCACAGATGATGCAATTTTTTCAAGGCCAAAACAAATTTCATCATACACTCCGAAAATACATAACTGCACAACACTGCAAATGACTTAATCTGAGTAAAAAAATTAGAAATCGATTACACCCTGTCACTCCAGTGGGTCTAAAACTGCCCGTATGCTGAAAGAAAGGAAACTAAAGCAGTTGTTTCAATTAATTTGCACAAGGGTGTAAATATATAAAAGAGGATTATTAAAATCATATCTACATAAGGACTTTTTTATTCATTAGAAATATATCACTTCAGCCCGGTTGATAATGTTGTGTAAGTGCCAAAACCGTAAGTCATTATTTACAAACCCAAGTCAGCCATTTTATTTTTATAAGGCCTTAAAAGGAATTTTATAAAACTGAAAAGAAGTGGGTTAAAAGCATTTATTATGCTAATTTTTCTGTAGGAAAAAGTTTTGATTTGCTAAAGAACAAAATGGTGCCTTTCAAATTAACTATCAAACAGAAACAAGCTAAATAATGGTTAGCTTCATATAAAATGGAAAAATTCTTTACTGTAATTTTATGATAGTAAAATATAAGCTAAGAATATCTGAATTAAATATAAATGTGCTTTTCTCAAGTTTAAAAAAAAACTGTAACAAATATTTGATTTAGCTTTTACTGTAATTATGCGTGTTTAATACGTGCTTTCCCCCTGATTTTGAATTCTAAAAGCAAGGGGTGTGTATTATACACAACAACTAATTATTACCTTTTTTGAAGCCATGGGTATCACCATGTTTGAAACAACATGGCTGAAATTGAATCATTGCTATGATCTAAACTAACTAACGCATAACAAAAGCTTTCTGTTTTATACTGCTTTTCTCAAGTTAAAAACCTATAACAACTATTTGATTTAGCTTTTAGTCATGTTTAATACGCACTTTTACCCTGATTTTTAAGCAACAAAAAAGAGACCCAGTCTCTACTTTATATTTAAAATTAATACTCTTTGTTCTTCTTTAAAAAAAAAAATTATATCTGTTAAAATATTTTAAACCTGAAAACCTCTGAAATAGTAAAGATGGTCATTACAAAATAAGCTCAATCCTAATTAGTGATCATCCTTCACACATTAATCATTTGTTGTATTTTTATCTTATTTTTTTGTAAAAAAAGTGTGAAGCTAAACATATTTCTTTCTTTCTTTCTTTCTAAGCCCTAAAGGCAAGGGGTGCGTATTATACACAACTTTTTTTTGGGGGGGTGGGGCAAGGACATTACCATATTTGTGGGATGACTGAAAGTAAATCATTTCTATGGTCAAAGTAACTAATACGTAACAAAATCTTTCTGTTTCTATACTGCTTTTCTCAAGTTAAATAACTATTTGATTTAGCTCTTACCATAATTATTCATGTTTAATTCGTACTTTCTCGCCTGATTTTTAAGCCCAAAAAGCAAAGGATGCATATTATCCACAACTAAATATTACCTTTATTTTGGGGCCCATGGGCATTACCATATTTGTAGCATGACTATTAGGTAACAAGACACGAACGACAGTACTCCAAGGTTTGAAGTATGGAGTTAACCACGAGTGTGGCAGACAGGTTAAGAGTTAAAGAAATAACCAAACAACTAGAAATAAGAATAACAGACGTGTATTACAGAATAACAATAAGGATTGCAAACTTTAGTTCGTCTGCACAAATGTATAATTTGTCACTTATCTGAGTCCTGAGATAGGGTATTATCGGAGCCCTTGCTACGGCCTTCTGATAGTTCGGATATGATAGACGTTCTGTTTGATGTCCAGACTCTGATTCTGGTTGTTGAGGAAGAGATGGAGCAACCCTGTTTTAGGTCTGTCCCCAGAGAAAGCTGGATCAGAAGAGGACGAGGTTTGCTTATTCAGCTTTGCCACCAAAATATGCTGGCTCCTGATTGGTTGGTTCAAAACAGAGGCTTGTAGACAAGGACCATAACCCCCATACCCCAGAATTCTCAATATGACTAAAAGTAAATCATTGCTATGGTCCAAACTAACTAATACAAAACAAATCTTTTCTGTTTTATACTGCTACATAGAACTAACCACTGGAATGTGTGTTTGTTTATACTTTGTTTTTTCTATTCTCATTTTATTTTCTTACATTCATATAAACATGTCTTTGCCTTTGCTCTAAATTTTGTTTAAATTTTGTGTTTTAAAACATTTTATAAACTATATAAATTATTATTTTTAGTCGATACATACCAGATAAAAAGTTGAACAAATGTTAAACTTATTATGAATTTAGTTGTTACAGATTCCAAAAGTCAATGTGTATCCTACATGAGAGATATTTTTTCCAGAATTTTGCGGACCAAAATTTTGTGGTGTGTATTATACATGAACGCATGTTAGGCACAACAAATACAAGTATTTCAAAATGGTTTTTAATCCAATAAATTCCTTCTGTTCAATAATCTCATATAGTACCTAAATAATGAGAATGGAATTATCTGTTTTTTCTATAAATAATATCTGACAAAACCTGAAGAGAGAAACAACAGGATCTCACAGCAATTGTTAATTACTCTGTTTGTTCACCTTGTATATTTGCTTAGTAAACCTTTTTTCCTATCCTTGATGCTCGTTGTGTTTCTTCCTATTATTTCTCTGTTAACTCTGGTACTCAAGTTACAACATATAATGAGAAAGACAGACTAAATTTGAGATTATCATGAATTATGTGGTAATGAAAATAGTGGCTTTTTAAACAAATCATTTTTTTATTTTTAGAACAATACTATGTTTTAGCACTTTAAACTTAAATCCATAAGACTTAGGATATAATATAATTCAGGATTTAATGGATAGCAACAGCACTTTAAATCTAAAGTCATAAGATGTAGGATAAAATATAATTTAGGATTTAAAAGATAGCAACAGTATTTTGAAATTATAACATAATTTAAATGATAGCCACAACACATTAAACTTCAAGCCATAAAACTTAGAATAAAATATAATTTAGGATTTAAAAGATAGTAACAGTATTTTAAAATTATGATATAATCTAAATGATAGCAACAGCATTTTAAATTTAAATCCATAAGACTTAGGATAAAATATAATGTAGGATTTGACTAATAGCAACAGTATTTTAAACTTATGATATAATTAAATGATAGCAACAACAATTTAAACTTCAAGCCATTAGACTTAGGATAGAATATAATTTAGGATTTAACAGATAGCAACAATATTTTAAACTTATGATATAATTCAAATGATAGCAACAACAATTTAGATTTAAAACCATAAGACTTGCATCCATTTAGGATTTAACAGATAGCAACAATATCAATTTTGATAACAACATTTTTTTTCTTTCTTTCTCTTTCTTCTGAAAAGATTGACACATAACCTATTATTATAAACTGATTTGGCCAAATAAAGAAAAAAAAATGTCAAGTGAATTTTTCTGAAGCAAAGAAATAAAAAATTTTAAAAATTGCTTAAATATATTCCAAATTATGTTACACAAAAATATTTCTCATGTCCTGTTGAGGAATTTATTTTGTTCATTTTTGGGGGGTTTTGGTTGGGTGTTTGTTTGTTTTGTTTGTTTTTTTGTTTTGTTTTTGTCTGTTTGTTTTTTATACATCTGATGTATCAGAATATAGATAATTTTACAAGTATTACCTCTGTGTACCATAATGGTTGTTACATTTGCCCATAAAGTTCATACACTAAATGTAATTTTGTAAAGGTCTCCCATTAGAATTGTATATATTGGTAAAGGTTCTTAATATAAGTATTGGTTGCGTGCAATTATTAAAGATGCTTCTATGTATACTAGTTAAAGGTTTTGAACATAAGTAGGACCTGTGTTTGACATCAAATATACCAATCTACCAATATACCAAGGGGCCGGGTTAGCTCAGTCGGTAGAGCGTTCGGCTAGAAACCACAAGGTTTCTAGTTCGATACCGGTCCCCGCCAACTCAGCGTATGAGTAGCACAGGGATCTGTGCGGTAAAGTAAGGAGCTGATGGTAGGTGTGGCACTCCACCTCAGATGCTAAAACAATCTCCTTGGTCTAGCGCTATTGAAAAGGGGATAGACTCCCTCGCTGACTGGCTGATACCGACTTTAGGCCGCCCCGTCAACTTACTTATACCAATCTGGATGAGGCTATTTGCATTTCACATAGCTCTGATACCCTTGGGAAGGTATGTATCCAACTAGTCTCCCTCCAGCTATGGATAAATAATAGAGCAGATTAGGCAACCAGTCTAGGAGAAGGAAAATTCTAAATTCATGAATATACTATTCTGGATGAGGCTGTTTGAATTTTACATACGGCTAATACCCTTGGGAAAGGTATGTATCCAATTATTCTCCCCCAAACGATGAGTAAATTGTAGGACAGACTGGGCTCTTTAACCTCAACCGGTCTAGAAGAAGGAATGCTGAATTCAAACCTGTTAAATTGCACTTAAGAAATTGAAATTGAACTTGGTTAGACAACCAGTCTAGGAGAAGGAAAACTCTGAATTCATGAATATACCATTCTGGATGAGGCTGTTTGCATTTCATATAGTGCTGATACCCTTGGGAAAAGGTATGTATCCAACTATTCTCCTTCCAGCTATAGGTAAATAGTAGGGCAGACTGAACTCTTTAACCTTGGTATTGTATACAGGTTAAAGGTTTTTAATATAAGTAGGGCCTGTGTTCAACATCAAATATACTATTCTGTAAAAGACTTATTGTTGGTAGAAGAAATGTATTTCCTCGTAAGAAATTAAGATAAAAACAATTACCAGTTCAACATATTCTATTGTTGAAGCAAACAAAATAAAAAGAAATGGGATACAAAATGAGTGAATGAAAAATGTAGAAGAGTCCATTATAGCACATATTTGTATGTAAAACTTCTAAGATATATGAAAGTTTGTGAGAGACTTATATATTTTAGAAGAGTTCCTTAAATGAGATACAAAAAGAGTAAACGACGGTTGGTATGTAGAAGAGTCCATTATAGCACATATTTGTATGTAAAGTTTCTTAAATATATAAAAGTTTGTGAGAGACTTACATATTTTAGAAGAGTTCCTTAAATGAGATACAAAAAGAGTGAAGGAAGGTTGGTATGTAGAAGAGTCCATTATAGCACATATTTGTATGTAAAACTTCTAAGATATATGAAAGTTTGTGAGAGACTTACATGTTTTAGAAGAGTTCCTTAAATGAGATTGAAGGAAGTTTGTAGAAGAGTTACATATTTTAGAAGAGTTCCTTAGTTGTTAGTTGTATGCAATTATGATACATATGCATATAATTATACACACACACACACACATACACACACACACACACACACACACACACATATATATATATATATATATATATATATATATATATATATATATATAATTAGTCATATGTATATAATTGAGCAATTATAAAACATATGTATGTAATTAAGCTTACAACATTGAATGTTGTGTACTATTCTGTAGTATCATGTTCTCACAGGGTAAGAAATATGTCCGTATGTCTAGGCCATACTTTAAAAATAAAATGAGGTAAACAACTTGAAGAGTATTGCTTACAGTCTCTTAGAAGTTCTTGTAGATTTTTAATCATCAAGTTAAGAATTTATATAATAATTTAGAATTAATAAGTTAATAATTTATATAATTTATAATAATCATGCTGTTCAGTGTTTAATACCAATCTATATTTTGCCGAGTTGTGGTAATCCCACAGGTTGGTATGTAGAAGAGTCCATTATAGCACATATTTGTATGTAAAATTTCTAAGATATATGAAAGATTGTGAGAGACTTACATATTTTAGAAGAGTTCTTAAATGAGATACAAAAAGAGTGAAGGAAGGTTGGTATGTAGAAGAGTCCATTATAGCACATATTTGTATGTAAAACTTCTAAGATATAGGAAAGTTTGTGAGAGACTTACATATTTTAGAAGAGTTCCTTAAATGAGATACAAAAAGAGTGAAGGAATGTTGGTATGTAGAAGAGTCCATTATAGCACATATTTGTATGTAAAGTTTCTTAGATATATGAAAGTTTGTGAGAGACTTACATATTTTAGAAGAGTTCCTTAAATGAGATACAAAAAGAGTGAAGTAAGGTTGGTATGTAGAAGAGTCCATTATAGCACATATCTGTATGTAAAGTTTCTTAGATATATGAAAGTTTGTGAGAGGCTTACTTTATAATAAGCATGCTGTTCGGTGTTTAATACCAATCTATATTTTGCCGAGTTGTGGTAATCCCACAATGATAACTATTATGGGATAGAAGTTGTAGAATCTTTTCTCAAATGTACAAAATATGTGGGTTGCACCCAAAAACCTTTCAGGATGCACTGGTGGAGAAATGCAGGTCTGTAGTGTTGCCATCATACAGTCTTTTAAAAAAATTTAAATTCTTTAAGTAGACAAGGGAGATAATCCCACAATACTCCCATCCCAAGATGCATCACTAATCACTGGTGCATAAACATGAAAAGAATTTTAATGTTTAGTATTTTAGTATCTTCACAAAAACTTATTGTTTCGTGTGGTAGAGACACTTTTTCTATTAGAAAACATATTTTTTCTCAGAGCACATTTTTAAAAAGAAATTAAAAATTGTTATATATATATAATCCCCCTCTACCCAGGTAGCCACTGCTAGTAAATAATAAAATTAACTAGTGTAATGATAAATGATAACAAGGTTAGGCTTAAGAAAGCTTTATTCTACATAGAATAATGTTACAGTTTTCTGAGAGCTTATATACTCTCAGAAACACCAAAGAGCTCCCCAAAGGGGAGGTAATAATAAAATAAGGGAGGCAACTCTCAATTAATTATTACAACTAGACAAAAAACAAACAGGCAGTGAAAAAACTTATCCATTTTTTATTATTGCCACAAATTCAAATGAAACTTCAATGACTTAGACACACATAGGAAGTGATTATTTTTCTAGATTATTGTTGTCAAAGTTCCCTTAGTTGTAGTGAAAAATTCTTAACAATCAAAACTAATCAAAAAGTGGGTTATCAAATCAAGGAAAAGAGAATTCTAAGAAATTTCCTATTTCCTAAATTTTCTTGGTATTTCTGAGAATTTCTTTTTTTTAGAAATATGATGACTTTTTGCTACAACTAAAGGGAACTTTGACAGCAACAATCAAGGAAAATAATCACTTCCTAGGTGTGTCTATAATCCATTGAAGTTTCATTAAGATTTGTGGCAACAATAAAAAAAATGGTTTGGTTTTTCAGAGTTGGGGTGTACTATACTATACAATTCATTTATTTTGTAAAATGTGCTGATTTACGCTATGAATGTTGAACAGACAGGAGTTAAAACAGGAAACACGTGAACACAACATGGAATTTCAAATAACATGTATTAATACATTTACACAAACAAGAAATCAAGCTTGAAATACTTGTGGTTGCAAACGAAGGTATTGCCTGCGTGAATGTTAATTATACGAATATAACAATACAATTCCACTTAACTGAGTCCTTGTAAAGTAGATAAGTATTGCACTTACGACTGCCCTTTTTCCATACCTGCTGAATTAGGGAGCGACGTTTTCTTACATCAGTCCCCAAGAGATGTTGTTAATAAAAAGGAAGATATCTTCAATTTTGCCACTAAAGTTTGAAGGCCTGTGATTGGTTGGTTTGAAAAGAGGCTCACCGACCAAGGGAGACAACCCACCTATGTTAGATGTATAATTTAAGGGATTAGCTAAGGAACTTGACTTATGTGCTGATTCACGCCATTAGTGTTGAACAGACAGGAGTTAAAATCAGAAAACACATGAACACAACATGAAATTTCAAATAACATGTATTAATACATTACACAAACAAGAGATTATGCTTGAAATACTTGTGGTTTGCAAATGAAGGTATTGTTTGCAGGAAATATTAATTATATAAATATAACAATACAATTCTACTTAACTGAGTCCTTGTAAAGTTGGTAAGTTATCGCACTTACAACTTACAAGTTTCATTAGAATTTTTGGAAACAATAAAAAAAAAATGGTTCAGTTTTTCATGGGTTTTTTTTTTCTATACTAAAACCCATAGTAAATGCTTATAATTTAAGAAGTGTCCCCATTATTTCTGATGGATCTTTATAAATTTCTATATTTTAAAATTTTTATACTGATGCATCTAATTAATCACAAAAAAATATGTACTCCTGTGACTATGGGCACTACCTTAACTCTCACATTCAACTAAAAAATTCAGACCAACAAGCTATATTTAATTAATAGATGTGACCCTAACAAGCACTGAAATTTTAAATAACTATGAAAAACATAATAATAGATATTTTGATGCATTTTTAATCAAATTCTTCTTTGTTATTTTTTTCCTAATATATTTTTGCTCTGTGACTCTAACAATAAGAGGACACATTGAGCTCTGTAAATTATGACTACTGAAAAAATTACTACGTATAAAAATGGCTGGATCTGATCTGCTGTTTATACAACATGAAACAATCAAACATTAAATTTATCAAAAAGGTTGTGATAAAATGAAAAAACAAAATATGTGAATAAATGAATAAGTGAATAAATAAAAATCTTTTTATATTCAAAATATAAAAAGATTTTTTTTAAAAAGAGACCAAAAATCAATGTATCTTATTTCGTCAAAACTCTTCTTTTTTTTTATTTATGTAAGTTTATAAAAAATTATCATTTAAACAAATTATCTTTTGGATAAATCCAAGAAAATTGTATGCCCTCCTGTATTACCTACAAATGGACATACAGACAGATGCACATTGAATAATAAATAGACATAATACAGAATTTTTATATCCCACGATGTAGGAATAACAAATGATAACAAAAACAGTCAAATATGTTTAACATATAACAATATTTGTATAATTATTCTCACTGACCGGGAATACAGTGGGATGAGTTTGGATAGAATTTAACTGTGTGTATCATGTGTGTGGTCACACGTGGGGCCAGTCTTTGTCTGCCTGACTCTTTGGGGTTGGTAAATGTATATATGTTAGTTTCTCTGTGTGCGTAAAGAGTGATTTAGAGAGTGCGAAAAGTATTTGTATGTTAAGTTTCATAAGCAGCTAACCCGGCCAATATCTTGGCTCTTAATAAATTCAAATTAAACCAAACGTTTCCTTTCTTAGAAATCTTACAAAATGATTTTAATGTTGTTTTTATTTAATTCTCCGGCCGTATTTATTTATTTATTTTTTAGATTTAATTCACTTTTCCCTAATCCCAATTATCTACCCAGTGTTGGTGTTTAGCTTTTTTTCCAGCTTTTCTTATTGGCGAGCAAGATGTAATGACGTAATATTTGCCGTTAATGACTTTTTGACTAATTGGGATCCAAGCACTGCAACACCGATAGTTAGAGTAGCGAAGGCATAAAGTCAAACTAGATGAATTTTTTTTCACAATATGTATTTCCCGCTCTTTCATCAAACCTTTTGAATTACTGTTATATCCCGAGATGTAGGAAATATCAAAATTGATAATAAAAT
>CM042171.1:19400704-19418204 GCA_023376005.1 Doryteuthis pealeii | reverse complement strand
TAAAATGTACAGTATTTGACAAAAAAACAAACAGGTAGTGAAAAAATTAAAGCATTTTTTATTATTACACAAAACTTAAGTAAACTTCAATGGCTTAGACACACATAGGAAGTGATTATTTTTCTAGATTATTGTTGTCAAACTTCCCTTAGTTGTAACAAAAATCATTAGCAAAGGATTAATCACAACTTCGGTTTTGAAATCAAGGAAAAGAAAATTCTAAGAAATTTCCTATTTCTTGGTATTTTGAGAATTCCTTTTTTAGAAAATAATGTTTTTTTACTACAACTAAAGGGAACTTTGACAGCAACAATCAAGGAAAATAATCACTTCCTATGTGTGTCTAAACCATTGAAGTTTCATTAAAATTTGTGGAAATAATAAAAAATGTTTTAGTATTTTCACGTTTTTGAGTTTAGTGTCTAATACTATATATATATATATATATATATATATATATATATATATATATATATACAATTGTAGGTCATATTTATTGCCATTCATCTATGTGTTCACTTATGTGCAGTTGTTATAGCTGGGCAATAGTTTATAATACTATATATATATATATATATATATATATATATATATATATATATATATATATACAATTGTAGGTTATAATTATTGCCATTCATCTATGTGTTCACTTATGTGCAGTTGTTATAGCTGGGTAAGTCCATGTCAAATCATCCAGGCCATGTCACCCACGAAATATGGCAACGTTTTGTAATCTATTCTTATTTCTAGAGCTTCCCTCTCCTAAAAATTGGTTTATAAAAACATTTTCACCAAAGAAATCCAGAAATGCTATCATAAGGTCTTAAAGTTAACCAATTTTAAGTTATTGATGATTTTTGATTTGTTCAAAGCAAGATGCATCTATGCCAAAAAATTTTCTATTATTATTTCACATATATTGAACATTATTTGTACAAAAAAAGATAGGTGGGTGACAATTTTACTTTTTTTTCTGGATGATTTGACACGGAATTACTCAGCAGAAAAGTTGTTTCCGGAAATTGAATAAAATTTTAATTAAATGGAATAAAAACAGAATCCTCAAATCTAATAAATGTCTGTACTAAATGTAGCTACTATAAAAATGTTTGAAAATTAATTTTGAAATTAAAATACAGTACCCCCACCCCACTCGGTATCCCCATAAAGAAAAAAAAAGAAAAAATAATATGAACTATGTTTAGTTACTATGTTAGTCATATTTTAAAAAAATAATATAAACTAAGTTTAGTTTCTGTTAGTTATATCTAAATGAAATAAAATGAACTAAGTTTAGTTCATTCATTGGCAATTCAGTCTCGAAAGACTATGATAAAAGTTTTTATGTGCCCCTGAAGTTGCAGCGCCTCCTGTGACTGTGAAGTCCTATGTTTGAGAAACATTCTCGACCACAGATTTTGCATTTGTAGGTTGTCCCTGTAGATGATGTTTCGATGCTTTGTTGCCATTGTTTTCTTCTGGACCTCTTAGCTTCATGATGTTGTATCAGGGTGACTTCTGACATGTACATGGAGATTCTGCCTCCATCGGGGGCGGTCTTGAGCCAAATAAAATGAACTAAGTTTAGTTACTATGTTAGTTATATGTAAAATTTTATTTGGTGTCCAAATATTAAAATTATCAACATGAATATAAAATTTCAACATCACATAATTATTCTGTAAAAAAAATTACTGGCCCAAAATTCTAAATAAAAAATTGAAAAAAAAATTTTCAGATCTTATTCACATAAATTCTCTTTTTAATAAAATTCTTCAATTTATAAAATATAAACAATTGCAAATATCTGCTCTCAATTATATCTATATAACTATATATCTTCCATTAATTCTGCACGTATAAAAAAAACGTGACTACCTGCCCCCCACACACACACACCAAAAAGAAAAAAGAAAAACTGTATTTTAAATTTCTGGATGGATAAATTTCCTAAGTTGTCTGTGCCAAAACGTGTTGTGAAATAAACAATATTCAATTCTGTACATGATTCAATATTTGATTCTGTATGTAAATTCAATATTTGATTCTGAATTAGATTCAATATTTGATTCTGTATGCGATTCAATATTTGATTCTTTATGTAAATTCAATATTTGATTCAGTATGAGATTCAATATTTGATTCTGTACATAAGGTCAATATTTGATTCTGTACCTAAATTCAATATTTGATTCTGTATGTAAATACAATATTTTATTCTATACATAAGGTCAATATTTGATTCTGTACATAAACTCAATATTTGATTCTGTACGTGATTCAATATTTGATTCTGTACGCGATTCAATATTTGATTCTGTACGCGATTCAATATTTGATTCTGTACATAAAGTCAATATTTGATTCTATATGTAAATTCAATATTTGATTCTGTAACAATTCAATATTTGATTCTGTACATAAATTCAATATTTGATTCTGTACGTGATTCAATATTTGACTCTATACAGAAATTCAATATTTGATTCTGTACACGATTCAATATTTGATTCTGTATAGAAATTCAATATTTGATTCTGTACGTGATTCAATATTTGATTCTGTACATAAATTCAGTATCTGATTCTATACGTAAACTCAATATTTGATTCTGTTTCAATCAGTACATG
Organism: Doryteuthis pealeii; assembly: GCA_023376005.1. Taxonomy (NCBI): domain Eukaryota; kingdom Metazoa; phylum Mollusca; class Cephalopoda; order Myopsida; family Loliginidae; genus Doryteuthis; species Doryteuthis pealeii. The sequence goes on along the minus strand of CM042171.1, from coordinate 19,415,571 downwards.
ATTCAATATTTGATTCTGTACATAAATTCAATATTTGATTCTATACGTAAACTCTATATTTGATTCTGATTCAATCAGTAACTGATTCAATATTTGATTCTATAAGTGATTCAATATTTGATTCGACAAGTGATTCAATATTTGATTCTGTACGTGAATTTGAATACTAAAATATATAGACTGCTGTTATACATTGAATATTTTTGTAAAACGTTTGACTGTAATTTCTTTTTTTTTTTTTTTGGTGAGTGAATTTTGTTTTACCAGAATTATTGTTTTTTTTTTAAATAATGTTTAAATTAAAATTACAAAAAAAAAGTGACATTTTTGTTCATTGAAATGTCAGCTGTCAATTTCACCGAATGATTTGTTGATATTTTTTAAAAACCAAAATGAAAAGAAATGTAAAAATTTTGTTTTAATAAATGTCATTGATTTGTAATTGAATAATAGAATTGTTTTCTCATCGATTATTCAAATCTTTGTCTGATTTAAATGATGGGAATTATGTGATTATCTTTGGTTCATGTAAACAACTCTCCCTAAACATTTCATATTAATCTGTCGCAAATATCAGATATTTTATTGAAATGCTTGAGTTATAATAAAAGTTGATCAGCAAATGAAATTTTAGTCTTTTTCAATTCATTCATTTTCTTGGACCATATGACCTTTAGGCACCCCTTTTGCAATCTCGTTTCATAAGGACATTTTTTTCATTTACATCGTCAACATTCAGTTGTTTGTTAACAGATGATTTTTAGAGGGTTTTTTTTTAATTATAAAACCAACCCCTAACCCTAACCCTAACCTTAACCCTAACCCTAACCCCTAACCCCTAACCCTAACCCCTAACAAACAACCAGATATTGACAGTGTAAATGAAAAAAATGTCCATATGAAATGAGATTGCAAAAGGGATGCCCAAAGGTCATATGGTCCATTTTCTTTGTGTAAATATTATACAAGGTGTGTCAAAAAAGTATCAAGATATTTTGTACTTTTTGACACACCTTGTATTCTGAAAGAAATTAATGTTCCATTCATTGTTCATTTCTATCTTGGTAAATACAGCTTCAAACTGGGCACTTTTATGACGCTTTTATAACACACCTTGTATTGTGAAAAAAAATTACTGTTCCATTCATTGTTCATTTCCATCTTGGTAAATACAGCTTCAAACTCAGCACTTTTATGACACACCTTGTATTCTTAAAAAAATTACCATTCCGTTCCTTCTTCATTTCTATCTTGGTAAATACAGCTTCAATCTCGATACTTTTATGACACACTTTTTATATATATATATATATATATATATATATATATATATATATACGAGGGGGGGTCAAAAAGTAATGCCATCTTATTTAGGACAGGTATAATTACCAACACAGGAACATGTATCATACATCAAAATAAAGTTGGTCCCTTTGTGGATCACATCCCTATTTCTCCACATAGTCACCATTTCTCTCAATAGTAATGTTCCAACCTCAAATGAGAGCATGTATCCCTGCCCTGTAAAATTTTGTTGACTGTTCTTTGAGCCACTCCTTCACTACAGATTTCCCTTCCTCGTCAATGGAATAATGTTTGCCTCTCAAACCCTCTTTCATGGGGCCGAAGAGAGGCAAACATTATTCCAATGATGAGGAAGTGAAATCTGTTGGGATGGGGTTGTGAGTGGAAAAGGGTCATCTTCCCTTGCCGCCAGGGTTTGCCACTAGAGGGTGTTGCAATCTGGCTATTTAAACCCAACCCAGGAAAACTCTCTGTCTCTCTGTCTCTCTCTCTCTCTCTCTCTCTCTCTCTCTCTCTCTCTCATCTGGCATCCACAAGTTGTTTTTCTCTCCATTAAGACTTGGGGGCCTTGTCCCCCAACTATAGGCTTATACACGTGTATGTACACAGCCCCTTCTATACGCTATGGCTTCACTGAAGTTATACTTACCAGTTGCATCTTTACCATGTACCTCTCCGATCAATCGGCTGGTCACATCAAGCCCTAGCACCTATATGATTGCCCCAACCCTATTGCCCTTATGGCAAGCCCCAACCCTTTTTATCATATGGGTGCTAGAAGGTGGTGGCTGAGGCTCTACATATCCTGGGAATGACGTTAAACTCTATCTGATGGTGAGGTACCAGTTTTGGAGGTTTGTGGAATGTGGAGCACCCCTTCATCACCATTGTTCCCTGGTCCACTCTGAGTGGTAGTGCCTGTAAGGGTCCCATCTATGGGTTAAATAGAAAAATGTATTTATAAAAAAAAATTGAGTATCCATTAAGTATGAATTTATTTCAAAACTTTATTGGCATTAAATGACCCACTGAGGTTGATGTGCCGTAAAACAAACTAAACCAAACCAAAACCATGTACCTGTTACACAACAGCTATTCTATACAGTAAGTACCTACTTCTATTCTCCATTTAGTAACCTCAAGATTATCTACAAAGACTCTTTTCCTACAGATCTTCGTCCTAGCTGTTCTGTATTTTATGTTAAATGTTGCTCAGACAATAAAGTCTGTATTTGTATATGTATCTCTTTGTTGGAGTTTGTTGTTTATATTCACCAGCATTCGGAGGTTTCTCTAAGGCCTCATAACGTATTATAAGAAGTGGTATTTATTGGAATATTTTGTTATATAAGGTGTACTATAATACACCACTTAAATTTATAGACTAAGTGAGGTCACGGGGTTTAAACCTCAGCCAATCAACAGCCCGAATGCGTGGTTGGTTGACTACTTAATCACTGATTTGCAATCATTGACGAAGGATTCGCAATACTGAGGAGTACCAAGGAACAACTAAAGGATTCTTTACCAAGGATTCCACTGGACAAGCGCTCTTGCTTGAAGCTTTAAAAAACTCTTTAATTCTTTAATTATACCTATAGGTATAAACTATACGGGGACACTTTGGATCGAGGTTATGGCAGTGATAGGCCCTAGAAACAAAATACGGGTTCCCTCCTCTAACACTGAATCCGAAAGAAGGGAACCCGAAGTAAAAACAAGCAGGGTCAAGAGCCCTTAGGATTTTTACAGAACAGACTAAGTCGCTTAACGGGACTGCAGAAAGACAGACTTTTCCCCTTAATTGTTCGGCTTAAACAATAGAACTTACTGACCCTTTTTTGCTCGGCTGAACAAATGAATGACCAGCACAGAAGAACCCAAAAATTTTAACGACGAAAACCTTTACCCAAACAGATAAGTGCTTTATGTAATTTGAAACTTATCTTACACTAGAAGCGGCTACCCAGCGTTGCCTGGGTAGTGGGAGAGGTAAAAAAAAAATTAGTCTCACAAATTCATTGTTATTGAATCGCGAGTTGGATCCTCACAGTATGCCCCATTAAAATCCCTATGTAAAAACAAAAGACATTGCGTTGATCCAACCACTCTGGAGATAAAAATTAATGTCTACTTTTTAAAATATCAAATGCAAAAAAATCTATGCTATTATCATTTAAATTTTATTTCTTTAAGTATCTTCACTGATATAAATTAAACCACCATTATTTTTGCCCAAAAACTAAGAACTGGTGATATTTAATGTGTATATATATTCACTTTATCATTAATTGTATTGTTTTCAAAGTTTCCTCCGGAAATACACATACACACAATTGCCCTTTATACACGTACAGATAGTTTGGTCCGGACATACATACACACCAACTGCCCTTTATATATGTACAGATTGTTTCGTCCGGACATACATACACACCAACTGACCTTTATATATGTACAGATAGTTTCGTCCGGACATACATACACACCAACTGCCCTTTATATATGTACAGATTGTTTCGTCCGGTCATACATACACACCAACTGCCCTTTATATATGAGACAGATAGTTTCGTCCAGACATACATACACGCCAACTGCCCTTTATATATGTACAGATAGTTTCGTCCGGACATACATCAACTGCCCTTTATATATGTACAGATAGTTTCGTCCGACATACATACACACCAACTGCCCTTTATATATGTACAGATTGTTTCGTCCGGACATACATACACACCAACTGCCCTTTATATATGTACAGATAGTTTCGTCCAGACATACAGACACACCAACTGCCCTTTATATATGTACAGATAGTTTCGTCCAGACATACATACACACCAACTGCCCTTTATATATGTACAGATAGTTTCGTCCAGACATACATACACACCAACTGCCCTTTATATATGTACAGATAGTTTCGTCCAGACATACATACACACCAACTGCCCTTTACACAAGTACAGATAGTTTCATCCGGACATACATACACACCAACAGCCCTTTATATATGTACAGATAGTTTAGTCCGGACATACATACACACCAACTGGCCTTTATATATGTACAGATAGTTTCGTCCGGACATACATACACACCAACTTCCCTTTATATATGTACAGATAGTTTCGTCCGGACATACATACACACCAACTTCCCTTTATATATGTACAGATAGTTTCGATATTTAAAAGATATTATCAAAATTATTGGTACGCTTTTCCTATTGTGTCTTCTCACACCAATAAAAATTTGCTGATTTGTTTGTTTCTGTGTCCTAGATAGATAGATTGATAGATAGATTGATATGAAAGAACTAATAGATAGATAGATAGATAGATAGATAGATTGATAGATTGATATGAAAGAACTAATAGATAGATAGATAGATAGATAGATAGATAGATAGATAGATAGATAGATTGATAGATAGATAGCAAAGAACTAATAAATAGACAGATAGATATAAAAGAACTAAAAGAGAGAGAGAGAGAGAGAGACATATAGATAAATAGATAAATAGATAGATAGATATAAAAGAACTAATAGATAGATAGATAGATAGATAGATAGATACAAAAGGATTAATAGATAGATAGATAGATAGATAGCAAAGAACTAATAAATAGACAGATAGATATAAAAGAACTAAAAGAGAGAGAGAGAGAGAGAGAGAGAGAGAGAGACATATAGATAAATAGATAGATAGATAGATATAAAAGAACTAATAGATAGATAGATAGATAGATAGATAGCAAAAGAACCTCGCAAATTTCTTGTTTTCTGTGATATATTTATTTTTTCCTCAAACTAATGAAAGCCCTGATGAAAATCTATTGAAACAGGTCGAAACACTGCAGCGTAGGCGAAATAAACATTACTCGTTTATGAACTTGTATTTTTTCAATTTTTCATAACATTACATAGCTAGATAGCTAGATAGATAGATACCAAAGAACTAATATATATATATATATATATATATATATATATATATATATAGAGAGAGAGAGAGAGAGAGAGAGAGAGAGAGAGAGAGATTGAGAGAGAGAGGGGGGATTATCACAAATATTGGTACACATATTCTCTGGTGTCTTTTCATCCTAATAAAATTTGCTGATTTGTTTGTTTCTGTGTCCTTGAGTTTTATTATTCCTTTTTCCCCGTTTGGTAGTTCACTACTCAACCTGGGTGTCAATTGCTGTCTACAGGAACTGAATAATAGTTCGTATCTCTTACAGTAATAAAACTTAACAAGCCTTCAAAAAACATAGTGGATATCTAAGGTCAAAGATGTATATCTTCCAATAAGCCTTATATAATTGATACACTAGAACTTAGACAAACATTGGCGCAAAATGTATTAACGTTAGATTAACTCTTTAGATTCAGATGTGAATTTGGGTCAAAATTTGGATTAGATATCAATGGGGTTTAATGATAGGTATCTGAATATTCTTGATGCGTGTTCTTCAGGTTTTCTTTTTAACCCCATCTCCTTTTGGTGGGCACGCTGAAAAGAAGGTATTCAAAGAACGAGAAAGGAAAGAAACAAAGACAGAAGGTGGCCTTATGACTTAGGCTTTATTGAGTGACTCATAGTCGCCTGTAGCAAGGGGGTATCCCCCCTGGTTAGTAGGAGCGACTACACTCAGTTGCGGCCTAAATTCAAAATGGCCGAAATATTCTTTTGGTGGTAGGGAGTCAGTCCTTTTAGTCGGACATGCTCAGGTGGTTTTTTTTTCCGGTGAAAGCCCCAAGAGAGTTTGTTGTTGTTTTTCTTTTGTTTTTTCATTTTTATTTTCGTTTTTTTAATCCTCACATATCTTCGAATATTTTTTGCACAAAAAGCAAGAACTGGTGATATTTAATGTGTATATATCAAGGGGGTGAGATATTACTAGCTAAGTGTTATAGGTGATATAACCTATGGACATAAATGGAATGCGCCGACGGCTACTATAAGTAATAGGAACAATTGTGGCTTGACACGAAGCAAATGCGAGTCAGCTCGTAACTGTATTGGTCGGACGCAATCTCCACTTTCTTCCTGTAAATTTCTACTCCTTTTGTTCAATACATTTGTATACATTGTTACCAGTCGTTTGACTTATTTTGTACCCTTAAAACCCCACAACACTAAGTATGTGAATTGTTCTACTGAATTTAGAGGCTTGCAATCGAGTGTGGAGATGTTTCCTTTCTTTTTAAGACACATGAACTCAGTTTTATCGGAATTCACTTAGAGACCGATATTCTTTGCTGCCTTCTCCAGGCTATGTAGTAATGACTCGGCCTGTTCCTGTTTATTTGCAAGAAGTGCTAGGTCATCAGCGTAGTCTGCATCTGTGATAGTCTGTGCGGGATATCGCCTGCTTCTTGCCTTTTTTTTTTTTTTTAGTGTTAGGCCTTTTTCTTTTATGGTATCTAATGATGTTCGGAGTACGTAGTCTTGGCATAAAGGTATGGTCGGCTATAAACAGATTATCGATTATATTGGAGTCCGATCTCACTGACAAATTGAAACGACAATTCTTCCAAACTGTTGTCGTGTCAGTGCTGTTGTATGGCTGCACCACTTGGACCCTGACGAAGTGCCTGGAGAACAAGCTAGATGGGAGCTGCACAAGAATGCTGCGTGCGGTCTTCAACAAGTCGTGGAAACAAAACCCGACAAGGAAGCAGCTGTACGGCCACCTGCCCCCTATCTCACAAACCATCCGAGTAAGACGGACAAGACATGATGGACACTGTTTGAGAAGCAAGGACGAACTCATAAGCGATGTTCTCCTGTGAAAGCCAACACATGGACATGCTAGTGTGGGCCGCCCAGCAAGGACCAACATTGACCAGTTTTGCGAGGATGCTGCGAAGAAGACCTCCCATGGACAATGAATAATAGAGAAGGTTGGCGAGAGATTGTCATGGGTATCCGTGCTAATTGCGTGACATGACCATGAAGATAATGATATCAAGATGACAGCTAAACTTTAAAGGTAGACCGAGAAATCATCACCCCTGATCCATAAAGATACCTGCGACCACTGTAGCCAGCCAATCTAAAAAAATCCTTGTAAAAGAAGGGTCATTCCTTTGAAATACTGGATGAAATAAAATGGAATATAGTACATAACATCCAACTCAGTTTTTCATTTATTTCACACATTACTCATGATTCGCACTAAATCCAAAATTATATATATATATATATATATATATATATATATATATATATATTTGGGAGTAAGATGAGGAAATTAATTTGACAGTATGTGGAGAAAATGTAGAACAAACACAGGATGTTATAATGGATGGAAATTTATAAGTCAATGTTCGAACATTTCGGTTTAGAAAGGAAACCTTTTTATCTATATATATATATATATCTACAGATATAATGTATACACTGAAAAATAGACTCCTCATATATATATATATATATATATATATATATATATATATATATATATTGTTGGCTGTCAACTCGTGTTCGGGTAAAACCATTTCCTGTTTTTCTTATCATAGTTGGGTGCCAGTAGCATTTGTACACTGTATCCTTGTGTTTTCTCAGATGACTCATCAGGCCAGTCCTGGAGAGACATACTCTTCCACATAAATTACATGTTGGAACTTCTACACTTTGAATGTTGCTGGGCTGAACATTACCCTTTCTAATAGCCTGCTTCCATTTTTTTGTGTTTCATTTGGTTAGACTCAAATTCTGCCACAGAATGGTAGATAGTGGCTCTCCAGCCAGGTCTATTATAAGCTAACTTCTTCCAGTCCTCCACAGCAATAGCAGTGTTCTTCAGAGTGTCCTTGAGGCAGTCCTTAAATCTCAATTTGGGTTTGCACTGACGACGTTTGCCAGTTGAGATTTCCCCGTAAAATAGTTGTTTTGGGATTCGGCAAACATTCATGTGTACTAGATGACCAGACCAGCGAAGACGTGATCTAAGGATTAAACTCTCAATACTAGGCAGGTGGCATCTTTCGAGTATTGTGGTGTCTGGTGTAAATGACAACAATTCTATCCCTAAAATCGTGCGAAGGCAATTCTGATGGAATCTCTCAGGTGTCCTGAGATGTCGTTTGTAAACAACCCAAGTCTCACAGGCATACAAAAGGGCAGTGAGCACACAGACTCTGTATACACCCAGCTTGGTGGAGATCTTAATGCCACATTGGCTCCAAACCCTCTTCTCAAGGAAACCAAAGGATCACGTTGCTTTCTGCAACCTAAGGGAAATTTCTCTATCTAAAGAGTTGTCCTATGATAATGTGCTTCTAAGATAGACAAAGTGGTGGACAACTTTGAGGCGTTAACCGTATACAAAGATAGTGGGATCCATAAAGCATTTGTTCGGGGCAGGCTGATACATGACAACAGGCTTTTTTACATTTATGGTTAATCCAAATGCCGTACATATGCATCGGAGAAACAATCCACAAGGTTCTGCATTTCATCCTCTGTGTGTTACCAGGTCACAGTTATCTGCATATAGTAGCTCCCGCACAATGACTTTTGAACCTGCCTTTAGACGTCTTATATTGAATATGTTACTAGATGATTTGTAACGAATGTAAATCCCATTGATATTACTTTTTAAAGCAATCTTAAAGACGACTGCAAAGAATATTCGGGATTACCGGTTGAACAGATATAACGTTGCAAAACCCGAAATCTGTAAGGATACTGGTGTAACATCACTGATAACCTCCTTTAGTGCATTTCGGTGATGTTTAACAAGACTTGCTATATACCAATTCTATAATGTTGCAAAACCCGAAATCTGTAAGGATACTGGTGTAACATCACTGATAACCTCCTTTAGTGCATTTCGGTGATGTTTAACAAGACTTGCTATAACCAATTCTATAATGTTGCAAAACGTGAAATCTGTAAGGATACTGGTGTAACATCACTGATAGCCTCCTTTAGTGCATTTCGGTGATGTTTAAAAAGACTTGCTATATACCAATTCTATAATGTTGCAAAACGTGAAATCTGTAAGGATACTGGTGTAACATCACTGATAACCTCCTTTAGTGCATTTCGGTGATGTTTAACAAGACTTGCTATATACCAATTCTATAATGTTGCAAAACGTGAAATCTGTAAGGATACTGGTGTAACATCACTGATAGCCTCCTTTAGTGCATTTCGGTGATGTTTAAAAAGACTTGCTATATACCAATTCTATAATGTTGCAAAACGTGAAATCTGTAAGGATACTGGTGTAACATCACTGATAGCCTCCTTTAGTGCATTTCGGTGATGTTTAACAAGACTTGCTATATACCAATTCTATAATGTTGCAAAACGTGAAATCTGTAAGGATACTGGTGTAACATCACTGATAACCTCCTTTAGTGCATTTCGGTGATGTTTAATGAGACTAATCAACTTTGGAAAAGTACGAACCACCTCATTCCTGCAACTATCAATTAAATAGTACCACTACTGTAGAAGAAGGTTCTGGGTTTGATACCGACCATCGCCAACTCAGCACATGAGTCACACGGCTGGAATCTGTGTAAAAAAAATAATTTATAGAAAACGTATAGTTTTAATAATATCAATTATATGATTAATCTTCATTTTAGTCATTTTTTTCACAATTGTGTATCAACGTTGGGAGGTTATTTTGAGCATTCCAACTTATTATAAGAACCTTACATCATTATCAATTTATCCAATCCCGGTAAATACTGCATAAAACTGTCAAACCTCGAAAAGGAAATATAATAGAAATAATAATAGAAAATGAACCTACGTACCATAATTCTGGTGTATTTCATTCAATTGCCACGGAGTTTCTTTTACCGGCAAAGAATTAAAAATAGATGTATAAAGATACAGCAGGATCTTATATATATATATATATATATATATATATATATATATATAAGATAATCTACTGAGTCAGACGAACCTACTATTAGTTTCGCATAAAGCTCTTCAGGGCTAAAATCGGAGTCAGATTTTAGCCCTGAAGAGCTTTATGCGAAACTAATAGTAGGTTCGTCTGACTCAGTAGATTATCTTTATTACTTGGCTCTACTTAGGTATCGAGCACTTTTTACAGATTAGCTTCTCCTAGCGGTTATATGAATATATATATATCTTATATACATATATATACATATAAATTGTTTTTTCTTTTTGCCAAATACTGTACCAATAGATTATTTTTTTGTTGGTACGAATATCTTGGTCTTTTCTTTTTTTCAAAAATTTTTTTCTTCCTGGTTGATGTTTGGTAGTATATTTTTACAATCAAACTCTCTGCTGGGTTTTTTCTCTCCGCAAGGATCTACCAACACGCTTGGTATATATATATATATATATATATATATATATATATATATATATATATATATATATATATATGCAAGTGGAGCACTCGGTAAGTATATCCCCCTGTCAGTGGGGATTAAAATCCGATGTGTGTACACCCTACAGTGTGGTAAGATCCAAAACATGTCTCCCAAAATACATTTATGTTGCAGCTCCAATTCTGGAGCCCTTGGGAATGTTACGTATCGTTTCATTTCTATTATGCCCGGGTCTAATTTAACCTGGAATGGCATTACTTTTTATAATCCGACATACTAGTTAAATAGGTTACTATAAAAAGTATTCTAATTCGATAGAAACAACTACAAAACGTATTTAAAAAAAACTACAATGTGATTGAAAAGTGATGTAAGCAACACTAGGATTTACATTTTTGCATTTCATTTTGGGCGATTTAGATGGTCTCATTTTTAACCTGGGGGGTATTGCAAGATGATAACGATCGGAAGATTAAGGAACACGAGTATTAATTTATAGATGTTATTTTCAATTTTAAGTATGTCATAGTGTTACGTACCCCTTTCTCGTCGTGCACATAACAAGAGTTCTTATGTGACAGAGAGCGCGCGTGTGTGTGTGTGTGTGTGCGGACCAACATAGAGATATCAGAGAGTGACAGATAGATAGATAACTTACTTGGTTGTTCTTCGTCTAGTCCCCATGTTGGATCTTTACTTCTTCTCTTTCTATTCCAGCCATGATCGTCTACGTCGAAGTTCTTGCTTTGTGACCTGATTCCTTGTTTGAAATTAGAAAAAGAAAGAAAGAAAGAAAAAAAACGGAAATTTAAAGCTTGAGTCGGAGTAAGGTCAAAACAGAAGGTAGCAATGATAAAGCCACACAATGTGATTGGAATGTCCGTATCGAAAGTAAAATCACAAGTGGATCAGAAGACCTCACAGAAGCGAGTCCCCTTGAATCGGCTGGGATTGTAGAGACAGCCTTTTGATGTGACTGATGGCGCAGAGTCGCGGGGGAAAAGATAATCAGGAAGTCGGTTGACCATGATTATCTTGGGCCCTTGATGAAAATTTTTTTAATTATTTTCCTTTTCCACTTAAGAAAAAAATAAACTCTTTGTTGAAAATCTTATAGATGACCGGAAGAAACGAATTAATCCCATATGTTGGGAAACACTTAAGAATACCGGAAAAGAACTGGCCCTCTGTCGATTTAGCGGAAGTGAATTCTATTGGTAGTTAGAATTGAGGAGAGAGCAGTACCGATCTTGACGGCCAATTTCGGAAATTCCGTGAGCCCTTTAGCTCAGTAGCGACCGACAGGTTATACTTTACTTGTTGCTTCTTTCTTTTCTAACTAAGGACATGCGTAATTAATTAACAAGGCTTATTGCTTTGATCAAAGGTTTTATTTGCCCGTTTACTAACCCCATCGCGCGGAGTGAGTCCAGCCCACAGTTACACATCTGTGGTGCTGCGTCACATCTCGGCTGGAACTGAACACCTCACTAGTCAAATCACGTCACGTGCGAGATTCTCGCTTTTACCAAAGCTGTCGTCTACGTTCTGATTTGAAAGCCCCATTCTACAGGCGCTTGTCAATAATCTATGCTACCACATAGATTGTGACAACAATAAAAGATTATATCACAGCAGAATGATAAAAGATATTCAATAGGGGGGAGGATTTGTGTAGTGAGATTCTTTTGTTTAGTGATGATGTGCATCCAATGTATATTTTTTTGCAGTTAGTGCATTCTATTATGTAAACTACATTTTTTGAGGTACAGTCAAGATTTCTATTTATTTTGAAAGTTGTGTAGGGGTTTTTGAATGTATAGGTTGTTCCTTCTATAATTATGTTGCATACCCCACATCTTCTGTTTACGCATTTTGAGACACCCTGTGTAGTTTGTGTCCCAAATTTGGATGAAGTTAATAAAAGATATTCAATGGGGGGGGGGTATTAATCAACAAAGATCGATGCCATTAATTCAATTTGTAGAGAAATTTTAATTGATTGATTAATTAATTGATTGATTTTAATGGCATGTGAAGAGGTTTACTGTACATTCCTATTCATTAATTTAAATTACCACGGCCAGAAAATTCGACAAACAATTTGTACGACATGCGGAACACTGGACAGCTGTTTCAACCTTATTTGGTCTCCTCAGCAGTGTATAACACGATCTCCGTCACTGGTGATCGAACCAGCGACTCTGCATTTTGCGATCGCTGGTTCGATCCCAAGTGACGGAGATCGTGGTATACACTGCTGAGGAGACCAAATAAGGACATAATGGCTGTAATGGTTAGCAAGCTAGTGCCGCAGATCTATTGCTACAGTAATAACAAGTTCGATCCTCTCTGGATGCCCTATACTTGCGACGGTTATTTCCTATAACTCCAACCAAGGGGGAACCACTCTGATTGACTGATAAATTATTTATTTATCTATTGATCTACTAGGAAAAAAGAAGACGAGGTTAGGGTTAGGGTTTAGGATTAGGGTTAGGGTTTAGGGTTTAGGGTTAGGATTTAGGGTTAGTTTAATGGGAAAATAATGGGTAGATTAATTAACAGATAAAATTCATTCAGAGTTGTTCCCCTTTTTTAGGTTGGTGTTATAAGAAATAAGCGCATGAGTAGCACAGGGATCTGTGCGGTAAACTGGGGAGCAGATGGTAGATGTGGCGCTCCACCTCAGATTCTAAAAAAATAATCTCCTGTGTTTAGAGCTAGTGAAAAGGGGATAGACTCCCTCGCTGTCTGGCTGATACCGACATTAGGCCGCTAAAACGACTTTATTTACTTATAGGAAATAACCCTTGCAACTTTGTGTCACATCGTACCCGTAGCGAACGGGTTATATGAATACCTACATATTTCACTCGGTATTTGGACGATCAGCAGCAGCAGAAGTAGTAGCAGCAGGAGCAGCAGCAAAGAAATTTAATTTAAAAAAAACGGAATAAGAAAAAAACGGTTTGATGCCATTATCGCAACTCGACATTGGATGAACGTATGCCAACCAAAAAAGGTGAACGATTATCAAGTGTTTCAGCAACATATTAAGTCCAAAATAATGTCAGTCTGGAGGGGGGGGGGATAAATAAAAAATGCAACCAATGAACAAGTGGGTCAGACCCGACAATAAATGGGCAGAAATTTTCATGTGAAAAGAAGACATAAGGCAGCGAGGGTTTATTCTTTTGTACGAGCATAATTCCCATCATAAATTACAAAATTATGTATTTTATCTATTTATCTCCCACCCATCTACCGACCCACCCACCCACCCCTCTCTCTCTCTCTCTCTCTCTCTCTCTCTCTCTCTCTCTCTCTCTCTCTCTCTCTCTCTTCAAACACACACACATTATCTATCTCTCTGTTTCGCTCACACACACACACTCTCTCTCTATATATGTTATATATATATATATATATATATTATATATATATATATATATATATTCAGGCATGCGTTTTTGAATAACATGATTACTTTTTCTTCATTATTTGGATCTGTGTCTTTTGCAGTCGTCTGGCGATCTTTCTTTTTTGGATCCAATTGAGATAGGATATTTACCATACTGTTAGCCCGAGCACTTTCGACTGCTTCCTCAGTCGTCATCATGGGGTATATGAGTTGGTTTTAGTTCGTTTTTTAGGTCATAACAGCCTGAAAAATAACTTGCTGCTAAAACACACAAATTTAAACATATATATATATATATATATATATGTGTGTGTGTGTGTGTCTGTGTCTGTGTCTGTCTGTCTGCCTATCTGTCTGTTTGTCTGTATGTCTCTCACTGTCCTCTCACTCTCTCTCTCTCTCTCTCTCTATATATATATATATATATATATATATATATATATATATATATATATCAATCATACAACGTGTAATAAATACCACATGCAATACCATGTGTCCACCAGAGGCGATATACAGTTTTGGTGGCTAAAAGCCACCAAATGTTTCCATGTCTTACAGTTTCTCTGTCTGTCTATCTCTTTCTGTTTCTCCCCATTCTCTCTCTCTCTCTCTCTCTCTCTCTCTCTCTCTCTCTCTCTCTCTCACACACACACACACACACACACACACACACACATGTTCTATACTTCAGTCTTCTCTGTATCACTTTGTATTCTTTCTCTTATTTTTCCATTTCTCTCCCTTTCAACTTTTTCTTCTTCCTATATCGTCTTTCTTTCTTTCTTTC
>CM042171.1:19343204-19395704 GCA_023376005.1 Doryteuthis pealeii | reverse complement strand
TAGTCTCGCAGACCCACTACTATTGAATGGCGAGTTCGATACTTGCGACCGTCTATCACATCCTACCGTAGCGAACGGGTTGCGTATTATAAGGACCACCCATCGCAATATGATGGTTAGCAAGCTAGTCTCGCATACCCACTACTATTGAATGGCGAGTTCGATACTTGCGACCGTCTATCACATCCTACCCGTAGCGAACGGGTTGCGTATTATAAGGACCACCCATCGCAATATAATGGTTAGCAAGCTAGTCTTGTAGATCCATTACTACTTAATAGCGAGTTGATCCTCGCTGGATCTCGATACTTACGACCCATTGTAGTGTAATGGTTAGCTAGTCATTGCAATCGCACTACTGCTGAATAGCGAGTTCGATCCTCGCAGGGAGCTCGATACTTGCGACCGTGTATCACATCCTACCCATGGCGAACGGGTTGGTTATTATAAGTACGACCCATTGTAGTTTAATGGTTAGCAAACTAGTCTTGCAGATCCATTATTACTGAATAGAGAGTTCGATCCTGGCTGGATACCCCATACTTGTGTCTATTCTAACTGTGACGGGTACAATGGGCGTCCCATCATGGTGTACTAGTCAGCGAGGTAATCTAACAGACCGTTTACTACTGAATAGCGAGTTCGATTCTCGCTGGGAGCTCGATACTTGCGACCTTGTGTCAAACCATACGATGACGAACAGGTTGGGTAAATATAAACGTGTGATGAATGGAGGTGCGTGGTGTAATGGTTAGAGTCGTAGGAAATGGACATGTCGATCCGAGTTAAATCCTGAACAAGGTCGTTTGCATTTCACATAGCGCTAATACTCTTGGGAAAGGTATCAATCCATATATTCTCCTCCAGTTATGGATTAATAGTAAGGAAGACTAGTTGTTTACCCTGGGTTCCAGTTCTGGAGTTCTGGGAATGTGGAGCACCCCTTCATCACCATTGCTCCCTGGTCCACTCTGACCCGGGGTGGTAGTACCTGTTAGGGTCCTATCTATGGGTTAAATAGAAAACATGAGTTGATAAACAAAATTTGTTATCCATTAAAAATGAATTTATTTCAAAACTTTGTCGGCATTAATGACCACCGAGGTTGATATGCCGTAAACTAAACAAACTCTCTCTCACCATCCATCCTGGTAAGCCTTTAGATCAGGGTTGTTCAAACTATGGTCCTGGCCCTACAGTGGGTCACAAAAAATGGGTTGTGAAAATAAATAAGTCTGGGAGAAGGAATGGACTCGTCGACCCGAGTTCAACTGTGTTTGCATTTCACTTCGCGCTAATACCCTTGGGAAAGGTATGTTCCAACTATACTCCCTCCAGCTATGGGCAAATAGCAGGATAGACTGGGCTCTTCAACCTTGGTAGGGACAACTGTCTAGGAGAAGGAAAACTGAATAAAAAATGTGTTAAATTCCGCTAAAGAAATTGACATTGTGTCGCATCCTACTCGTGCGGATGGGTTGGTGTATAATATAATATATATAAGATAAATATATATATATTCTCTCTCTCTCTCTCTCTATATATATATAATATATAATATATAATATATATATATATATATGTATTGTCTTGCCTCGTGGTGGTTATGGCCAGTGAATATAGCCTAAATCATAAAACTACCTTTTGTCTTTGCCTCTTTCTTTTCATTCTTGAATTCCTTCCTTTTCAGCACAACCACCAAATAAGATGGGGTTAAAGGCAAAACCCTAGAAACACCCACCGGGAATAACCACAGCCACCTTTTAAGACTAAAAGTTAAACCTTCTTGCTACCCCATAACTCCTAGGTCTCTCTTGACCTGGAATGGTAGTACCTGTTAAGGTCCATCTCCGTGTCAAATAGATATGTAGCAAATAATAGCAAATTATTTGTATTAGTTATATGTATTAAATATTTCTGTGTGCTGAAAAAAATCTGAGGAAACAATATAAAAAAATGTAAATATAGACATACAATGAATGCGATTCCCTAACTTCCGGACATAAAATAATCCCAGACGAGTTGACATGCCGTTAAAATCAAAAATCAATTGATCAATCATATAGTTTCCCTGTTTATACTTTTCTTGTACTCTTTCTTTATTTCATTGAAAGTTGCTAAATATGTGGAAAAGAATCAAATATGCATACTACGTAGATGATCTAGCGCTTCTTGCAAATACACCCATACAGAGAAGACATCAAGAGGTATTGACCTCTATGTGAACAGATAAAATTAAGTTAATGTATTTTAAACACGATGGATACATCTCCACACACGATGTCAAGACTTTAAAATTAGTAAACCAGATCACATACCCTGGTAGTAATATTTCATCCACAGAAAGCGATGTCAATATACATGTCGTATACCCCTTTTAGGGCCGGTTTAGCTCAGTCGGTAGAGCGTTGGACTATGGAACTCCAAGGTTCCTGGTTCGATACCGGCCTCGCCAACTCAGCGTATGAGTAGCACAGGGATCTGTGCAGTAAAGGGAGAAGCTGACAGTAGGCGTGGTGCTCCACCTCAGACGCCAAAAAATCTCCTTGGTCTAGCGCTATTGAAAAGGGGATATCCTCCTTCGCTGTTTGGCTGATACCGAGTTTAGGCCACCCGACGACTTTACTATACCCTTTTAATATTCTCGAGTATATAATGGGAGACAGAGTTAAGTGGGAGGATAGATGATGAGGATTCTTACTTGTTACCCTCTGCTTCTACTGCTTCTAAGTCATCGGCCGCCATGTTATTCAATTAGACTAAAAGATCTTATGTAACCCCAATAATTTTATTTCGCAGTGTTGTGTGTGTGTGTGTGTGTGTGTGTGTGTGCACGCACGTGGGTTTTTTTGTTTTTGTTTTTCATTTGTTTTTTGTTTTTTTGTCCTAATAAATATATGTATTAACTGTAAACTAAGAACAGGCAACATTTTAATATCATCAAGAGTTACTTCCCTTAGATTTAGACGATTTCAATGAAAACGGCAAACATTATGTTAAGTTTAATGAAAACGTTTATTGAGAAAAAAAAAAGGAGAAAAAGAAAGTTAATCGAACTGAATGGACCTAAATTCCACCATCATATGTCACACGCGAAAGAAAGAAAATACACAAAAATCAGGGAATTAACTGAATTTAATGAAATTTTCAGTGTTGATATATTAATGAATAAAATATATAATGCATCAGTTATTTATTTTAAAAAAACTTTTACATTTTTCAGGTCAGTCAACTTTGAACCACGTATCTTTGAAAATCTGTGTTACGCCTCTAAGATACGTCCTTTTCCGCACATGTTCTGAGGGTTCTTCCGATGAAGGCTCATGGGAGTTTGTTACTTTTTTTATTTTTTTATTTAATCATTCTTCCGAATTCACGGTCACAACTATAAAATGTGAATCAAAAGGTTGTCCGGATGTTGAGGAGAGAGAGAGAATGAGAGAGAGAGGGGGAGAGGGGAAAAGAGAATGAGAGAGAGAGGGGGAGAGGAAAGAGAGAATGAGAGAGTGGGAGAGAGAAAGATGAAGAGAGGGGAGGAGGGAGAGAGGGAAAGGGACAGAGAGAAGAAAGATATATTTATATATATAGAGAGAGAGACAGACAGTGAGGTGTGTGACAGAGAGAAAGGAGGAGAGAGAGAGAGGGGGAGAGAGAGAGAGAGAGAAGATACTAGAAATATATAAATGAACTAATATCGACTGAGAGTAAACACAAAGGACAAACACATAGAGATTAAAGAAGAATTTCTTTTCTTCTTTAATCTCTATGAGAGAAATATAAATGGAAAATTCTTTTAAAAAGAGAGAGTTAAGATTCTTGTGGTCATTTTTAGACTGCAGGCATGAGCACTTACATTGGATATCTCTTGTGGCATAAAGTTTTATCCGTGTTGTGTAGTATCCAATAATGCTTTTATAATTGTAATCTTATGTCAATTTTAATGTAACATTCGCGATTGCAAAACATTTACCAAAAATCAGGTAATTAATCCGATTTTAATGAAATTTCAGTATTGATTTATCAATTAATGAATTTATAATGCATCAGTTATTTTATTTCAAAATTTTAATTTAGTATTTTTGCTATTGAAAAATTAATATATAAAATTCATTTAAAATATGAAAAGCCTGATGTTAAGTTTAAATGTTATATTTTTAGATTCTAGAATAAATATCTATTTAATGCAAACCTTATTTTATGTGCAAAAAGTAATAAGTTTTGAAGAAAAAATTCTATTGAAAATGTACCCCCACACACACACACTTTTTAAGCAGAAAATATATAGAAGAAGAAGAAGAAGAAGAAGAAAGAAGAAGAAGAAGAAAGAAGAAGAAGAGGGGAGGCCGTTGTTTGTGCATTTAAGGCTGGAGTCTGCCTTGTAAAGCTTTACGGAATATTTTTCTCAAGATTGCGAAAATTGTGATTTAGGATATTTTTCGGCTGGGTGCGGGAAGGGGTGCAAAAAGAATTCTTGGTTTGAGATCAAACAGGAAAAGCGGTTTTCTGCAGAATCGGTAATGCCAAAAGATTTCAATGTGCTCATGAATGATCGTTGACTTTTGGCGTAACGTTTGTGTTTGTACCTTTTCACTTTGTGCGAAGGAATTGGGCAGTAGCTTAACAACGGACACGAAAGAAAATAAAACAATAAAATACAGACAATACAAAGAACTTGTATGTTGGTTTAGGTCATTTTAGTAATCTGAATATTAGTTACATAAATGAGAGTAACCTCCCTTGTTTATTTCACTTTGAGGGAAGTCATATATTTTGTCGGCCATTTTCATTCCACCATAATCAATAAAACAATAAACTACAGACAATACAAAGAACTTGTATGTTGGTTGTAGGTCATTTTAGTAATCTGAAAATTAGCTACATAAATGAGAGTAACCTCCCCTTGTTTATTTCACTTTGAGGAAGCTTATATTTTTGGTCGGCCATTTTCATTCCACCATAATCAATAAAACAATAAACTACAGACAATACAAAGAACTTTGTATGTTGGTTGAGGTCATTTTAGTAATCTGAATATTAGCTACATAAATGAGAGTAACCTCCCCTTGTTTATTTCACTTTGAGGAAGCTATATATTTTGGTCGGCCATTTTCATTACACCATAATCAATAAAACAATAAACTACAGACAATACAAAGAACTTGTATGTTGGTTGTAGGTCATTTTAGTAATCTGAATATTAGCTACATAATGAGAGTAACCTCCTTGTTTATTTCACTTTGAGGAGCTATATATTTTGGTCGGCATTTTCATTCCACCATAATCAATAAAAATAAACTACAGACAATACAAAGAACTTGTATGTTGGTTGTAGGTCATTTTAGTAATCTGAATATTAGTTACATAAAGAGGTAACCTTCCCTTGTTTATTTCACTTTGAGGAAGCTATATATTTTGGTCGGCCATTTTCATTTCACCATAATCAATAAAACTGCATGTTTTAACACGAAAATATCATAAAATGTGTTCTTAATAACAATTAAGTCCTTTTCAAATAATGCACAAGCACAATTAAGAAACACATTTTATGATATTTTCGTGTTAAAACATGCAGTTGTATTGATTCGAACAAATTCGTATTTTCAGTGTAGATTTACGGTGAAATGAAAATGGCCGCAATACATATGGCTTCCTCAAAGTGAAATAAACAAGGAGAGGTTACTCTCATTATGTAGCTAATGTTCAGATTACCGTAAATGTGAATATAAGTCGTCGGGGCGGCCTAATGTCGGTATCAGCCAGACAGCGAGGGAGTCTATCCCCTTTTCACTAGCGCTAGACAAGGAGATTGTTTTTGTGTTTTTTGGCGGGAGGCGTCTGAGGTGGAGCGCCACACCTATCATCAGCTCCTCACTTTACCACACAGATCCTTGTGATACTCATATGCTGAGTTGCGCAGGGCCGGTATTGAACCAGGAACTTTGGATTCCTAGCGAAGGCTCTACCGACTAAAAATAAGCAAAACAGTACAAGTAATGAACAAAGAAGTTTGAGTCGTAACAAAAATGTCCTTTATATTATAAATTGTATCAAATGAACAAGTTACAAAGATGTGGCTTGGTAATGAATTTTCCTTTTTCTACAAAGTCTTATTAGTGTTAAAGCTTACTTGTATTTCCATTCACCCGGTTCGAGGAGGATTGGTATTCGTGACTGGCCCTTTGCTGACCACTGCCTTCTGTCTCTACTACTATTAAATATATTTTCTCTTCTCCCGCTTTCTAATTGTCCATTTGTTGGCGGAGTTTTGAATTTTGGCGTCGGTCAGTCTTGCTTTGTCTATTTATAGAATACATACTTTTTTTTCTTTGTTCCTCAAACGTGCCTTAACAAGAATCTACAGCTTATGAACCATTACAACTCAAGACAGTAGTATAACTACACTTATAAAAGGAAGAAAGGAAAAGTTTTTGAAAAAGCTCCAGCACTTGAGTCCGTTTTCGTCCAGCAGTCGGGGTGATAGTGTTGTCTCAAGTAGCAGCAGAGATAGAAAATACCCAGGGACCCACATCAGTGAAGCCACGTAATCAACTTAGATGTTAAAACAACTTTCTTACCAGCTGACATAAACCCAAGTATACACTACTCTGTTATAGGTGATATAACCTATTTACATAATGGAATAATCCTACTATACTAAAGTAGTGCAAAGGCAGTTGTAGCTTGATGAACAAGCGACACGATTCAGTTCTGACTGTATTGTCGGGCGTAACTTCACTTTCCTTCTGTAAATTCTACTTCTTTGTTCAATACTATTAGGCTACGGGCCAAAGGTCAATATGGCTCTAGATTTTTGATTTCGTGACCAATTTTGAGGGTGGGGAAAAATGCGGCCAAATGAATGCCTATAGACTTCTGAATATCATACAATCATTCAAATAAACACGAGGACTTGCCCTAGTAGCACCCAAACCACTAAACATACAAACATTGTAGTTTAGCACATTTTACTCCCAATTAAATCTCGATAATTTAGTATATACATTGCTTTATACCTAGTCTGCTTCAAAGTTGAGAATATTTGTTAAAAATTAAAGTTTTTTTGAGACATTTTTGGTTATACTTGCAGATTGTCGTCAAAATTAAAACGGAAAATTTACTCCCTGAATTAACAGTCTACTTTATTTATTTTAATATTTACTAACTAGATGGAAGATACTGCTGTTGAAAAAATTCGTAAATATTAAACAAGAAAACGATAGAATAACTAACTCAATAATGAATTTAAATTTTAAATAAACAAAATGAAAGAATATATAGTTTTCCAAAATGACACACAAAGAAATAAGACTGGTACATTTTTAACAACAATTAAACTTAAAAAATAAGTATTTGCTTTATTCATTAAATAATAAATAGCAAATAAATAAGCATTTTTTAACAAGTAAAAATGTATAAAAGTAAACCTGCATACTAAAAACAAGGTTAAACTTGCAAATAGTCGGGGGGGGGTCATTTTGTTTCTTATTAATAATTTAGTCCATGATTAGAAATAGTTATTCCTTTTGTTTTTCCTGTTTAATGTTTACCAAATTTTTCGAACAGATAACGAACGCGATCTAAATTGACAAAAAAAACTTTTAAATTTATTAAAATTAATTGAATGTGTAATATTATTTTGCTTTTATGTTGAATGGTCATTATTTTACTACTTATCGATTTAGACAAAAGTTTGACCTTAAACAATCGATTTAATTATTTTAATTCGTTTTTTTTTTTAAACAATAGCAGACATTAGCAGCCGATTTATAGGTAGACAAAAGTTTGATACGCGCAACNGAATCCGGTGGATATATATAGATAAAATGGTATGAAAAACATATGTTGTTAAATTGAATTTATTTTTACAACTTTTCAATTGCTAATATTGCCAGTATTTCGATTTCATCAAATAATCTTCTTCAGAGCATAATGTTAATTGTAAACTGTTGTAATATGTGAATTGTTTAAACCGGATTCTTTAAGAGAGAACAGAGAATATTTTGAATTTAAACTGGAAATATTGTTTTTCCAAAGGGCGTGTATCACGTTCGTTCGGTGCGTCTCGTTCGTTCAATGCATCAATTTCATTCGGTGTAACAATTTTTATAAGAAAAAAGAAATAGTTCAAATTCAAAAACAGAAAAATTATCTTTTAAAAAAGGGGGATGTATCACGTTCGTGTCCGATTAATAACGTATTTATCATGAAAAGAAATGTTTATATGGAATTATTTTTAGTAATTAATTTTTATGGAAAATATGAATGATGCAACGGAAGTTACTGTTGGATACTTATTGAAATAATGTTACACCGAATGAACGATAATGAAGATAGATAGATAGATAGATAGATAAAAATGGTATGAAAAACACAAATGTTGTTAAATTGAATTTATTTTTACAACTTTTTCATTGCTAATATTGACATATTTTCGATTTCATCAAAAAATCTTCATCAGAGCATAATGAAAATTGTGACCGTTTTAAGATGTGAATGTTCTTAATCCGGATTCTTCAAGAGAGAAACAGAGAATATTTTGAATTTAAACTGGAAATATTTTTTTTTCCAAAAAGCATGCATCACGTTCGTTCGGTGTGTCTCGTTTTTAACATATCCCATACTTAGCGACACTAGTACTTAAAAATCATAAATCCCTTTCACATAACCATTTTAGACAAAGACTTCCGGAAAATTTAGATTTTCACATTATTTCAATAAGTATCTAAAGCACTTCCGTTGCACCATTCATATTTTTCATAAAAATAATTGCTAAAAATGATCTAATATAAAACATTTCTTTTCTTGATGGAATCCGTTATTAACCGGCCACGAACGTGATACACACCCTTTTTTTAGAAAAAGAGAGTTTTTCTGTTTTTGAATTTGAAGTAGTTTTTTTTCTTATAAAAACTGTTACACCGAATGAACGTGACGCATGGAACGAACGTGACGCAAGCCGAACGACGAAAGAGACGCACCGAACGAACACTTTTTGGAAAAAAACAATATTTCCAGTTTAAATTCAAAATATTCTCTGTTTCTTTCTTGAAGAATCCGGTTTAAAACATTCACATGTTTAGTTGGTTGGTTGGTTGGTTGGCTGGTTGGTTGGTTGGGTTTTATGGCATGTTAACCCATTTGGTCATTTTATGACGAAGACGTTTTTGTTTTATTAATGCTTGATGGATATCCATAGAAGTGTGTATGAGTCGACAGATACGTTTAAAAGTGGCCGGGCGAAGCGTGACGCACGAAGAGGGAGCAGGACGCCCGTCAACCTCTACCACTGATGAGAAAATTCAGCAAGCTCATAAAAAATTTTTTTTTTTTTTTTTTCTGACAACATACCCGCAACATGATGATGATGATGATGATGATGATGATGATGATTTTCACTCTAGAAAATTTCAAATTATTTCCGAGATCCTCTATAGTTATAATTATTAGGTATTTTTCAACAGTTCTTAGAAGGTTATACCGTGCTCTGGTTGACAGTTTTTTTGGGGGTGGGTTGATTTGGGGAGGGGAGAAGATGTGGGGGGGGTCTGTCGTGTCCACGTTTATTGGCGACAATTTCCTCTGTGTCTCTCTTGAACTTTAGAATGAAGTTACAAGCAGTTAGTCTCCGGATTTTGAATCGTTTAGAAACGCTATCATCTCTCTTTGACTTGTAGCCTCGATCGTCTTGTTTCGAATTTCGAAATTATCTTTCGGGGTTTCTTTACCATTATCCAAATATGCGAAGCTCCTGTTTCCTAAAAGTGTTCTATACTCAATGACGTGAAGAGGGCGTCTCATCGTGGAGTAATGGTTAGCAAGCTAGTCTCGCAGACCCACTACTATTGAATGGCGAGTTCGATACTTGCGACCGTCTATCACATCCTACCCGTAGCGAACGGGTTGCGTATTATAAGGACCACCCATCGCAATATGATGGTTAGCAAGCTAGTCTCGCATACCCACTACTATTGAATGGCGAGTTCGATACTTGCGACCGTCTATCACATCCTACCCGTAGCGAACGGGTTGCGTATTATAAGGACCACCCATCGCAATATAATGGTTAGCAAGCTAGTCTTGTAGATCCATTACTACTTAATAGCGAGTTCGATCCTCGCTGGGATCTCGATACTTACGACCCATTGTAGTGTAATGGTTAGCTAGTCATGCAATCGCACTACTGCTGAATAGCGAGTTCGATCCTCGCAGGGAGCTCGATACTTGCGACCGTGTATCACATCCTACCCATGGCGAACGGGTTGGTTATTATAAGTACGACCCATTGTAGTTTAATGGTTAGCAAACTAGTCTTGCAGATCCATTATTACTGAATAGAGAGTTCGATCCTGGCTGGATACCCCATACTTGTGTCATATTCTACCTGTGACGAGGTACCAATGGGCGTCCCATCATGGTGTACTAGTCAGCGAGGTAATCTAACAGACCGTTTACTACTGAATAGCGAGTTCGATCCTCGCTGGGAGCTCGATACTTGCGACCTTGTGTCAAACCATACCGATGACGAACAGGTTGGGTAAATATAAACGTGTGATGAATGGAGGTGCGTGGTGTAATGGTTAGAGTCGTAGGAAATGGACATGTCGATCCGAGTTCAAATCCTGAACAAGGTCGTTTGCATTTCACATAGCGCTAATACTCTTGGGAAAGGTATCAATCCATATATTCTCCCTCCAGTTATGGATTAATAGTAAGGAAGACTAGGTTGTTTACCCTGGGTTCCAGTTCTGGAGGTCTGGGGAATGTGGAGCACCCCTTCATCACCATTGCTCCCTGGTCCACTCTGACCCGGGGTGGTAGTACCTGTTAGGGTCCTATCTATGGGTTAAATAGAAAAACATGAGTTGATAAACAAAATTTGTTATCCATTAAAAATGAATTTATTTCAAAACTTTGTCGGCATTAAATGACCCACCGAGGTTGATATGCCGTAAAACTAAACAAACTCTCTCTCACCATCCATCCTGGTAAGTCCTTTAGATCAGGGTTGTTCAAACTATGGGTCCTGGCCCTACAGTGGGTCACAAAATGGGTTGTGAAAATAAATAAGTCTGGGAGAAGGAAATGGACTCGTCGACCCGAGTTCAACTGTGTTTGCATTTCACTTCGCGCTAATACCCTTGGGAAAGGTATGTTCCAACTATACTCCCTCCAGCTATGGGCAAATAGCAGGATAGACTGGGCTCTTCAACCTTGGTAGGACAACCTGTCTAGGAGAAGGAAAACTGAATAAAAAAATGTGTTAAATTCCGCTAAAGAAATTGACATTGTGTCGCATCCTACTCGTGCGGATGGGTTGGTGTATATATATATATATAGATATATATATATATATTCTCTCTCTCTCTCTCTCTATATATATATATATATATATATATATATATATATATATATGTCCTTGCCTCGTGGTGGTTATGGCCAGTGAATATAGCCTAAATCATAAAACTACCTTTTGTCTTTGCCTCTTTCTTTTCATTCCTTGAATTCCTTCCTTTTCAGCACAACCACCAAATAAGATGGGGTTAAAGGCAAAACCCTAGAAACACCCACCGGGAATAACCACAGCCACCTTTTAAGACTAAAACGTTAAACCTTCTTGCTACCCCATAACTCCTAGGTCTCCTCTGACCTGGAATGGTAGTACCTGTTAAGGTCCCATCTCCGTGTCAAATAGATATGTAGCAAATTAATAGCAAATTATTTGTATTAGTTATATGATATTAAATATTTCTGTGTGCTGAAAAAACTCTGAGGAAACAATATAAAAAAATGTAAATATAGACATACAATGAATGCGATTCCCTAACTTCCGGACATAAAATAATCCCAGACGAGTTGACATGCCGTTAAAATCAATCAATCAATTGATCAATCATATAGTTTCCCTGTTTATACTTTTCTTGTACCTTTTCTTTATTTCATTGAAAGTTGCTAAATATGTGGAAAAGAATCAAATATGCATACTACGTAGATGATCTAGCGCTTCTTGCAAATACACCCATACAGAGAAGACATCAAGAGGTATTGACCTCTATGTGAATTCAGATAAAATTAAGTTCATGTATTTTAAACACGATGGATACATCTCCACACACGATGTCAAGACTTTAAAATTAGTAAACCAGATCACATACCCTGGTAGTAATATCTCATCCACAGAAAGCGATGTCAATATACATGTCGTATACCCCTTTTAGGGCCGGTTTAGCTCAGTCGGTAGAGCGTTGGACTAGGAACTACAAGGTTCCTGGTTCGATACCGGCCCTCGCCAACTCAGCGTATGAGTAGCACAGGGATCTGTGCAGTAAAGGGAGAAGCTGACAGTAGGCGTGGTGCTCCACCTCAGACGCCAAAACAATCTCCTTGGTCTAGCGCTATTGAAAAGGGGATATCCTCCTTCGCTGTTTGGCTGATACCGAGTTTAGGCCACCCCGACGACTTTACTATACCCCTTTTAATATTCTCGAGTATATAATGGGAGACAGAGTTAAGATGGGAGGATAGATGATGAGGATCTTACTTGTTACCCTCTGCTTCTACTGCTTCTAAGTCATCGGCCGCCATGTTATTCAATATAGACTAAAAGATCTTATGTAACCCCAATAATTTTATTCGGCAGGTGTGTGTGTGTGTGTGTGTGGTGTGTGTGTGTGCACGCACGTGGGTTTTTTTGTTTTTGTTTTTTCATTTGTTTTTTGTTTTTTGTCCTAATAAATATATGTATTAACTGTAAACTAAGAACAGGCAACCATTTTAATATCATCAAGAGTTACTTCCCTTAGATTTAGACGATTTCAATGAAAACGGCAAACATTATGTTAAGTTTAATGAAAACGTTTATTGAGAAAAAAAAAAGAAAAAGTTAAATCGAACTGAATGGACCTAAATTCCACCATCATATGTCACACCGCCGAAAGAAAGAAAATACCAAAAATCAGGGAATTAACTGAATTTAATGAAATTTTCAGTGTTGATATATTAATGAATAAAATATATAATGCATCAGTTATTTTATTTTAAAAAAACTTTTACATTTTTTCAGGTCAGTCAACTTTGAACCACGTATCTTTGAAAATCTGTGTTACGCCTCTAAGATACGTCCTTTTTCCCGCACATGTTCTGAGGGTTCTTCCGATGAAGGCTCATGGGAGTTTGTTACTTTTTTTATTTTTTTCATTTTAATCATTCATCCGAATTCACGGTCACAACTATAAAATGTGAATCAAAAGGTTGTCCGGATGTTGAGAGAGAGAGAGAGAATGAGAGAGAGAGGGAGAGGGAAAAAGAGAATGAGAGAGAGAGGGGGAGAGGGGAAAGAGAGAATGAGAGAGTGGGAGAGAGAAAGATAGAGAGGGGAGGAGGGAGAGAGGGAAAGGGACAGAGAGAAGAAAGATATATTTATATATATAGAGAGAGAGACAGACAGTGAGGTGTGTGACAGAGAGAAAGGAGGAGAGAGAGAGAGGGGGAGAGAGAGAGAGAGAGAAGATACTAGAATATAATAAATGAACTAATATCGACTGAGAGTAAACACAAGGACAAACACATAGAGATTAAAGAAGAATTTCTTTTCTTCTTTAATCTCTATGAGAGAAATATAATGGAAAATTCTTTTTTAAAAAGAGAGAGTTAAGATTCTTGTGGTCATTTTTAGACTGCAGGCATGAGCACTTTACATTGGATATCTCTTGTGGCATAAAGTTTTATCCGTGTTGTGTAGTATCCAATAATGCTTTTATAATTGTAATCTTATGTCAATTTTAATGTAACATTCGCGATTGCAAAAACATTTACCAAAAATCAGGTAATTATCCGATTTTAATGAAATTTTCAGTATTGATTTATCAATTAATGAATTTATAATGCATCAGTTATTTTATTTCAAAATTTTAATTTAGTATTTTTGCTATTGAAAAATTAATATATAAAATTCATTTAAAATATGAAAAGCCTGATGTTAAGTTTAAAATGTTATATTTTTAGATTCTAGAAATAAATATCTATTTAATGCAAACCTTATTTTATGTGCAAAAAGTAATAAGTTTTGAAGAAAAATTCTATTGAAAATGTACCCCCCCACACACACACACTTTTTAAGCAGAAAATATATAGAAGAAGAAGAAGAAGAAGAAGAAGAAAGAAGAAGAAGAAGAAGAAGAAGAGGGGGAGGCCCCGTTGTTTGTGCATTTAAGGCATGGAGTCTGCCTTGTAAAGCTTTACGGAATATTTTCTCAAGATTGGCGAAAATTGTGATTTAGGATATTTTTCGGCTGGGTGCGGGAAGGGGTGCAAAAGAATTCTTGGTTTGAGATCAAACAGGAAAAGCGGTTTTCTGCAGAATCGGTAATGCCAAAAGATTTCATGAATGCTCATGAATGATCGTTGACTTTTGGCGTAACGTTTGTGTTTGTACCCTTTTCACTTTGTGCGAAGGAATTGGGCAGTAGCTTAACCAAACGGACACGAAAGAAAATAAAACAATAAAATACAGACAATACAAAGAACTTGTATGTTGGTTGTAGGTCATTTTAGTAATCTGAATATTAGTTACATAAATGAGAGTAACCTCCCCTTGTTTATTTCACTTTGAGGAAGTCATATATTTTGGTCGGCCATTTTCATTCCACCATAATCAATAAAACAATAAACTACAGACAATACAAAGAACTTGTATGTTGGTTGTAGGTCATTTTAGTAATCTGAAAATTAGCTACATAAATGAGAGTAACCTCCCCTTGTTTATTTCACTTTGAGGAAGCTATATATTTTGGTCGGCCATTTTCATTCCACCATAATCAATAAAACAATAAACTACAGACAATACAAAGAACTTGTATGTTGGTTGTAGGTCATTTTAGTAATCTGAATATTAGCTACATAAATGAGAGTAACCTCCCCTTGTTTATTTCACTTTGAGGAAGCTATATATTTTGGTCGGCCATTTTCATTACACCATAATCAATAAAACAATAAACTACAGACAATACAAAGAACTTGTATGTTGGTTGTAGGTCATTTTAGTAATCTGAATATTAGCTACATAAATGAGAGTAACCTCCCCTTGTTTATTTCACTTTGAGGAAGCTATATATTTTGGTCGGCCATTTTCATTCCACCATAATCAATAAAACAATAAACTACAGACAATACAAAGAACTTGTATGTTGGTTGTAGGTCATTTTAGTAATCTGAATATTAGTTACATAAATGAGAGTAACCTTCCCTTGTTTATTTCACTTTGAGGAAGCTATATATTTTGGTCGGCCATTTTCATTTCACCATAATCAATAAAACTGCATGTTTTAACACGAAAATATCATAAAATGTGTTCTTAATAACAATTAAGTCCTTTTCAAATAATGCACAAGCACAATTAAGAACACATTTTATGATATTTTCGTGTTAAAACATGCAGTTGTATTGATTCGAACAAATTCGTATTTTCAGTGTAGATTTACGGTGAAATGAAAATGGCCGCCCAATACATATGGCTTCCTCAAAGTGAAATAAACAAGGAGAGGTTACTCTCATTTATGTAGCTAATGTTCAGATTACCGTAATGTGAAATATAAGTCGTCGGGGCGGCCTAATGTCGGTATCAGCCAGACAGCGAGGGAGTCTATCCCCTTTTCACTAGCGCTAGACAAGGAGATTGTTTTTGTGTTTTTTGGCGGGAGGCGTCTGAGGTGGAGCGCCACACCTATCATCAGCTCCTCACTTTACCACACAGATCCCTGTGATACTCATATGCTGAGTTGGCGAGGGCCGGTATTGAACCAGGAACTTTGGGATTCCTAGCCGAAGGCTCTACCGACTAAAAATAAGCAAAACAGTACAAGTAATGAACAAAGAAGTTTGAGTCGTAACAAAAAATGTCCTTTATATTATAAATTGTATCAAATGAACAAGTTACAAAGATGTGGCTTGGTTAATGAATTTTCCTTTTTCTACAAAGTCTTATTAGTGTTAAAGCTTACTTGTATTTCCATTCACCCGGTTCGAGGAGGATTGGTATTCGTGACTGGCCCCTTTGCTGACCACTGCCTTCTGTCTCTACTACTATTAAATATATTTTCTCTTCTCCCGCTTTCATAATGTCCATTTGTTGGCGGGAGTTTTGAATTTTGGCGTCGGTCAGTCTTGCTTTGTCTATTTATAGAATACGATACTTTTTTTTCTTTGTTCCTCAAACGTGCCCTAACAAGAATCTACAGCTTATGAACCATTACAAACTCAAGACAGTAGGTATAACTACACTTATAAAAGGAAGAAAAGGAAAAGTTTTTGAAAAAGCTCCAGCACTTGAGTCCGTTTTCGTCCAGCAGTCGGGGTGATAGTGTTGTCTCAGTAGCAGCAGAGATAGAAAATACCCAGGGACCCACATCAGTGAAGCCAGTAATCAACTTAGAGTTAAAACAACTTTCTTACCAGCTGACATAAACCCAAGTATACACTACTCTGTTATAGGTGATATAACCTATTTACATAATGGAATAATCCTACTACTACTATAAGTAGCAAAGGCAGTTGTAGCTTGATGAACAAGCGACACGATTCAGTTCTAGACTGTATTGTCGGGCGTAACTTCACTTTCCTTCTGTAAATTCTACTTTCTTTGTTCAATACTATTAGGCTACGGGCCAAAGGTCAATATGGCTCTAGATTTTTGATTTCGTGACCAATTTTGAGGGTGGGGAAAAAATGCGGCCAAATGAATGCCTATAGACTTCTGAATATCATACAATCATTCAAATAAAACACGAGGACTTGCCCTAGTAGCACCCAAACCACTAAACATACAAACATGTAGTTTAGCACATTTTACTCCCAATTAAATTCTGCATAATTTAGTATATACATTGGACTTTATACCCATAGTCTGCTTCAAAGTTGAGAATATTTGTTAAAAATTAAAGTTTTTTTGAGACATTTTTGGTTATACTTGCAGATTGTCGTCAAAATTAAAACGGAAAATTTACTCCCCTGAATTAACAGTCTACTTTATTTATTTTAATATTTACTAACTAGATGGAAGATATCTGTTCGAAAAAATTCGTAAATATTAAACAAGAAAAACGATAGGAATAACTAACTCTAAATAATGAATTTAAATTTTAAATAAACAAAATGAAAGAAAATATATAGTTTTCCAAAATGAACACAAAGAAATAAGACTGGTACATTTTTACAACAATATTAAACTTAAAAAATAAGTATTTGCTTTATTCATTAAATAATAAATAGCAAATAAATAAGCATTTTTTAACAAGTAAAAATGTATTAAAAGTAAAACCTGCATACTAAAAACAAAGGTTAAACTTGCAAATAGTCGGGGGGGGTCATTTTGTTTCTTATTAATAATTAAGTCCATGATATAGAAATAGTTATTCCTTTTGTTTTTCCTGTTTAATGTTTACCAAATTTTTCGAACAGATACACGAACGCGATCTAAATTGACAAAAAAAAACTTTTAAATTTATTAAAAATTAATTGAATGTGTAATATTATTTTGCTTTTATGTTGATGGTCATTATTTTACTACTTATCGATTTAGACAAAAGTTTGACCTTAAACAATCGATTTAATTAATTTTAATTCGTTTTTTTTTTTAAACAATAGCAGACATTAGCAGCCGATTTATAGGTAACAAAAGTTTGACGCGCACCTACTGTAGAATTTTTTCGCAATTTTTTTTTCGGGGACCTTGTAAAAATTTCCATGTTGAGATATATTCTAGAAAGTGCATCCATGTATTCTCTGAAAAAGATTTAACTTGGCACTTTTAAGACGGAAACATGCAAATAAAACAGGTTTTAATTTTTGTTTAAATTTTGCTGGAGGCAGCTATGTTGATTTACAACTCATGCTACGGTGATCGTGATTGGTTAATTTATCAGCAGTCAATGAAAGATGTATTCTGATTGGCTACTTCGTTGTACGAAGCGAGCTAAAATTTTAGCATCTAATTTGTGGATTAAAATACAGATTATTAATTAAAATGAGAAGATATAAACCCGGAAAAACTAAAATTGCTATAAATGTAAAGTACCTTCCTGTTTTATTCACTTTGCGGAACCTATTGTATTTTGGTCGCCATTTTGTCATTCCACATAATCAAAAATCAATAAACTACAGCAATACAAAGACTTGGTAATGTTGGTTGTAGGTCATGTTTAAGTAATCTGAAATATTAGCTACTAAATGAGAGTGAACCTCCCCTTGTTTTATTTTCACTTTGAGGAACTAGATTTTGGTCGGCCATTTTCATTACATCCATAATCGAATAAAAACAATAAACTAACGACAATAATAAATTGTATGTTGGTGTAAGTCATTTTAGTAATCTGAATATTAGCTACAGTAAATGAGAGGTAACCTCCCCTTGTTTATTTCACGTTGAGGAAGCATATATTTTTGGTCGGCCATTTTTTCATTCCACAATCAATAAAAAATTAATAAGACAATACAAGAACTTGTATGTTGGTTGTAGGTCATTTTAGTAATCTGAATATTGTTACATAAATGAGAGTAACCTCCCTTGTTTATTTCACTTTGAGGAAGCTATATATTTTGGTCGGCCATTTTCATTTCACCATAATCAATAAAACTGCATGTTTTAACACGAAAATATCATGAATATGTGTCTTAGATACAATTAATCCTTTCAAATAATGCACAAGCACAATTAAGAACACATTTTAATGATATTTCGTGTGAACATGCAGTTGTATTGATTTCGAAACAAATTCGTTATTTTCAGTGTAGATTTACGGTGAAATGAAAATGGCCGCCCAATACATAGGCTTCCTCAAAGTGAAATAAACAAGAGAGGTTAACTCTTCATTTAGTAGCTAATGTTCAGATACCTAGTGAAATATAATCGGAATTCATTTAAAAATAATGAAAAGCCTGATGTTATAGTTTAAAATGTTATATTTTTTAGATTCTAGAAATAAATATCTTAACTTAATGCAAACTTTATTTTAGGTTGAAAAGTAATAAGTTTTGAAGAAAAATTCTATTGAAAATGTACCCCCCCCACACATCACTTTTTTTAAGCAAGAAAATATATATAGAAGAAGAAGAAGAAGAAGAAAGAAGAAAAGAAGAGAAGAAGAATGAAGAAGAAGAAGAGGGGAGGCCGGCGCGTTGTTTGTGCATTTGAAGCATGGAGTCTCGCTTGTAAACGCTGTTAACGGAATATTTTCTCAGATATGGGCGAAAATTTGTTGATTTAGGATATTTTTGTTCGGCTGGTGCGGGAGGGTGCAAAGAATGCTTGGTTTGAGATCAAACAGGAAAAGCGGTTTTGCTGCAGAATCGGTAATGCCAAAAGATTTCATGAATGCTCATGAATGATCGTTGACTTTTGGCGTAACGTTTCTGTTTGTACCCTTTTCACTTTGTGCGAAGGAATTGGGCAGCCTTAGCTTTACAACGACCGCGAAAGAAATAACACAATAAAATACAGATCAATACAAAGAACTCTGTTTTGTTGGTTGTAGGTCATTTTAGTATCTGAATATTAGTTACATAAATGGAGAGTAACCTCCCCTTGTTTATTTCACTTTGAGGAGTCTATGTATATTTGGTCGGTCGGTCAATTTTCATTTTCCCATAATCATAAAAACTGTATGTTTTAAGAACTTGTATGTTGGTTGTAGTTCATTTTAAGTATTATAATGAGAGTAACCTTCCCTTGTTTATTTCACTTTGAGGAAGCCATATATTTGGTCGGCCATTTTCATT
Organism: Doryteuthis pealeii; assembly: GCA_023376005.1. Taxonomy (NCBI): domain Eukaryota; kingdom Metazoa; phylum Mollusca; class Cephalopoda; order Myopsida; family Loliginidae; genus Doryteuthis; species Doryteuthis pealeii. The sequence goes on along the minus strand of CM042171.1, from coordinate 19,375,937 downwards.
CACCATAAATCAATTAAAACTGCATTTTTAACACGAAAATATCCTAAAAGTGTGTTCTTGATAAACAATTAAGTTCTTTTCAAATAATGCATCAAGCACAATTAAGAACACATTTTATGATATTTTCGTGTTAAAACATGCAGTTGTATTGATTCGAACAAATTCGTGTTTTCAGTGTAGATTTACGGTGAAATGAAAATGGCCGCCCAATACATATGGCTTCCTCAAAGTGAAATAAACAAGGAGAGGTTACTCTCATTTATGTAGCTATTGTTCAGATTACCGTAATGTGAAATGTAAGTCGTCGGGGCGGCCTAATGTCGGTATAAGCCAGACAGCGAGGGAGTCTATCCCCTTTTCACTAGCGCTAGACAAGGAGATTGTTTTTGTTTTGTTTTTTGGTGGGGGCGTCTGGGGTGGAGCGTCACACCTACCATCAGCTCCTCACTTTACTACACAGATCCCTGTGATACTCATATGCTGAATTGGCGAGGGCCGGTATCGAACCAGGAACTTTGGGATTCCTGGCCGAAGGCTCTACCGACTAAAAATAAGCAAAACAGTACAAGTAATGAACAAAGAAGTTTGAGTCGTAACAAAAAATGTCCTTTATATGTATATTATAAATTGTATCAAATACACAAGTTACAAAGATGTGGCTTGGTTAATGAATTTTCCTTTTTCTACAAAGTCTTATTAGTGTTAAAGCTTACTTGTATTTCAGTTCATCCGGTTCAAGGAGGATTGGTATTCGTGACTGGCCCCTTTGCTGACCACTGCCTTCTGTTTCTGCTACTATAAATATCTTTTCTCTTCTCCCGCTTTCATAATGTCCATTTGTTGGCGGGAGTTTTGAATTTTGGCGTCGGTCAGTCTTGCTTTGTCTATTTTTAGAATACGATACTTTTTTTTCTTTGTTCCTCAAACGTGCCCTAACAAGAATCTACAGCTTATGAACCATTACAAACTCAAGACAGTAGGTATAACTACACTTATAAAAGGAAGAAAAGGAAAAGTTTTTGAAAAAGCTCCAGCACTTGAGTCCGTTTTCGGCCAGCAGTCGGGGTGATAGTGTTGTCTCAGTAGCAGCAGATATAGAAAATACCCAGGGACCCACATCAGTGAAGCCAGTAATCGACTTAGAGTTAAAACAACTTTCTTACCAGCTGACATAAACCCAAGTATACACTACTCTGTTATAGGTGATATAACCTATTTACATAATGGAATAATCCTACTACTACTATAAGTAGCAAAGGCAGTTGTAGCTTGAAGAACAAGCGACACGATTCAGTTCTAGACTGTATTGTCAGACGTAACTTCACTTTCCTTCTGTAAATTCTACTTTCTTTGTTCAATACAATTAGGCTACGGGCCAAAGGTCAATATGGCTCTAGATTTTTGATTTCATGACCAATTTTGAGGGTGGGTAAAAAATGCGGCCAAATAAATGCCTATAGACTTCTGAATATCATACAATCATTCAAATAAAACACGAGGACTTGCCCTAGTTGCACCCAAACCACTAAACATACAAACATGTAGTTTAGCACATTTTACTCCCAATTAAATTCTGCATAATTTAGTATATACATTGGACTTTATACCCATAGTCTGCTTCAAAGTTGAGAATATTTGTTAAAAATTAAAGTTTTTTTTAGACATTTTTGGTTAAACTTGCAGATTGTCGTCAAAATTAAAACGGAAAATTTACTCCCCTGAATTAACAGTCTACTTTATTTATTTTAATATTTACTAACTAGCAGAAGATATCTGTTCGAAAACTTTGGTAAATATTAAACAAGAAAAACGAAAGGAATAACTATCGCTAAATAATGAATTTAAATTTTAAATAAACAAAATGAAAGAAAATATATAGTTTTCCAAAATGAACACAAAGAAATAAGACTGGTACATTTTTACAACAATATTAAACTTAAAAAATAAGCATTTGATTTATTCATTAAATAATAAATAGCAAATAAATAAGCATTTTTAACAAGTAAAAATGTATTAAAAGTAAAACCTGCATACTAAAAACAAAGGTTAAACTTGCAAATAGTCGGGGTGGGGGGGGGTCATTTTGTTTCTTATTAATAATTTAAGTCCATGATATAGAAATAGTTATTCCTTTTGTTTTTCCTGTTTAATGTTTACCAAATTTTTCAAACAGATACACGAACGCGATCTAAATTGACAAAAAAATCCTTTTAAATTTATTAAAAATTAATTGAATGTGTAATATTATTTTGCTTTTATGTTGATGGTCATTATGTTACTACTTATCGATTTAGACAAAAGTTTGACCTTAAATGATTGATTTAATTAATTTTAATTCGTTTTTTTAAAAAAAAAACAATAGCAGACCTTAGCAGCCGATTTATAGGTAACAAAAGTTTGACGCGCACCTACTGTAGAATTTTTTCGCAATTTTTTTTCAAGGACCTTGTAAAAATTTCCATGTTGAGACATATTCTAGAAAGTGTATCCATGTATTCTCTGAAAAAGATTTAACTTGGCACTTTTAAGACAGAAAGATGCAAATAAAACACGTTTAAATTTTTTGTTTACTGGAGGCAGCTATGTTGATTTACAACTCATGCAACGGTGATCGTGATTGGTTAATTTATCAACAGTCAATGAAAGATGTATTCTGATTGGCTACTTCATTGTACGAAGTAGCTAAAATTTTAGCATCTAATTTGTGGATTAAAATACAGATTATTAATTAAAATGAGAAGATATAAACCCGGAAAAGTTACAGAATGTTTCTCATGATTTTATACGTATTCCCGCAAAAAAATAATGCCCACCCCTTTTTTTTTAACTAAAAGTCATCTTTTTCGCCTTGGGAAGAAACCTACCTAAATTGTATCAACTTTCACCAGTCGTTTGTCTTTATTTGTGACCCTTAATAACCCCACAACATACTCCACCACAAATTGCACAATGTCATAACATCCTCTTCCATCAGAATCCTGTTATCACTTTTTTTATATTTTTTTAATCCTTGTGAACCTGTCTCTGACTCGTGCCCTTCGAATCGGCCAACACAGAATATCACAACGTTGGGGTCATAGACATTGTGCAACGAAGGTGTAGCGAGTGCAGACCGGATATTATCACATAACTCTTGATTAAAAAATATCTACTACAGTACGTACATAATTCATAAGCTGTCTATGAATTATGTAACACAGATTTATTGTTTTTTTTTGTTTTTTTTGTTGGGGATTGGGTAACATTTTAATCGAACACGATTTGCTTATTCTTTTTTGGTGAATTCAGAAACGTATTGTTCACGATGAACTTTAGATTGAAACTAACATCTGGTCATACCGACAAAAGCAATTCCGTTTCTCATCATTTAAGGTTTTTTTTTCTTTTTTTATAAGAAGTATGAAGTTAGCTATGTAGAAAACGCAAATGGAAAGTGTGTGTAATGGTGGTAGTGGGAGGGAGGGCGGAAAGTACTTGGTATTCAAACTGAGTGGTAAGGAGGTGTGAGGGTAGCGGAAGTTCCTGGGCTTGTTTCCTTGGATACCATGAATAGAGCAGAAATCACAAAAGGATACCGAGCTGCCAGCAATTACAAGATCGAATGCGGTCAAATGTCTCGTGGAATAAAATCACGGATAAAGAGAGAAAGGGGGAGAGAGGAGGAAGAGAGAGAGGGGAAAGTGAGGAGGAAGGGAGAGAGAAGAGGGAGAGAGAAATGGACAAAGAGAGAGACAGACTGACAGACAGAGAAAGAAAGAAAGAGAGATGATAGGGAGGTACACAGAGAGAGAGAGGGTGGATGAGAGAGAGAGAGGAAAGAGAGAGAGGGAGAGAGGAGGAAGAGAGAGGGAAAGAGGGAGAGACAAAGAGAGAGACAGACTGACAGACAGAGAAAGAAAGAGAGATGATAGGGAGGTACAGAGAGAGAGAGGTGGATGAGAGAGAAAGAGAGAAAGGGGGAGAGGAGAATGGAGAGGGAAGAGACAGACAGAAAGAAAGGGAGGGAAGAGAGGGGGACAGAAAGAGAGAGGAATCGAATGCGGTCAAATATCTAATGGAAAAATCACAGATAAAGAGAGAGAAGGGTGGACAGAGAGAGGGGGAGAGAAAGAGTGGGTAAGTGAGTGAGAGGGAGGAGAAATAAAGAGAGAGCGACAGACAGACAGAAAGACGGAGAAAGAAAGAGAGATGGGAGAGGGGGTGACAGAGAGAGAGAGAGAGAGAGAGAGAGAGCGGTTGAATGCGGTCAAATATCTATAGGAAAAATCACGGATAAAGAGAGAGGGAGAGAGAGAGGAAAGAGACAGACAAAGAAAGAAAGAAAGAAAGAAAGAAAGAAAGAAAGAAAGAAAGAAAGAAAGAAAGAAAGACGAGTATCAAAGAAAGAAAGAAAGAAAGAAAGACGTGTATCAAAGAGAAAGAAAGAAGAAAGAAGAAAGAAAGAAAGAAAGACGAAAGAAAGAAAGAAAGAAAGAAAGAAAGACGAGACAAAGAAAGAAAGAAAGAAAGAAAGAAAAAGAAAGAAAGAAAGAAAGAAGTATCAAAGAAAGAAAGAAAGAAAGAAAAGAAAAAGAAAGAAAGAAAGAAAGAAAGAAAGAAAGAAAGATTAACTTGAGACGCAATGTTGATGTGATGGAATGCCTGGCACCTTTTCGGTGTGTTCACTTGAATCTCTTGTTATTCGCCGGCCATTGAATTTCCTGTCCTATTGTGAATGATTCTCTTTAACCCAAGAGAAGAAGAAAAAAGAAAATCCGCACGACAAAAGCAGACGGTCAAATGAAAAGTTGTTAATGTTCTGTTCAAAGCAACGGGCAATGGATTGGCAGATTGATAAAGAACAGCATTATCATTGGATGATTCATTTTCTTTTTCTTTTTTTATTCGGATGCTATTAGATCCCCCCCTCTCTCTCTCTCTCTCTCTCTCTCTCTCTCTCCCTCCTTTCTCTCTCTCTCTCTCTCTCTCTCTCTCTCTCTCTCTCTCTCTCTCACACCCCACTGTCTGTCTGTCTCTCTCTATCTATCTATCTTCTCTCTGTCCCTTTCCCTCTCTCCCTCTCCCTCCTCCCTCTCTATCTGTCTTTCTCTCTCCCTCTCTCTCTCTCATTCTCTCTGTCCCCCTGTCCCCCTCTCTTCCCTTCCCTATCCCTCTCTCTCTCTCTCTCATTCTCTCTTTCCCCCTCTTCCCCTCTCTTCACTTTCCTATCTATCTCTCTCATTCTCTCTCTCCCACTCTCTTCACTTCCCCTCTCTCTCTCTCTCTCTCTCTCTCTTCTCTCTTTCCCCTCTCCCCATCTCTCTCTCTTCCCCCTCTCCCCCCCACATCTCTCTCTTTCCCCTCTCCCTCCCACTCTCTCCCTCTCCCCCCCTCTCCCTCCCACATCTCTCTCTCTCTCTCTCTCTCTATATATATATATATATATATATATATATATATATATATCCCTTTCTCTTTCCGGCGACATTCAATTGCCTTAACAGGTGGAAATGAAGTTTATTGATCGGATTGGACTCGACTCGTATTGGTGGACACGTCAACAAGTTTTCTTTATTTGATGTTTTTGATAAGACTTCTTTTTTTTCTTTCTGTTGAAAGTGACGTTCTTTGTGAACAACACCTACACATTAGGGTAGGTCGATTTTCAACTTGTTTTTTTTTTTTTTGAATATCAAAAGGATTCAACCAGGAAAAGTTGGGTATTGGTATGATAAGTACTGACACCAAAAAGTAGGTGTCTAGCTTGCACCAATTTTTGAGCATTTAGTTTTAAAGATCGTCTAATATGAAGCCCCTCCAAAATCCTTGTTTTTTGATACATTTACATATTAAATAGCTTAAAAGTCTTATAATTTAAATCCAGAATGTTTGTCAATTCATTTTATTCAAATAAAATATATCGAAAGTAACATTTAAAGTGAAATTATAACCCCGCCCCGCCCTAACAGCTCAGACAAGCTGCATTTTACCTCGTTTTTTTAGGGGGCTCTGTGAAAAGTGACGTTAATGGGGTGGTAAGGGGTTTAATGTTTTCGGTTAAAAAGGTGGCAGTGGTTATTCCTGTAGCGTATTCCTAGGGTTTGCATTTAACCCCATTTTATTTGGTGGTTGTGCTGAAAAGGAAGGAATTCAAGGAACGAAAAAGGAAGAGACAAAGACAAAAGGTGGTTTTATGATTTAGGCTTTATTCACAGGTCATAGCCACCACGTACCAAGGAAATATCTCCCTGGCCAGTTGTAGTAACGAGACACAGTTAAGGCCTAAACTCAAATGCCCAAGAGATTATCTTTGGGGTCGGACGTGGGTCCTTTTTTCCCTCATATGCTCGGGGGTTCTTCCGGTGAAGGCTCATGGGAGTTGGTTATTTTTAAAAATTTTATTTCAATTTTATTTTAATCCCCACACGTTCTCTTGTGGACAAATACACATAGACGCACCAGAGAGGGCCGATCAGTAACGACTTACATTAATCAGCTCTGTGAGGATACTGGTTGTCGTGAGGAAGACTTGCTTGGATGGTATGATTTGGTTGGATTTCTTTGTTTGATGGCATATCAACCTTCATGGGTTATCTAATGCCAAAGTCATCCTTGTAAAATAACAGAGGTAGAACTATTTAACCCATAACTAGAGGGATTAGGGAGTTCATGCCTTTCCCAAGGGCATGAGAATGAATTGAAATGTAAACAGTCTTGTCAACTCTGTTTCTTTGGGTTTCTTTGTTTAATGGCATATCAACCCTCATGGGTTATTTAATGCCAAAGCCATCCTTGTAGAATGACAGTAGTGGGCTAAACTTGCAAATCGTCGTCAAAATTAAAATGAAAAATTTTGACGACGATTTGCAACACATCAAACTAAAGTCAGGTAAGTCAGTTTAGTAATTGTTTTATTTCATTTATTTAACGAATCTTGAAATATTTTCTAAACTAAAATATTTATGTGCAGTTTAGAGAATATTTCAAGATTCGTTAAATAAATTAAATAAAACAATTACTAACCTGACTTACCACCCCCCCCAAAAAAAGTAAAGTATTTTGAATCGGATTTTTAAAATTAATTTTAATTTCAAAATTTAGTTTGATGTGTTGCAAATCGTCGTCAAAATTTTTCCGTTTTAATTTTGACGACGATTTGCAAGTTTATCCCAGTAGTGGTACTATTTAACCAATAGCTGTGGTTAGAATACTACTACACCTGTTCTTATATGAGGATGTTTTTGGCATTAAATAACCAATGGTGGTTGATATGCCATTAAACAAAGAAACCAAACAAACATTTTAGTATATGTTGATGAGGAGGGGCGGGGGGGGTCTCCGTGGCGTAATGGTTAATGTGCGAAACTATGACATCGTAGTAAGTGAGTTCGAAGTCCAGTCTCTCTATTACATTCACTATCGGACTTTTGGGAAAGGCATGAGCCACATCCTCCTCACCAGCTATGGGTTGATTGATTGGGGGGAGCCTCTCCGACCGCCTAAGGGCCAAAGTGTAGTGATGCATGTCATGAACTGTTCAGCCACCTGGATTCCATCCTTGAGCATCACGGGTTGCCTCCCACAGCCAACAGGTGGCCCCATTGAGGGGAGTCTTACCCCTCTGCAGAGGTGCAGTCGGTGTATTCTAACGCCCCAGCCAACAGTTAATCAGTAAGGGTTATTTTTTTTTGGTAGGTTATCTTTCAAAACAGCATCTTTAAAAAAATTTTTAAAAATTGGTAAATAAGTACTTATTATTACTAGCAAATATATGCACACTCCAGGTGCAAGTATTTAAGTTTTAATGTAATAAAATATTGTATTAAATTAGAAAGGCTAGTGAAACTAAATAAGAATGCAGATACGAAGATTTGAAACAGAGAGGGTATAATCAAAAAATAGAATAACTGAAATTTACTGTTCCATCACTCTCGTCTTTCATTGTTATTTTTTCTTATTTAAGTATTTACTTAAAAGAGGAAGTAAAGAATAAAATGGCAGTTATTTTTTCTTGTTAATGGATTTCATTTAAGATTCATTGAAGAGATTTTTGCTTATATTCATTAAAATAAAACCAAACAATTAGAAATCAATAATACCAAGCACATATTTATTAAAATCAAATTTTTAATATCAATATGCAAATTAGCCTTCCCGTTCACATTGTAAACTGCCATTTTGTTGTATATATAAATATAATTACATGTTGTTAGTATGTAGCCCCGCCCAACGGGTGGGGAGTGCTATAATTAACGGCGTCGATCCCAGGGGGCCATCCCCCCAGGCAACACCTGCCCCCTTGATTTAAAGGGGCAGGGCTGGGTTTATTGCCCAGTGCCTGAGGCGCCCCCTTGAGGGGGAATGCCGACGGGATCGACGCAATTTTTCACCTGCCACTCCATGAGCTTCGGTTTGTGGGTGGTCCCACGTTAATAGGGACTTTGTGCCTGACCCGTACAAGTGGGGTACGCGGTAAATACCATGTAGACCTGGTCAACGCCGGGGTCCAGTGGCTTCGGCCCTGGATCTTTACAAGTTAATAGCGTCGATCCCAGGGGGCCATCCCCCCAGGCAACACCTGCCCCCTTGATTTAAAGGGGCAGGGCTGGGTTTATTGCCCAGTGCCTGAGGCGCCCCCCTTGAGGGGGAATGCCAACGGGATCGACGCAATTTTTTCACCTGCCACTCCATGAGCTTCGGCTTGTGGGTGGTCTCACGTTAATAGGGACTTTGTGCCTGACCCGTACAAGTGGGGTACGCGGTAAATATCATGTAGATATGGTTAACAGTATTAATAATGTAAAACAATTTTATTGATAATTGAGTTTAAAATAAAAATAAAATCATGGAGAATCTGATGTCAATAACTAAAGGAGTTGTGACTTGAGTAGTAATATAGTTTCGGTTACAGACAGAAAAATACACAATCTCCATTATAATAAGAATATAACACAAATAAAGATATCTCCCGATTCACAAAAATACACTAAAAAAATGCTGATATTCCACTCGGCAGCTAAGAACGTCACCGGATGTGAACAGGACCTTATTATTTATTTATTTTTTTACAAAATGAAAAAAATGCAGCTCTGCGCACGTGGATCGGCACATGCGGAGATGGCGTTATTAGATAACACCAAAAAGACTATTTTCAACAAATCAGCAACCTTCACGGTCAAACCAAAGAGATTTGAAACCTTAAAAACACAGAATTTTCCTCAGCCAGGCAGTAGGAACGGGAGACAAGGAACAGTCAATACCGCTGACCAAGCTATGTCCAATTTCCTTCACCTACCTCGCAGAGATGCCACCAGTCACCTACAAACCGACATCACCTCGAAACGCGACGCATCAACCACCTTCATCTCGCTTCTACGCCAGCAACCAGAGATATCATATTTCATGTATCAACTACTCACACTCTGTGACCACGACCTAAACAACAATTCCTACTCATCCTTGTCCGCACACATGCCATAGTATCAATGACTCTACGCACAATGACCGACGACCTAATTCTGCACTAACTCATCAAGTGGCTGTACATATTAAATTCATTATTTGGTAATTTATGAGGAAGTGCGTCCCGGTCTCCTGCCTCAGAAATTGCTACCCGGTAACAATTAAAATAATGTCCCCAGCTATGTCGTCTCGGTGGTGTTACTTGAAAAAAAAACAACCAACTTAGGGCGTTAAATGTATTTTAGAGGGGGGGCTTCTCTTTTTTTGTCGTAATTCTTATTTATTTATCGTAATTTGTTTAGAAATTTATTTATATAAATTTGTCGTAATTCTTATTTATTTATAGAAATTTATCGTAATTCTTGTTTAGATATGAAGATGGATATCTATCTATCTACCTCAATTTGTTCATTTTTTACTTTGTTCATATATATCTATCCACCCATCTCCATTTGTTCATATAAAAAAAAGAGAACCCTCTAAAATACATTTAACACCCTAAGCTGGTTGTTTTCTTTCAAGTGACACCGCCGAGACGACATAGCTGGGGACGTTATTTTAATAGTCACCGGGTAGCAATTTCTGAGGCAGGAGACCGGGACGCACTTCCTCATAAATTACCCATTATTTTTAATACAATATATCGAACCTGTGTTTGTATTTTTCCTTGCAACCATACACATGATATAACATTATTATTTAAATTTTTGACAGGGTACAAGTGTTAAGTTATGTTAAGTATTCTATGTTATTTCCGATGTTATGATTGTCACTTAGAACTGTATTAACTCAACCCTTATATCCGTTGTGTCATGTGTCGACAAGAAACACCTGAAGAAGGCTGGAGAGCACATTGGTTGATGCGTTGTGTATCTAACAATAAAGATGAGGACCAAAGAATCTAAATAATACAAATTATAAAGTCTCATCTCAAAAATTCAGACAAAGAAAATAGATACATTTTAATTTTTGAATTGAACTTTTCACTTTCACTGGGACACTTATAGGTAGGTTTCCCAAGGCAAAAAAGATGACTTTTAATTTGTACAAAAAAGGGTGGGGAAAAAAAGCGGCCAAATGAATGCCTATAGACTCCTGAATATCATACTTTTTTCTTAAGCGTAAATGTTGTCTATTTTGAAGTTTTCCGTTGGTACCACCAACTTTCCCCGTGAAATTTACCCCCCCCACACACACACACACACACTATATTTAACATAATAAAACTTGCATAAAGGTTAATATTATCTTGAAATTTTTTATTCACTCGAAAGAAGAAGCATTAAACAAACTCCAAATTATTTTTTTTTTAATTTTTCGGCTTACAAAAATAAGGAAAATTATAAACGAAAAACAATGTTTACATTTTTGCAACGTTAAATCAATTGAAATTTAACGTAGCCAAAAACAAGTTATAACTAAGGGTTTTTTTTATAATTCTATGAAAAATAAATTAATGGTCCAATTTTCACGAAAATTTACATATCAGAGGAGAGGAGAGGTCCTGTTTATAATAAGGGCCGGGATAGCTCAGTCGGTAAAGTGTTCGGCTAGGAATCACAAGGTTCTTGGTTCGATACCAGCCCTCGCCAACTCAGCGTATGAGTAGCACAAGGATCTGTGCAGTAAAGTGAGGAGCTGATGGTAGGTGTGGCGCTTCACCTCAGATGCTAAAATAATCTCCTTGGTCTAGCGCTATTGAAAAGGGGATAGACTCCCTCGCTGTCTGTCTTGGCGAGGACCGGTATCGAACTAGGAACCTTGTGGTTTCTAGCCGAATGCTCTACCGAAGTAAGTTGTATGTAAAGTTGGCAGAGTGGTCTATTGTGGAGTGCCACACCTACCGTCAGCTCCCACTTTACGATACAGATAAGATTACTCAATCTGTGCTACTCATGTCATACGCTGAGTTTGCGGGGAACCAATATTGAACCCAGAACCTTGCAATTCCTTGGCCAATGCTCTACCGACTAAGCTAATTTGATAAATAGAATAGGTAAATAGGTAAATATTTAGAGAACAAATTCTAATATAGGAGAGAAAGGGTTAAAAAGGGGAGAAAACTTTTATATCAAGAATTAGATATGAAAATTAGGGTTAAATCGAATTTAACAGACCTAAAATACCAAAAATCAGGGAATTAACCAAATTTATTGAAATTTTCAGTGTTGATATATTAATAAATAAAAAATATAATGCACCAGTTAATTTAAAAACTTTTACATTTTTTCAGACCAGTTAACTTTGAACCACGTATCTTTGAGGCGTATCACAGATTCTCAAATACGATAGTGGAATTTAGGTCCATTAACTTTGATTTAACCAAAATTTGTACAATTATTATGATTTTACTATTTTTGAACCCATCTATATATTAATACTAGTGTTCCTAAATCTTCAGTCCGTTATCATCCTGCAACAACCTCTGGTTAAAAATGAGACCATCCAAATTGTTCAAGATGCAATGCAAAAATGTAAATCCAGATTATCTGGTATTGCTTAATTGCAGATTTCTTATTTGTCCCATTTTATTTCACCCAATTCTAAAAAGGAAACATTTCAAATGGTCTTGCATCACTTAAAAGGCGTAACATAAAATTAAAAGGAATTGAAAGAAAAAAAAGAAAAGTTATGTTTGTTTTATTTGTAATATTGAAATTGTGAATTATGGAATATATTTTGGTAATTTTTATCTTATGTCATCCCTGCCTCTAGCCTTAATTTTTGGCCCAACTTAGATATTTTCCGAGTCGTGTTTTTGTCATTTTTTGTCGGCAAATTAATGTAGATATTTTAAACGCCTCCCCCGACAGATTTTTATCAATAAATCAATGTAAATATTTTACACCCCCCCCCCTTTAAGAAAGAGTGAGAGAGAGTTAAATAAATATTATTGTACTTTTTTTATATATGGAACTGTTTTGCAGTAGCACTTAAGTAAACATATCAAATGTTGTAATAATTAAATTATCATACTGTGGTATATCCACAGGTCCTGCTAGTTATTATAATTGATCCATTAAAGAAAGTAGGGGGGTATGAAGAAAACTAAAAAGTGAAAAGACATTTCACAGAAATGATGAGAATATGAAAAGACAAAATGTTGGCCTTTGTTTCCTCCATTTTTAACTAATTAAATAAAAATCATAAAACACAGAGAAAAAAAGATTGATTTAAATTTCATTCATTTTGTTTTATTTGAGAATTGTGGCAGAAAACCTTTTAAAAAATGAGATCAGTATGCAATTAAAACCTTCTCGGACTCGGGAACCTTCTTTTCAAACTCGGGAACTTTCTTGTCGTAATCGGGAGCCATCACGGAACTTCGAACCTAACCCTTTATTCAGTCCTCGGGGGTATCCTGTTCTCATTGGTGTAGGAGTTGGGTTAATTATTTTTCTATGTTACTGCCTCTACTCAGGATTGAACCCGAAATCCAGAGATAACTGTCACTTAGAACTGTCTTAACCTAACTACCTTATCCACAAGGCCATGTGTCCAATTAAGTGTGAATTTTGATAACTTATAAACCTAATGTCTTGTTTTGGCTAGAATATCTACCTATTCATTTTATATATGATTTTTTACCTAGACTCATATTGTGTTTTTTGGGTTTTTTTCTTCAATCTGATCTAGCCTTCTTAATTATGGGTTCCTATATTGTATTTCATTTCTATGCTAGGTCTACTTAACAGCCCAGTACAGCCTATCATATGTGCTGATCCTTTGAGGCATCTTCTCTTCCAATGTTCTTCTCTATCTATTATTCTAACTTCATCCCATAAGGGCAGGTTTCCCTTTTCATTCCATATATGGTCAGCCATACCCGACTTTTCTATTTCTCCTCGGACCACTGCTTTACGATGTTCTTCTAGTCTTACTTTCAGTGGGCGGCATGTTTCACCTTTGTATTCTTTGCCACAGCTGCATGGGATGGAATACACACAATTCTTGGTCATGTTGTATTCTGTTGGGGGCTTGACTCGGACGAGATGTTTACAAAGAGTTGAGTCACTCCTGAATGTTGTCCTGATGTCATAGGGATTACATATCTTTTGAATCTTTTCAGCCAAGCCTTTCACATAGGGCAAACAGACTGTGGTGAGTTTTCGGGTATCATCCTCTGTCCTGCGATCCAGATTTCTCATAGCCGATGTTATGCTCTCAGGATAATTGTTACGACGGAGGGTCTCTCTTAAGCTGTCCATTTCCTTCTGGTATACCTCATCACTGCTGATGGCTTTTGCTCGATGTTGTAAGCAACGGACAATACCTTTCCTTACATTGTATGGATGGTGGGAATTGAATTTGAGGTACTATCCAGTGAAGGTAGGCTTACGATACACAGATGAACTGAATCCTTGCTCTGTGCGGGTTATTAACACATCTAGGAAGAACAATTTGTTGTCTTGATCTCCCTGATTTGGTGAAAAGGGGATAGACTCCCTTTCTGTCCAGCTGATACCGACAATAGACCACTCTGCCTAATTTACTTCTGTTCTTCTACAACAATAGTTTTGGCATTAAATACCCCATGAAGGTTGATATGCCATTAAAACAAAGAAGCCTAATGATAAATGCTGTAAATTCATGTACAATTATTCACATTAAATTTTGATAGTTTTTTTAAAGTTATTTTTTATAGTTTTAAAAAAAAATTCTTCCAATGTTAATTCAGTGTCATAATTCTGGTTAAAAAAATTCTTATAAAGAACTTGAGGAATTTCTGGTTGGGTTAAATCCGGAATATGGAAGTATATCCAACAATATGTTGAAAAAATAAATAAATAAATAAAGGAAAGAAAATGTTGAATGAATAAAAATGGTTTAATGAAGTGCCAACCTGTGTTTCGACTGAAAATATCAAATATCTGACAACGGCTGTTTCTCTGTATACTTAAATTTTTTAAATATTTTTCTATTATTATTATTTTATTTTGTATTTAAAATAATAATAAATAGAATACAATGTGTACAAGGACAATCTCAGGGTCGAAACACGAGTTGGCACTTCATTAAACAATTTTTATCTATTCAACATTTTCTTTCTTTTATTTATTTATTTATCTATTTTTTTCCACAAATCAGGAATATGTATTAAATATTGTTGTAACCTAACAAAGGTTACTAAATGAGGAATAACCAAACAGAGGTTGGAAATGAACTGGAATCTTTATAACATTAACAAAATACAATACTCGCCAGCAGTGTGAAGAAAGGTAAACCACTGTTAGTGGTATAAAACTACTCAGTCAGCATAATACTGCTGTATTTATGAGGATTGGGACATACCTACTAATATTTATAAGTAGGGTAGATAACAAGTATGTATATCCTTTAATCGGTTAAATTAAACTTAACCTAAATTCCACCATTGTATGTCACCCCGCTGAAAGAAAAAAAAATACCAAACATCAGGGAATTAACTGAATTTAATGAAATTTTCAGTGTTTATACATTAATGAATAAAAGATATAATGCACCAGTTATTTTATTTAAAAAAACTTTTACATTTTTTTCAGGTCAGTTAACTTTGAACCATGTATCTTTGAGGCGCAACACAGATTCTCAAAGATACGTTGTATAAAGTTAACTGACCTGAAAAAATGTAAAAGATATTAAATAAAATAACTGGTGCAATTATAATATATTATTATTATAATTATAATAAGTCTCTGGGACTTCGCAATAAAGACGGATCACCTTATTCCAGCCAGGAGACCAGACCTAGTATGGATTAACAAAAAAAAAAAAAACTTGTCAACTTTGCAGTTCCAGCAGATCACAGGGTAAGGATGAAGGAAAACGAAAAGATAGACAAATACCTGAACCTTGCAGGAGAATTGAAAAAGCTGTGGAATATGAGGATCATCATCATCATCATCATCATGTCATGCAAGTAGCACAGATATCTATGACAATCTCTCACCAACCCTCCCTATCATTCATTGCCCCTGGGAGGTCTTTTGTACTGTAACCAGCATCCTCACATAGTTGGTCAATGGAGGTCCTTGCTGGACGGTCCACATTAGCACGTCCATGTGTTGACTTCCACAGGAGAACGTCGCTTATGAGCTCGTCCTTGCTTCTCCAGCAGTGTCCAGCATGCCTTGTACGTCTCACTCGGATGTTTTGTGAGATGGGGGCAGGTGGCCATACAGTTGCTTCCTTGTGGGGTGCTGTTTCCACAACTTGTTCAAGACTGCACAAGAATGCATTCTTGTGCAGCTCCCATCTAGCTTATTTTTAAGGTACTTCATTAGGGTCAAAGTGGTGCAGCCATACAGCAGCACTGATATAACCACAGCCTGGAAGAATTGTGTTTTAACTTGTCAGTGAGATCGGATTTCCATATGACTGATAATTTGTTTGTGGTCGACCATGCCTTTCCTATTCGTGTATTAACATCGCTTTCTGTGGATGAGATATTACTACCTAGGTATGTGAATTGTTCTACTGGCTTAATAAGGGTCAAAGTGATACCAATTGTAGTTGGAGCACTTGGAAGGGTCCAAAAAAACTTGAAAAAAAGACTGGAGGACCTGGAAATCAGAGGAAGAATTGAGACCATCCAGACAAATGTCTATCTGCAATCGGTTAGAATACTCAGAAGAGTCCTGGAGACCTGAGGAGACTTGTTGTCACTCAGTCTTCAGTGAAATACCATCAGCTAACGCTGGTGTGAAAAACGTTAAAAAAAGTATCGAGATTTTTTGTACTTTTTGACTCACCTTGTATTCTGAAAAAAAATTAACATTCCATTCATTGTTCATTTCTATCTTGGTAAATACAGCTTCAATCTCGATAATTTAATGACACACCCTGTATTTTGATAGCGATGACAATACTTTCGGACCACCCTGTACATTTTTGTTTGAGATTGTATCTTTTCACAACTGTTATACATAGTGTAAATAATACTATAATATATTTAATGATAATTATAATAGTAATAGTAATATTAATTATAATTGTTGGAATATTTTGCAATATAAGGTGTGCTCTAATTACCCACCAGGATTTATAGACTAGCCAAAGTTACGTGGTTTATTCCTCCAGCCAATCAACAAGCCATACTGCGTGGCTGATACATTACTTAAACACTGATACTTGCCACTGTTCACTTGCAATCATTAAGGAGGAACTTACGACAATTGACGAAGGAACTGATGACTCTTTACCAGAAGAACCAAAGGATTCATTATCGGAGGACTCTTTACCAAGGATCCAATTCCACTGGACAAGCGCTCTGGCTTAAGGCCTTATAGGATGGCAAAACACATTGTAACAATAATAATAATAAAAGAGGCTTATTTCTTGTAATTATGGGTTATATTTTGATCATAGATTAAAGAATAGACTATATGAATTTCCCTTATGAAACTCTGGAAAAGATTTTGGGTGAATTGGAAGTCAGAGGAAGAATCGAGACCATCCAAACTACAGCACTGTTGGGATCGGCTAGAATACTCAGAAGAGTCCTGGAAACCTGAGGAGATTTGCTGTCACTCAGCTTCCTGTGAACCACCAGCTCCGGCAGGTGTGAAAACCTAATAATAATAATAATAAAATGTTCTATTTCATTTCCAGAGGCTTATTTCTTGTAATTATGGGTTATATTTTGATAGGGGTGACAAGACTTTTAACCACCTTGCAAGTTTTTTTGTTTGAGATTACATATTTTCCACAATTGTTGTACATAGTGAAACAAACAAAAAATCACAGATTAAAGAATAGACTATATGAATTTCCCTTGTGAAGATTCAGTTTGATAGAAGATTTTTTTATTTGGGAAAAATCTGACAGAGAGTCCTTGATACAGATTTCAATAAAAATTTCATTTTTTTTTTTCATTTTTTTTTTTTTTTCATTATTTCAAGAATATCAGAACCGTTCTTCATAATAATCAAATTTTGCTTTTCAACAAATACAGCATCCATTGACAATTTCATCAAAAATATACAGAATTAAGAAAATACGATAAGAAAATTAAACAAAATTTCACAATTCATATCTAGGGTTATTTTCTTCTTTTTTTTCTTTACTTGCTACTACAACCGATTCAAAATACAAACTTTATTTACTAATGGGTTTAAAAAAGACAACAGAGGACATTTTAACAACAATATTCTAAATTCCCAACTTTTATGTTGATAGGTAAGATGTACATTATCAACATTTAATTCACAAAAAAAAATAAAAATAAATAAAAATTTTGGTAATGATTAGTATTTTTTTCTTTTTCTTTTACTCAAATAACATCAACTAGGACGACTGTTAATTGTTGGTCAAAAAACGAATATCAAAATTGGTAATATGTATTTAATACAAAACAGAATTATATCATATGTCATAGGGAGTGAAAAAAAAAAAAAAAAAAAAAAGATGAAATATCTTCAGTAAATAGAATGAAAAAGCTGAGTATTAAAAGAATCAGCTTTAGGTATAATTAACTAATGAATATGGACAAAAAAAATTTTAAAAATAAAAAAATATGGAGTGAGGGTGATGAAAATTTAAAATATTTCTGATTTTTAAATTAATATAGCAACAGGTTTTTTTTTCTTTTCTTTTGTTGTTTTTTTGATTAGGGAATCAAATTCAATGAAGAAACGGAACTTGTATCATCTGTAAAAGTTATTTCAAATAACTTAAATATTTATCATCTGTATATATAAAAAAAAAAAAAAAAAAAAACAAGTATACATTTTCACCAGAATATATTCAACTATTACCAAATGATAAAAAAAAATATAATAGGTAGAACACTTAATACTAAATGTAAATGTATGTTTATTTCAAAAGTTACTGTTTTTTAAATTATAAAATATTGTCAATCTATGTACGTATGAGTATGTATGAGTATATGTGCATATACATTTGTATATGTGTATATCTATTTCCAAAGTTATTTTAAATAATAAAATATTGTAAATGCATGTATATATATATATATATATATATATATATATATATATATATATGTGTGTGTGTGTGTGTGTGGGTGTGTTTATTTGCAAAGTTACTATCTTTTTTTTAAAAGTGTATTGTATATGTGTGTGTGTGTGTGTTTCTAAAGAGACAATTTTTTTTAAATTATAAATTACTGTAAATGTGTGTGCGTGTTTATTTCTATTTTTTTATTATTATAAAATATTGTAAGTGTGTGTGTGTATTTCCAATTTTTTTAAAATTATAAATATATATATATATATATATGTGTGTGTGTGTGTGGGTGTGTTTATTTGCAAAGTTACTATCTTTTTTTTAAATAGTGTATTGTATATGTGTGTGTGTGTGTGTTTCTAAAGATACATTTTTTTTAAATTATAAATTAGTGTAAATGTGTGTGCGTGTTTATTTCTATTTTTTTATTATTATAAAATATTGTAAGTGTGTGTGTGTGTGTGTATTTCCAATTTTTTTTAAATTATAAAATATTATAAATGTGTGTACTTGTGTGCAAGTATGAATTTCTAAAAGTTACTATTTTCTTTTTTAAATTATAAATTAAATTATTTCAGTTTCAGGAATCATATTAAACATTGTATGCAATTCTGATTTTATAAGTTTGCTTGAAACAATGAAACATTTGACATTGCAACAAAAGTTTAAATAGTAACCACTGCTGCCCTAAATTTTCTTACTGATCAGGACTTTTAATCAGTGTGTGTGTGTGTGTGTGAACAATTAGTCTATGAAAAATCTATATAAAAAAAATTAGTCTATCGATGTAAAATCTATATAAAAAAATTAGTCTATGTAAAATCCATATAAAAAAAATTAGTCTATGTAAAATCCATATAAAATTTCTATTAAAAATTAGTCGATGTAAAATCCATATAAAAAAAAATTAGTCTATCTATGTAAAATCCATATTAAAAAAATTAGTCTATGTAAAATCCATATAAAAAAATTAGTCTATGTAAAATCCATATAAAAAAAATTAGTCTATCTATGTAAAATCCATATTTAAAAAATTAGTCTATCTATGTAAAATCCATATTAAAAAAATTAGTCTATGTAAAATCCATATTAAAAAAATTAGTCTATGTAAAATCCATATTAAAAAATTAGTCTATCTATGTAAAATCCATATTTAAAAAATTAGTCTATCTATGTAAAATCCATATTAAAAAAATTAGTCTATGTAAAATCCATATAAAAAAATTAGTCTATCTATGTAAAATCCATATAAAAAAATTAGTCTATCTATGTAAAATCTATATAAAAAAAATTAGTCGATGTAAAATCCATATAAATAAATTAGTCTATCTATGAAAAATCCATATAAAATATGTATCGATGCATTTGGGAAGTGATATATGCAAGTTCAATCTCTAGTCATTGAATACATCTTCAAAATATTTGAAGATAGTTTATAAAGATTTACAATTCTATTTCAGTTATTTCATTGTTTATAAAATAAGTGAAAGAAAATTATAAGTAAAACAGATGATAAAAACATATCTAAGATTTTTTATTAAAAAATTTCAATCAAAATCAATAAATATCTTTTGTATATTAAATCATTCATAATTAAGAGTGGACAAAAGCAAAAAAGTTAGTACGTTTGTTAGTTTCTCTATGAAAAATTTCAAGTTGAGATTAAAACATTTGAAATATTAAACAAGAATGAAGATTAGAAGTGGATTGTCTCCAACTTATGATTTGGGAAAATGAATTTAACTTAAATTATCAAAAAGAAAATGTTAATTATTATTCATATAATATGGAGTGGTGTAGGATGGATTTGTTTTTTATTTTTTCTGAATGGAGAGAAAATGAAAAATTCTTTGAGCAATTAAAAACTCAATTTCAACAAAGTTGGTAATTAAATGATAGATTTTAATATTATGATTTTAAAATTTCAAAAATGTACAAGGTTCTTCTTCTTTAAAAAAAAAAAAAAAAAATAATATTCAATAAGAACTTTTTTCCCTCATTTTTGTTAAGTGTTATTTTTTTACATACTGTAAAAATCATTAATAACTTTTTTCTTTTCTTTTCTTTTTTTTTTTTTTTTAAATATTTCATTGAGTAAAAACAAAAATTTAAAAAGATGTCACAAAAAAAAAAAAAAAAAAAAAAGATTTAAATACAAATTATTTCACAAAGAAAATTTCAAATTAAACATTTTTTTAAAAATCCATTTTTATGTTATTAAATATTGATTTCAAGATCAAAAGTTATTTTTATGATACAAATTTTAAAATCTTTTCAGTTATGTTTATAAAAAAAAAATGTTTGTTACTTGAGCTTTATTGTATATTTTAAGTTTTAGTGTGCAGCCAATAAAAGTTAATGTAAATGTGGTTTCAATTTGTGAATCTACTTTGTAAAATTAATCACCTAAAATAACAAGGACATAGTGTAATGATTAATGGAGTTAGGTAAGTAGACTGTGGTGAAGTCAACCAAAGTTATCTCCCCCTGGATCAGCCACCTATATACATATATAATGAAAGCTCCACCCGAACTGAAGTTATGTTTTATTTCAATAAAGCTTCAAGTCAAGCTATCACCTCACTTGTCTTTCATTACACAGACCATTATTAGCGAGTTCGATTCTCACTGGGTGCCCTATACTTTTGGCCTTGTGCTAAACTAAGCTCAGCTTAGTAAATAATAACTATCTAAAATACCAAATAAAAATGAGCAGACAGTTGTTTATCGTAAAACCTACCAAACAGAAGTTGATTATTGCAAATTAAAGTAAATTCAATAAGTCATTCATTAATGATTGATGGATTTAAATGGCATGTCAACCCTTCTGGGGTTATTTTATGCCTAGAGGTTAATCAATCATTAAAAGAGAGAGGGAGAGTGTGTGTGTGTGTTCAATTAGATAAATAACAAATATATATATATATATATATATATATATATATATATATATATATAGAGAGAGAGAGAGAGAGAGAGAGAGAGAGAGAGAGAGAGAGAATTTGGATCTAAAGTCACAACAAAATAAAATCTAATAGAGTATACAATAATATCTACAATAAAATACAAAGTTAAAGCTGCTCAACAACACATAAGTTTGTTTTTTGTCCTATGGCAGTGGTGCTGCTATTCAAACAAATACATTCTTAGATTTAAGTGAAGAAGAGAGACAGGAAGTGAAGCAGCTTACCAATTCAGCAGCAATAATGAAAGGAGAAATCTTTTTGCTTTATGTACATTTATTGTTTGCTTTTTGTTTTGTTTTTTTCTTTGTTTACTTGTCATCCTTAAACAAGGAGGATTCAATAAGAAAAAAAGAACAAAAAAAAGAAAGAAAAACAGTTACATAAAAATATGTTAACAGGTTAATAATCACAAGGAGGGAGAGAAAAAACAAAAAACTAACAATAGGAAAAATTGATCCAGAAGGGAGATAACTTTGTATAATTCGAGAGAAGTAATGTTCGATTTGATAGTTAAAAAAAAGAGGTATTTCAAGCTAAGTGTGTGACTTTAGAGATAGATAGATAGAGATAGAGCTAGGCAAATAGAGATAGATAGAGCTAGGAAAATAGAGAGAGAGGTAGAGAGAGAGAGAGAGAGAGGTAGAGAGAGAGGTAGAGAGAGGTAGAGAGAGAGAGAGACATGCATCTGTCAATCATCCACCAGACACACAGAGCCAATGTTAAGTTTTTATTTTTATTTATGTGCCATTTTACAAATAAGAGTTTATCTGAGAAAATGAAGCAATACAACAGCACCAAACATTTTTTTGTTTTTTTTTTTGGTTGGTTTGTTTTGTTTTTTTATTTGTTATTTTTTTTTTTAAGACGGACTAGCCATTTGTGTATGTGCGTGTGTGTGTGTCTGCACATAAATCCTCAAAACTCCTGTTATCTATGTTTTGTTTGCCTTACAAAAAATATCAATTGGTGAATGACATATGGATCCTTTTTTTTTTCCTCCTCCAGATTACATTTGCAGCAGCAGCAGCAGCTTTAGGAGAACTTAAAAAAACAAACAAATAAAATAAAAAAACAAAGACAGCTCCACCTATGAATGAAAATAGAATATATAAAGCATGATGCACATTCAAGTTGATAAAACAGCAAGTAGTATGCAGCAATTTAGAGTAAAAAGGTCCTAGTTGAAATTTTTCTTTTTTTAGGAAAAATAAAAATATTTTTGAAAAGAAAAAAAAAGGGGGAAAAAAAAGAAAAACAAAAAAAGAGGAAACAAAAAAAAAGGGGGAAAAAAGAAAAAAAAAAGGAGACAAAAAAAAAGAGAAGACAAAAAAAAAAGACAAAAAAAAAGAGGAAAAAAAAAAACAAGGAAAAAAGAGAGCAAAAGAAAGAAAAAGAAGAAATTTTTTTTTAAATACAGAAATAAATTTAAAAAATACAGAAATTAAAAAAAAAAAAAAAAAAAAAAAATACAGAAATAAAATTTTTTTTTTAAATTAAAAAAATAAAAGATAAAAAAAACAAAAAAAACAATGAAACTGAATTCATCTTTTTCTTCTGCTGCATTTTTGCTTCTTTTGTTCTATAGGCAACATCTTTTTTTTTTCTTTTTTTTCTTTTTTCTTTCCTGTGTTTCCATTTCACATTAACAACAACTTTGCTATTTTAATGGTTGTAAGTTCATTACAAAAAGTCAAAACAAAGTGCTTGAAAAAATGTTTAAACATAAAAACCAGCTCTTTGCATGATCGGAAGGTTTTTCTTTTTCTTTTTTTCTTATTTAACTTTTTTCCTTTTAAATTTCTCAATGTTTTCCATCCGTCAATGTCAGTGTACTGCTACTAACCGTGTCCATTTCTGTGTACTTTTTGGCATTAGCAGCTTGTGTGGAAAGAAAACTATTAACAAAATCTTCAGTCCGTATACATTGATTTTTATTTGCACCAACTGGCATTTCATTACTGTGGTGTTGTTGGTGTGCAATTAACGCAGCAGCAGCAGCAGCAGCGGTGGCGGCGGGTGAATCTGCGTCTTCCGTTTTATTGTTATTATTATTACCAACGCAACCGTTTTGCTGACCTCCTTCGGGTAATGTCACGCAGCTACTAATTGTTTTAGAGTCATCCTTTTCCGCCAACTGTAACATCGGATTACACAATCCCTGTAAGAGAGAATCACTTTCAAGTGAAAGTTGTCCGTCCCCTTTGCAGGTTTGGAACGCGGTAAGAATGGATGAAGAGTTGAGAGCGGCTGTGTCGGATGAATCTTTCAGATCGGTTGACATGATGCCTTTAGCGCCGACATCATCAGCTCCGCCACATGCAGCAGCAGCGGCTGCAGAAGGAGGGGGATACAGATCGGCAGATGACATGTCGTTTGGGTATAGCATTAAAGAATTGCTACCGATTCCGTTCTTGGATAATTTTTTATCTTCTTCATCCGAGAAACTTTCCCAACTACTGCTGCTCTCGGAGTTATGACTCTCTGACTCTTCCAGCATATCCTCCTCTTCCTCGTCTTCATCTTCGGAGTAAATCTCGGCACCTGGGTAGGCATATTGACATGGTGGTAAAAACAACACGTGATTATCTGTAGAAGAAAGAAATAGCAATTAAAATGTTTAAAAAAAAAATAATCCATTCATCTTTTTTTCTTTTAAACTATATTTAATAATAGAATAGAATCTATTTGTAATTGTAGGCATAGAATGAGTCAGTCTCTAAAATATAATTAGGTAGTATATCCATTAAGAATTTAAGAGTATAATCCTATCTGGTGCTCTTCCAATATGTAATCTACTGAAAGGTTTCTAATGCAATATGTGATAAACTGAGTTGTTTACATTCAAATATGTGATCTACCCATTATTTTCCCATTAAACTAACCCTAACTGTCTTCTTTTTTCCTAGTAGATCACATACCATCAATAGTAGATCACAAACCTTTGGTAGATCACATATTGGAAGAGCACCATAAAAGATTCTTTCTTTTTCTTAACAATTCTATCTTTTGAAATAGTCATTAACTTCAAGGAAGAGTGATACAGAGATAAGAACAGGGAAATAAATAAACAAATAGGCTTAGCACAACAATAAAAAAAATTATAAAAGAAAAAAATGATTACAGACAGAGGGATAAAAAGAGACTCCATTTATAGATTAAAATAAACATCATAGGAGGAGGAGGAGGTTTGGTTTTGTTTTGCGGCATATCAACCTTGGTGGGTCATTTAATGCTGACAAAGTTTTGAAATATTCATTCTTAATAGATATTCAATTTTTATAAACTCATGTTTTTCTATTTAACCCATAGATGGAACCCTAACAGGTATTACCACTCCGGGTCATAGTGGACCTGGGAGCAATGGTGATGAAGAGGTACTCCACATTCCCCAGAGTTCCAGAATTGGAACTTCACCATTAGAGTCAGTTTAACCTCATACCCAGGACAAAGGAGGAGGAGGAGGAGGAGAGAAGATTCACTAGCAGAGCAGTTCAAACCTCTCCACCTACCTAATAGCAAATAAGCATAAATAGTAGCAGTGTGACTTAGTCCAGTAAAACCCGGGTTTCTAGTGAGATCCTGATTTTTTTTAAAAATATCGTTATTTCCTATAAGTCTAACATGAACAAAGGGGAATCACCCTTGACTGATAAATTATTTATTTATTTATTGATCTACTAGAAAAAAGAAGACAGGGTTAGGGTTAGTTTAATGGGAAAATAAATAAATAATTTATCGGTCAAGAGTGGTTCTCCTTTCTTTATGTTAGACTTATAGGAAATAACCAAAACTATTATCTTATTTTTCACTTTATCTATTACTTTTCCATATATATATATATATATATATATATATATATATATCCATGTTTTATTCCACCTTTTCATACTCTATATATATATATATATATATATATACATATATATATATATATATATAGATACATAGATAGATAGATAGATAGATATCTATATAGTTATTGCAGTCTCTGAAGACTATATAATTCTTGTGCCCCTGAAGTTACAGTGCCTCCTGTGAGTGAAGTCCAATGTTCGAAAAACAGCCTCGACCACATGTCACATGTGAAGGCTGTCCCTGCAGATGTTGATGTGCCGGTGTTTTGTTGCCATTGCTTTCTTCTGGACCTCTTGGTTTCATGGTGGTGCCCCAGGGTGACTTCAGACATGAACAGTCCACTACGGAGAGCCTACCACCACCATTTTATATATATATATATATATATATATATATATATATAACTAATTTTTTTGCAATGGCTAAATGTCAATATGTACTACATAATATCATAATACATAATAAAATACCCAGTGTTCACTTGAAAGTAAGTTATGATCTGGCACGTTGCATGACAAATTAATTTAAAGGGGACTCCAGATACCTGTAAGCCCTAGGCCAATGGCCTGCTAAATGTAGCTTTGATTACCTTCTTAGTTATTTGATAAATTGAAAAGCAAATATTTTAAGGAAAATAATAAATAAGAATTAAAACAAACCTTTCAAATGTCTTGCTAAACTTTGTTTTCGGTGTTTATTTTTTTTCCATAAACCTTTTAATGTATCAATATTTTCTCCATTTTCATCCATTTTACAGTTTTCATTATTTTTTTCACAGCTGTGGCTTGTCTCTGAAATTTTAGGAAAAAAAGAAAAGAATTAAAATCTATTTCAATTTCTAACTTTACTATTTTACACCAATTTCTATTTTGGACTTGGAGAAAGAAAAAAAAAGAAAATTCTACCGAAAACTAAGTAAAAATCAAACACAACACCATCACAAAAAGTAGCATTATTAAATGTTTAATATTCCTTAGCATTTAATGTGCACAAACCAATATTTTTATATAAAAAATAAAATTGAGTATATACATCAACCCTTTCACTCCCACTGGGACATTGGTCTCTACAAAACTAAAATTGCATCGATCCCTTCGGCATTCCCCCTCAGGCAGTGGGCAATAAACCCAGCCCTGCCCCTTTAACTCAAGGGGGCAGGTATTTGGGGGAATAGCTCCTGGGATCGACGCTATAATTTGCCGAAACTCACCGGATCCCGCCCCGAAGGACAGTTTGGGAGTGCCTGGTATTTACATGTACCCCACTTGTACACGATACAGCACAAGTGGCCTTTTTACGTGTCCCTGTCTAATTACATTTTAACCCTTAAAACAGTAGACACAAAGCATAATTTTGCATATCCAAAGCTTAAAGAAAACTTGGTAGTGAAAGTGTTAAAGTTTGTTTTGTTTTGTTTTTGTTGTTTTTTTTTAGGGGGGGGGGGTAAATAAATTATGGACTAAATAATTTCAATGTAACTTGATAGTGAAAGAGTTAAGAGCATAATATTGTATAAAACCTTTTTATTCCATTTTCCATGAGTTCAAGATATCAAATATATAAAGAGATGCTGATGGATATATGTCCTGTATCCCCAACACACAAAAGGATGCAGTAAAATCATATCCATGCATCCCAATGTTTTTCTTTTTTCTTCCCTCATCATTTCAAGCTAACTAATTACATTTTCTATTTTAGACCTCTTGGAGAAAAAAAAAAGAGAAAAAAGAAAATTCTACAAAAAACTTAGATGTAGTTTAAATGTCCATCACCTTCAGCCACCACCTTCTAGTACATATATTCATAAAAGGATATAGCGCTAATACCCTTGGGAAAGGTAATGAATCCAATTCTCCCTCCAGCTATGGGTAAATAGCAGGGAAGACTGGGCTCTTTAACTATGGCTAGGTAACCAGTCTAGAGAAGGAAAACTCTGAATTCAAACCTGTTAAACTCCGCTTAAGAAATTGATCTGCTCGTGCAGGAGGGGTTGGTAGATATATATATGATAAAAGGATTGGGACAATCATATACATGCTTTGGCTTGATGTGGCCAGCCAATTGATCAGATGGAGCCTGTCTAACCTAAATAAGAGCCAAAGTGAGTGTTGCATGTATGAACTGCCCAGTCACTAGGATTCTCTTCTTAAGCATCACAGGCCACCCATGGCCAACAAGCAGATAGTCCCATTATGTGTGTGGGGGGAGGTGTCAATACTTCTCTGCTTAAGTGCAGTCGGTGTATTCTACAGCCCCATCCGACAGGGCAATTGTCAGTGTCTTAAAAGTTTGATCCAATCAAGAAACTGATACTCAACAAATGGGCAAGGGAGATAATCCGTTACACACATTCTATCTTGTAAAAAAGATTCCTTATTGAAAAAATACACTGACTAATGATTATGAATTCTTTTATTTCTACTAGCAAACATATGCACCCTCCGTTAGGGTGCATATATTCAAGTATTTAAATTTTAAATGTAATAAATATTATATTTAAATTAGAAACACTAATGAAACTAAATAAGAATGCAGATAAAATTATTTGAACAGAGGGGAGCATAATCGAAAAATAGATCAACTGAAACTTACTCTTCCATCACATCCGTCTTTCATTGCTAAATTTTCCGAATTTAACAATTTAGTTAAAATAGGAAGTAAAGAATAAAATTAGTTATTTCTTCTAGTTAATTGATTTCTTTTAAGATTTATGCACGAGATTTTTGCTCATATTTATTAAGATAAAAACCAAACAATTAGAAATCAATAATACTAAGCACATATTTATTAAAATCAAATTTTTTAATATCAATATGCAAATTAGCCTTCCCGTTCTCACAGTAAAGCGCTATTTTTGTTGTATATATAAATACAATTGCATGTTATTAGTATGTAAGTTATGGTCAATAGTATCAATTATGTAAAACAATTTCATTAATAATTGAGGTTTATATAAGATAAAATCTTAAAGAATGTGATGTAAGTAACTAAGGGATTTGTTTTTTTGTTTACGGTAGGATCACAGTGGTGGGAAGTCGCTGTGAGTGGTTTAAAAGTAGGCAAAGACTTATAATGTAATTTATTGTGTACAGTGCTCAGGTGCACCACAACTCATCAAAGTCTCATGTCAGGTACACAGAATAATTTGTGTCAGGAACATGAACAGTTCACAGTAGTAATATGCATGTATGTGTGTGCATGTGTCTGTGGAGAGTGGCATCAGGTATAGTGTTGGCCGGACTACAGGAAACATGGAGGCTTTGAAAGATTCAGTGCTCCGGCAGCTACCAACAGATGCAGGCAGTTATTTCCATGTCTCCGCAATTCTGAGCGTGAAAAAATGTTTCCGAAAGTCACGTGAACAGTGCTGTTTTCTGACTTTGTAGGCATGCCCGCGTGTATTGGAGAGATGGAGATCAAAAAGGTGCTCAAGGTTGCTGTTGTTAAGACTTGAGAGGTAATATAGTTTTCAGTTACAGACAAAAAAAATACACAATCTCCATTATAATAAGATTTAATAACAGCATTTCGAGTACAATCATGAACTGAAAGAATAAAACTAACTTTCAAAACAATTTTTGGTGCACCTCCTGCCCTAAAAAACGCTAAGCAATATGAAAGCGTAAGATAAAAAATATTTACATTTACTTGTCAATAAAAAAAAAACCTGGGCGGTGACTTACTTTTAACGATTTCAAACCTATATAAAAAAAAATTATTTGTCGATAAAAACGCCTTCAAACGACTAAAAAAAATATTTAAACAGGGGGAGGGTTAAAATATATTTAGATTTACTTGTTGAAAAAAGACTTAGGTGGTAATATATCGCGTTCATATCACATTAACTTTTTGGGAAAAATCGTTCAAATAGCTAGGGAGTTCAATCGTAGGCAGGTTGGTTTTTCAGCAGGCACCGCTTAGCGTTTTTTTTTAGGGCAGGGGACCAGGATGCATTTATGCAATAATACCCCATTTTTTTTTTTTCAATTATATTTTTTTTAATCTTTAAGAAATAATTTAATATTAATGAGGCGGAAAGGAGAGTAGAGTAGCCTCAACAGCAAAAAGAGCCAGAAAGAGGGAGAAAAGCCAGAAGCCCCAGAAAGCATCACAGTTTGTGTGCATTCAGTGCACCAAAGACTGTCACTCAAGAATTGGCCTGCACTCTGCAGGCCAATTCTTGCGTAGGTGCAGATAATTTTTTTTTGGGGGGGGGGGGATACTACGCCATTGTCCTTTAGAGGACGGAAAGGTGCCAAAACAAATATATGTATATATTTACCAACTCCTCCACACGAAGCAGGATGTGACACAAAGTCATTTCTTAAGTGGAGTTCAACAGGTTTGAATTCCAGAAGTTTTCCCTTCTCCTAGACCGGCTTGCCTAACATAGGTTAAAGAGCCCGGTCTGCCCCTACCATTTAAAATCCATAGCTGGAGGGAGATTAGGATTTCATACCTTTCCCAAGGGTATTAGCGCTAAATGAAATACAATTACCAACATCCAGCCAACAATATATATATATATATATATAAGTATATAATAACAGAGAAAGAGAGAGAGAAGATATAATAGAATCAGCTTACCAGAATTATTTGGAATTCTTTACTTCACTGCAAGAACCATTTTCTCTGCATTCTTTTTAACACAAAGATGAGTTTATTTGTCCATTTTCAGATAACTTTGCATCATTTTTCAGTAACATCATCAACCGACAATCCTTTACTACTATTTTCCAGATTCTTATTTTGAACATTATTTTCAGAAGGCGGATTCTTTTTCTGACTTTTCTGGAGACTCTGAAACGAGTGGGCACTATCTCCAACTGGTCTTTTGTGATTTGTGCTGAAATAGGATCAGATCACAAAATGCTTCCTTCCATCCCTCACCGAGTCGTTTGCAGAGAGTCATTTCCACAATAATTATCACCATCACCAAGCAGTTCAACATCAAATGTCATATAATGGCCGAGGGGCTCTCTGTTGATGAGGATTTGGGACGAACGGGGCAGGAATGTAATGCTTAGAAAGAAAAAAAACATTATAATCATACAATCTCAAGCTCAAATCCAATACTTTTATATATATATATATATTTATATATATATTATATATGACAAGTAAAACAAACAGACGATGTTTGTGGATATGGTATTTTCAGATTTTCCAGCCGCCAATATTTGGAGAATATGTGTTAAATGAAGTGAGACATCTATTTATGAAAGTTAATTAATTGATAATTATTAAGTTCAGAGGCGGGATTACCTATTAAATTTAAGGTCTTAAACAAATCGAAGAGAAAAATCAATCTTATTACTCTGGGCCGAAATGTACATAATACAGAGATTATTTTTTCTCGATTTGCTTAGCCTTAAGCATTAATAGGTAATAGCCCCGCCTAATTACATTAATTATCCAATTTAATTAACTTTCATAAATTATTTCGACTTTTCATTTAAAAAACACATATTCTGCCAAATATATATATATTATTATAAATATATCAAAAAATGAAAGGAAGACTCAATAGCAGTGTCCCATATGATAAAATATTTTATTTCGACGAAAATTGGGGCCCATATAAATCTAAAGTTGTTCTAAAAACCGGCTCCGCCAATTTTTTCATCTCCATCAGATGGGTCTCAAATTCCTTATGGAAAAGCATTATCCAACAAAAGCACAAAAAACCGCCAACGAAGTCCTGGAATATATATAAATTCAAACAAAAACAACAAAAAAATTAAGAAAATGATATATATATATTTTTTTAACAGGTGTATGATTGTAACGCACCGATAGAAACAGAGTGATGAATGAAAAAAAGGAGATACAGTAGCTTGTGGAGGGATTGTTGCATGAAAAAAGACATACATACTTAGATTTCATCTCTTACTACCAGCGGGCAGTTTTGAATAAATCTCGTTATATAAATAGATATATTCTTAAAAAACAAAAAATTATTTGTTTTGGATGAAAACAAAGAAAAAATTCAACAGTGGCTTCAACCACAAATTGTAGGAAGGCTTTAAAATTTATTTGCTGAATTGTTTTTAAATTTTATAAAAAGTTTTTCCATAAAAGAACTACGCTACAGGTTTCAGGTATTTCACCACGTCAGGTCGCTACTGGTGTTTCTTTGAAGAGATTTGTGTTGTTGATAAAACAAAATCTCTTCAAAGAAACACCAGTTGGGTAGTTGCTTATGAAAAACTTTTATATTTAAAAAATTCAGCAAATAGTATATATAATTATATATATAGTATATATTATATAATAAGGTTAAGTAAACAAAACAAATGTTTTATTTTTTATATTGGCTTTAGGCCGACGAATTTTTGGAGGAGTATGGTTGCTTAATTGAAGTCATACCTATATGATATATATAATATGCCCAAGTTTGTTGGAATTGAACAGACAATTCCTGTTCTGACAAAGTCTTTTCATGTGATCCGTTCTAAGTTCGGGCCATACCTTCTGTGTTGAGGTTAGAGACTGGTATACCAGGTCAACCGAAGGTTTAAATAGCGCTTTCGGCAATCACTTTGCCAATCCTCTAGGTGGGCGAAACGATGGAATCAGTTTTCAGGGTCTCGTTTTTAACGAGGAAACGGAGGTTAGTTTAACAAGGAATTAGTGGGAAAGGTATATGCAATTGGTAGTGCGAGGTTTTTGGGATAGTAGTAGTTGTGAAACAAAGCAGTTGGTGGATTTTTTTTTTTGAGGGGGCACAGGTTGTGAGTAAATGGGAGAGGAATGAATGGAAGTATAAAACAAATTGTAAGCGGGGCAGAAAAATTTTATAAGCATTTTTAGGAAAATGGTTGACTTACTTCAAAGTTTTATTTGTTTAAGGGTAGGTTTTTATATGTTTTTATTATATAGAAGCTTTCAATAAATATATAATATATGAGTTAAAGTAAACAAACAAATGTGTTTAATTTTTATTGGCTTTAACTGACAATCTTTGGAGGATAGTGCTTTAATTGAAGTCATACCTAAAATTTTGAAAATAATTAGTTTAATATAGATTAATGATTTAGGCGGGCATATATGTTTCAAGCATAGTAAAAGGCTAAACCAAAACGAGAAAAATATCAAATACCCTTGGGAATGTAATTTCGCCTATTAGGTCTCATGGCAGCAATCAGCAACGCTTAATATAGACGGAGCACAAGTCTCCCATGTCTATAAATACTTGCTGATCTCGAGACTAAATAGGTTCGAAATGTAGCATTCAGGGAATCATGACATTTTCCTCGATTTGTTTAGCCTTACATTTAAAATATATGCCCGCCTAATTCATTAATTATTAATAATTAATTTCGAAATTAGGTATGAAAACTTCAATTAAGCACATATCCTCCAGAATATATACTGATATAAATTAGTAAGAGGAAAAATTAAGGGGTGTACAATGGTTTCAAGTACAAAATGATTTCATCAGGATTCCTACCCTACGCTTAACTAGTCAATGTATTCCTTAGATTAAAACTCAGTATATTTCTTGATATATAAGCCTATGGAT
>CM042171.1:19122117-19343104 GCA_023376005.1 Doryteuthis pealeii | reverse complement strand
AAGAGAGAGATAAACATTTAATTAACTATTTTTTAGGAAATAAATGTGAAATCTATTTGTTTACAAAAAAAATGAAAGGGGAAAAAAGCAATATGGCTTATCTAATCAGAGATGTCTCTAGGTATGCGTCCTGCATCCCTGACACACAAAAATCTAAAAGGACACAGTAAAATCGTGTCCATGCATCCCAGTGTTTTTTCTTTTCTTCCCTCACCATTTCAAGCTAACTGTAAATACATTTCAATAATTTCTATTGAAACAAATTACACAGGATAAGCTACAAGGTAGGAGTTAGACAGCTTTAGTTCTTTCCCCAGATATAAATAAAAACCCTTCAATCTATTAAGAAACTTTAGTTGGGGCCCATAAATTTTCCTGTGGACTCATTGAAAGCAAATATATGCGTCCCAGGACGCACTAAAATAAAAAGCTATCAGCATCACTGTATAACACTTTGGAAGTCTATTTTATATTTTAGCATAGAATGTTTTCAAATGGGAGAACAAGGAATTATGACATAATATCTGAAAATTGTTTCCCCCTAAATATCGAATCATTACACAAGAGGCCGGTTAGCTCAGTCGGTAGAGCGTTCGGCTAGAAACCACAAGGTTCCTAGTTTGATACCGGTCCTCGCCAACTCAGTGTATGAGTAGCACAGGGATCTGTGCGGTAAAGTAAGGAGCTGATGGTAGGTGTGGCGCCCCACCTCAGACGCCAAAACAATCTCCTTGGTCTAGCACTATTGAAAAGGGGATAGACTCCCTCGCTGACTAGCTGATACCGACTTTAGGCTGCCCCGACGACTTTACTTACATAAGAGAATGAATGGTTTCCTTAAACAGAAAAAAAATACTAAATCAAAACCAAAAAGTAAACTGTTAACAAAAGATATCAACAGAAAAAAATCCCAAAAAACCCAAACTTATCTTTATACTGAAACAAAATTGCCACAGCACCCAACTCTAATTTTATTATCATGGATATTATGTAACTGTCTGTAACCAAAACTACATTACCACAGATGTCACAATTTCCTTAGTTATTTATGTTGTATTCTCAACGATTTTGAAATAGTCATTATTTAATCTTAATTAGCATCTTCTTTATTAAATAAAGTATTATTAAAGTCTCGCTTAGTTAAATTTGCCGCAAAACTGCCAATTAATTAAGTAATTAATGCATTTAAAATCCTAAAATAGGTGTTATATATATCTAAGAAAAAAAAGATTTACATAGTATATGGTAGGAATAATTTGCATAATGATTTTAACAAAACTGGGTTTAATAAATAATAATTTGCCGCTACTGATTTTTAATACAATCATGTTATTCTCAAACATATTAAAAGCAATATTATATATAATTATATGGGAGAAATATGAGGAGGTTAATCCGACAATATGTGGAGAAAAGTAGACAAAAGCAGACTACTGAATAAAAATAGACAAATAGATGGACAGAAAGTTTATAAAAAAACAAAAAAAAACCCACACACATAAAACTAATGACAAATCCAGTTTCCAAACACACATATATATAAAAGACAATTAAAACAGACATACACATACTCATTCATCTTGACCCACACCTCCATCACCATATAAACACTCCCCATCTAGAGAGAAGAAAATCCACTACCCACCCCCAACCACCCCTGCCCCTACTGACAACCTACTGTTTTCACCATTTTGAAAATGCCCTTCATTGAAGCAAGAACTATATTTGTGTCCTGAAGAAGGTCTAAATGACCGAAACGTTGCATCGTCGACAATAAACATCCAGTTTCCATAACATCCCGTGTTTGTCTACTTTTCTCCATATAATTATATATAGAAATCAATTAAAATAATATTAGAATAAGTATAGTATTTTTATATTTGTTCTTATTTAGATTCGTTAGTCTTTCTAATTTGATATCTTTTATTACATTAAAATTTAAATACTTGTGCCCAGGGAGCGCATACTTTTGCTAGTAAGAATTATCTTTTGCATTATTCTATATTTGAATTGTGAGAAGACCTGTTCTGCACTCTGCGCTTTCGATGTACTTTGTCTAGTTCCCCAAGCATTGTGATTATGTGCTGGCTGAATTTAAGGCACGAGTCAGAAAAACAGGCTCACCAGGATTAAAAACAAACAACTACAAGAGTTTGTAAACAAGACGTGGATGGAAGAAGGGTGTGTGTGATGCTTTCACTGTCTATCCAACTGGCTATCCCTACTGGCGATCTTAACACCCCAACGGCCGAGTTGTAACTGCTTAGTGCTTGAGTTTAGCTGTATTTAAGTCAAATTCCCCTTCCCCAACCATCTTCTCCGGACCACACAGATGGCCAGCACTTAAATAAATCACAGACTTCTAGTCGTCATTAACCCTTAAAATTAAAGTAATTAAATATTTTTTTCATACACTACGTCTTCAATATGTTGACCATTAATTTTTTTCAAAAGAGATTTTCTCCTAAAAATCCCGTTTGCTTTTAATACCTGGATGCCTAATATATTATCATCAAGTGGTCCCATTTCATGGTGGTCGTACAGGTCTCTTTAAACTTTACAACCTAATCTTTGGATTCGTAAAAAGGTCAGCCACCCACCCCTTTTACTTATGCCTGGCTTTAACCTATTCTCTTTCTTATTCATTTATTTATTCTGACCATGTTTGTCTGCAACCATAGTATCACAGAATTTAGATTTTTAAAAATTGTGTTTTGTGAAGGTAAAGTTACATTACAAAATAATTTCTTAAAATAGTTAAAAATGTTGAATATTCAATGAATGGATACACAACTGTTAAGTATCTGGCAGCCATCTTTAGTTCCAGATGTAGTGAGTAAGTAAGCAAGCCAATAAGAATCCGGTGTTATTGTATTCTTTGTAAGTCCGACGTCCAAGAGAATCCAAGTGTCAATGACATAAGTTTAGAATCAGGCCTCTATTAATACAGCAGAAGCAGCAGCAGCAGTGCCATTGATTGGACAATAGGAATCTTACTCAGGTCACGTGGTAGTTGTTGAGTATACGACTAAAATAAAATGAAAAGACAGTAAGAATAACTGAATGTTTATACCCAATTATCTATCATTTTAAAAATATTTCAACATAAAAACCACAACAGTTAAATTTTCTTAGAAAATTCTCAACAGGATGTTAAGAGTTAATTTTCCAAGTCCAGAGCACTCCTATAAGGATATATTAAAAAAAAGGCTCAAAATGACCTTTGCATCTAAAGTTACCTGTTATTTCCCTTAAATCAAAGACTTCTAAATATGTTTAATATTACATTTAAACAAAGGTTATCATTTGGAGTGGATTATGAAAACGAATGAGACTTCCGGCCGGGTGGAATGAGGTGGTATAGGACTTTAAGAGTTAAGTTTAAGAAAACAAACTTATATTTTTATGTATCTTATTATAATGGAGATTATGTGTTTTGTCTGAAACCTAAATTATATTACTACTCAAGTCACAATTCCCTTAGTTATTTACGTAACATTCTCCATGATTTTATTTTAATTTAAACCTCAATTATTAATAAAATTGTTTTACATTATTAATACTGTTAGCCTTATCTACATACTAATAATATGAAAGTGTATTTATATATACAACAAAATAGCGGTTTACAGTGTGAATGGGAAGGCTAATTTGCATATGATATTAAAAATTTGATTTTAATAAATATGTGCTTGGTATTATTGATTTCTAATTGTTTGGTTTTATTTTAATAAAATCTCTTCAATAAATCTTAAAAGAAATTCATTAACAAGAAGAAATAACTGTAATTTTATTCTTTACTTCCTATTTTAACTAAATAGTTAATTTGGAAAATTTAGCAATGAAAACAGTATTGAGGGAAGAGTAAGTTTCAGTTGTTCTATTTTTCGATTATACCCTCCTCTGTTTCAAATCTTTTTATCTTCATTCTTATTTAGTTTCATTAGCCTTTCTAATTTGATATGATATTTTATTACATTAAAACTTAATTACTTGCGCCCGGAGTGTGTATATATTTGCTAGTTATTTTAAAAATCTAAGTAAATTGATCATTTTATAAATATCATTTCAATTTGGTCAGTAAATAAAAAAAAAAAAAAAAAAAATAAATATTTGCGATAAATCTTCGATGCAAGGGAGAACTCTTTGGTCAGAAGTGTTGTCCTACTTTTTGTGGTTTGTTAACATTTTATTTAAAAGCCCAACCAACAACTATCAGCGACTTATTTTTAGTGTCTATATGTAGACGATTTAAAGGTAATCTGAACATTAGCTACATAAATGCCAGTAACCCCCCCTTGTTTATTTCACTTTGAAGAAGCCATATGTTTTGGTTGGCCATTTTCATTTCACCGTAAATCTACACTGAAAATAGGAATTTGTTTGAATCAATACAACTGCATGTTTTAACATGAAAATATCATAAAATTTTTTCTTATTAGTGCTTGCACATTATTTGAAATGAACTTAATTGTTATTATACAAGTTATTATTGTTGGGATAGTTATATATATGTGTGTGTGTGTGTGTGTGTGTATAAAAAAAAGATTATGTATGTCTGTACAATGACTGAGTGTATATCCTTTCAGAGATGCTGATAGGTACGCGTCATGCGTCACTTACACATAGAAATCAAAAAGGATGCAGAAAATCATATCCATGCATCCCAGTGTTTTTCTTAAACAGATTACACCACCATGTAATCCGTTTAAAAATTTGAAATATTTACAGTTAGGTGAAAATGGTGGCTTTAGTTGTTCATAGATAAAAACTTTGCAATTCATTAAGAAACTTTAGTTGGGACCCCATCAAATTAAATCCGTGTGTCCCAGGACACACTAAATTAAAAAGTTATTTGCATCATTGTTCTTTTATAAAAAATTTGTTAGACACCAGCAAAGACCAAAGTTCAATAGAATTCACACCCTATTTTTGTCTGAGAAGGGAGTTAAAAACTATTAAAAGATAGGTGCTATTTACAGAAAAAACGCTAGGTTGTGATGAAAAAACAACCCGCTGTACAAATAAAGTTGATATTTTACCCCTCCAGTCTTTTAAACAAGTAAATATAAATATTTTACCCCCCCTCTTTAAAATATTTTAACGCCTTCAAACCACTAAAAAAAAAAAAAATAATTTGTCAATAAAAACGCCTTCAATCCGCTAAAAAAATCTTTATTTTTTATTTTTCAGTATTTTCATTTTATTTATTTATTTTTTTTTTTCGACAATCAATTACAAATAAAAAATCAAAACTTTTTTTTTTTTTTTTTTTTTTTTTATTTTATATTATATATTTATTTCCAACAAACCATAAAATAAAGATTTTTTTTTTTTTTAAATTAAAAATGACTGACATTTAATTTTTTAAAAAAAAAAAAAAAAAAAAAAAAAAAAGTGGGTTGTTTTTTCAGCTATCACCGCCTAGCGTTTTTTAAGGCAGGAGACTGGGATGCAATCTGCGAATAGCACCAAAAAATATTTCAAGCAAATGAATGATTTATTCTTTTCACCCTCTGAGTACAAGTATTTAAGTTTTAATGTAAGACCAAAGAAACGATAATATAAAAGTCGGTAATTCATGAGGAAGTGCATCCCGGTCTCCTGCCTCAAAAATTGCTACCCAGTGACTATCAAAATAACAACCCCAGCTCATCATAATTCTTGTTTATTTATCATAATTTGTGTTTAGATATGAAGATGGATATATAGTTTAGAATAGACTGAGATAGATAAACAAACCAAATAATATAGATAGATATTTTCGACAAGTAAATGTATTTTTTTGTCGTAATTCTTGTTTATGTAAACTAAAAACAAGACATTAAACAAACATGAATAAAAAAAATCTTAGTATTTAAAGTAATACAGATAAATATGAACAAATTGAGATAGATAGATAGATATGAAGATGGATAGTTTTGAATAGACTGAGCTGGGTCGTTATTTTAATAGTCACCGGGTAGCAATTTTTGAGGCAGGAGACCTCATAAATTACCTAAAAGTCAATGTATTGATAAAGTCCAATGATTTTAAACTAGTAAATCCTTCATTATGCCTTGTTACTATTTACTGTTACTACTGCGGCATTCATCCTGGGTCAGTTGAGCTGGCTCCCCAACGAATTCACCGTATCATGAAAAAATGCAGACCATGTGCAGCAATCCAATGCAATTGAGGTTATGAGCGTCAGCTATTTGCGGGTTCCATCGACAAACTCCATAAAAGCCTGGGCCAAGGTTCAGCTCGTATCTTGCTGGATTGTTTTGATCCACGTTTTCTGGGTCAATGGATTCACAGATGATGTCAACGGGTTGTCGACGTAGAGCATGATCGACCCAGCAAAGACGTCTTGCAAGAAGAACTTGCAGAAGGGAGGAGATTCTGAATCTTGCCCGAACAGTGGTGTTTGAGATGAATTGCTGCCATCGAATAACAATGAAAGTGATAATGAAATTTGTTGTGTACAGTGCTCAGGTGCACCACAACTCATCAAAGTCTCATGTCAAGTACACAGAATAATGTATTAGTGTCAGGAACATGAACAGTTTACAGTAGTAATATGCATGTATGTGTGTGCATATGTATGTGGAGAGTGGCATCAGGTATAGTGTCGGCGAACTACAGGAAGCATGGAGGCTTTGAAAGACTCAGTGCTTTGGCAGCCTACAACAGACGCGGGCAGTTTATTCCATGTCTCCACAACTCTGAGTGTGAAAAAATGTTTCCGAAAGTCACGTGAGCAGTGCTGTTTTCTGACTTTGTAGGCATGCCCATGTGTGTTAGAAGCATGGAGATCAAAAAGGTACTCAAGGTTGCTGTTGTTAAGATGATTAATGACCTTATGAGTGTTTACCAGGTCAGTTGCCAGACACTGCTGAACAATTGATCCAAATAATACTTGCTAAACTCTTGTTCGCACCATCCTCCTATACAGCTGCTAAACTTATTCAATGGCAGCAATTCTCCTTCCAAAGCTAGGGTCGAATCTGCTCTAAGCTAATGATCATGTGTCTGTCATAGTGCATAAAATCATGCACCTCTCAGGGTCAAGGGTTACTAACAGTCCCCGGTTGTTTTCCATGGGGACTCCCTGATTCTAAATCTGACAGATCCTCAATTTAATTCTAGCTACAGGGTCTGTTCACAATTCATGACCTCTCATGAATTGTAACACTCCTTCACTTGACCATTGAAACATTGCAAGTGCAGGAAGTGAGCTATGGATCGGAATAAGTAATAATCCAAGGGAGCTGAACTATATGTTGGGTGGGGCATCAATTTCATTCTCTCAACCTCTTGTAGTTTTTTTCTGCAAACTAGTACATATGTAAATATTGCAAAACTTTTGACTCAGCCTTGTAAATGTATTTTTTTACTTTGTTTCTTTTATTCATGATTATTGACATTGTTTTTTTGTTTTTTATTTCTTAATAGGATGATGATAATCTTGATAATGTCAGTGAAATTAGTGATTTGGCAGGATTGGATGAAGAGGCTTGGAGACCAGTTTCTGGTTAGTTTTCAAATTCTTTTTATTAAATAATTGAATTTTTAATTAACTGTAATTTTTTTCTTTTTCTTTTTTGTTTCTAATTTAAAAATTTTTGTTTCTAATTTAAAAATCTTTTTTCTAATTTAAAAATTTTTTTTGGGAGACCAGTTTCTGGTTAGTTTTCAAATTCTTTTTTAATAATTGAATTTTTAATTAACTGTAATTTTTTTCTTTTTCTTTTGTTTCTAATTTAAAAATCTTTTTTTTAAATTTTTTAAAATTTTTTTCTAATTTTATTTTCAATTAAAATTTAAAAAAATTTTATTTTTATTTTTTTTTTCAATTAAAATTTTTTCAAATTCTTTTTATTAAATAATTGAATTTTTAATTAACTGTGATTTTTTTTTTTTTTTTTTTTTCTAATTTTTTTTCTAATTTAAAAAATAAATTTTCATTTAAATTTTTTTTTTTTTTATATATATATTCTTTAATGTCCAGAAAAAAAAAGATTTTTAATTAATTTAATTGAAACATAATTATTTTATCAAATCATTCTGTTTTATTCAGCTTTAAAAAAAAAGAATAAATGGATATATTCTAAAATGTTAAATCTGTAAATAAAATCCTTACAATTGCTGTTTTTCACTGCAGGCCCTTTAAACTGGGTTCAGCGTCAAATGAGCATGGGTCGTGACCCCAGGATGCTGTTTAAAGAGTTAATCTCCCCTGAGACATTCATTCCACCAGATTTAGATGAAATGACTTTGTGGGGGTTACTTGCAAATTTCATCACAGAACCACCTAAACGCAAAAAACTTAATCATATTAATTCCATTGATGATGTTGTACATTTGCTGAAAACATCCAAAAAAATTATGGTATTGACTGGAGCCGGGGTAAGTATTATACATGTAGTGTTTTTTTTTTTTTTTTTCTTCGTAAAACGCTTTATATGGTTTTTAATTTTCTGAGAAATGTTTTGAAAATCAATGTTGATTAAAAATTAAGTTTGCTGAATCAAAAAAAAAAAAAAAAAAAAAAAAGACTCAAAGTGTAAAATCTTTGGATTAGCGTTCGCTTAGGAATCACAAAATTCCTGCTTCGATACTGGCACTCGGGCACCAGTATTTAAATTTTAATGAAATAAAATATTACCGTATTTGACGGCATATAGGATGCACTTTTTTTTTTCAAAATTTGGGGCGTTAGAATGCACCGACTGCACCTCTGAAGAGGGGTAAGACTCCCCCAATGGGGCCACCTGTTGGCCGTGGGTAGAGACCCGTTATGCTTAAGGATAGAGCCCAGGTGGATGAGCAGTTCATGACATGCAATACTCCACTTTGGCCCTATCTTGGGCTAGACGGGCGGTCGGAGAGGCCCCCTCCGATCAATCGGCTGGTCACATCAAGCCCTAGCACCTATATGATTTTCCCAACTCTATTGCCCTTATGGCAAGCCCCAACCCCTTTTTATTATATGGGTGCGAGAAGGCGGTGGCTGCTGGTCTACATGTCCTGGGAATGACGTTAAACTCTATCTGATGGTGAGGTTCCAGTTCTGGAGGTTTGGGGAATGTGGAGCACCCCTTCATCACCATTGCTCCCTGGTCCACTCTGATCCGGAATGGTAGTACCTGTTAGGGTCCGATTTATGGGTTAAATAGAAAAATGTATTTATAAAAAAATTGTATTATCCATTAAGAATTGATTTATTTCAAAACTTTATTGGCTTTAAATGACCCACTGAGGTTGATATGCCGTAAAACAAAACAAACAAACAAACATTTGGGCTTAGAAAATTGCCCTGCGTCTTATACATTGTAGGTGAAGTTTGAGACCTGCCTAGTTTAATCTTCTCTATGATGCTCACTAACCCAGCTTACGATCAGTACTTTTACCTACCCTAAACTCCATGCATCATTATTTTATTGCTGGTATTGTTATAATCAAGGTTAACAGCAGCATTTTTAAGAATATATGCTTAAATTCACTAAAATACACTTTTTTCCCGAATCTGACCTGCTGAAATGGTGGTGTGTCTTATATGCCCGTGCGTCTTATATGACGTCAAATATAATATATTAAATTAGAAAGACCAACAAAACTAAATAAGAATGAATATAAAATATTACACATATTTTAATGTTATTTTAATTGATTTCTATGTATAGGATTGCTTTTAAAAATGTTTGAGAATAACATGATATTATTAAAAATCACTAACAGCAAATAATTATTTATTAAACCCAGTTTTGATAAATCATTATGCAAATTATTCTCACCATTTACTATATACATCTTTATTAGAGATATATACACATATTTCAGGATTTAAAATGCATTAATAACATGGGCCTGTGTTTGTTAATGTAAATTAACAGCGTTGATCCCAGGGGGCTATCCCCCCAGGCAACACCTGCCCCCTTGATTTTAAGGAGCAGGGCTGGGTTTATTGAGGGGGAATGCTGACGGGATCAACGCTTTTTTTGTGACTACCAGCCATGAGCTTCGGCTTGTGGGTGGGCCCACATAAAAATGTCCTTGTG
Source organism: Doryteuthis pealeii (assembly GCA_023376005.1). Lineage (NCBI taxonomy): Eukaryota > Metazoa > Mollusca > Cephalopoda > Myopsida > Loliginidae > Doryteuthis > Doryteuthis pealeii. The sequence goes on along the minus strand of CM042171.1, from coordinate 19,333,061 downwards.
CCACGCCCTCATAAGTGGGATGAGAGGCAAATACCATAACATGGAGTTTTGTGGCAAATCTAACTCAGCTAGACTTTAATAGAGCTATTGTTAATAAATAAGATGCTAATTAAGATTAAATAATGACTATTTCATAATCATTGAAAATATAACGCAAATAACTAAGAGAAATTGTGACGTCAATGATGACATAGTTTCGGTTACAGACAGACAATGCCATAATCTCCATTATAATAAGATGAAATTTTAATAAGCATTGAAATAATTTAGAAATTAGTTTTTGAAATAATTTAAATTCTTTTTTTTTTTTTTTTTTTTTTTAAGAAGCAATTTTTTTTTAACCTTGTGCATTTCTTAAATAGTTATTTAATTTTAATTTGATTAGAAACTAGAAATGTATGGATGATATATAATGTAATATAATGAAAAATTGAAAAAAACACAAGTTCATGAAATGAGTAATGTTTATTTCGCCTACGCTGCAGTGTTTCAATCTGTTTCAATAGATCTTCATCAGGGCTTTCATTAATTTGAAGAAAAATAAATTTATCAAAGAGAATAAGAAAAACTGTGAGAGTCTTTTGCGTTGTCAGTCAGTCTATTTAAAAATTGTTGAATGAAAGACGAGTGTACTTGGATGTTTGAAAAAAATGAACGCTGAACAACGGCTGTTGTTGTAGATATGAAAATATAAACAGACGCTCACTTACGCTGTGTGTGTGGGTGTATAAGCATGAATATAGAATTAATAAAAATATATATATATATATATATATATATATATATATATATATATATCCTATTTAATAGCCAAACGGCATCCCCTATTCTAGTAGAAAAACATGTCTGGGTGAATTTTATTGAATGTTTACTTTATATTCTTTGATTAAATTTTTGTTTTATAAATATAATATTTTTACAATATTTTTAATTACGTGACGAGTGTATGTATGTGTGTGTGTGTAAAATTTATTAGTAATTATTGCATTTATTATAATATTTATTAAATTTATTTTGTAATCCTAGATTTATATAAAGGGGAAAATGTGTGTGCAAGCGTAAATGTGTATTATTATTGATTACATGTGCGTGTGTGTTAGTGTGAAAATTATTAGTGACTATTACATTATTATATTTAAAATATTTATTTATTATTTTGTAATTACAGTATTAATATATTTTATTATATTCATCTATTATTATTATTTTTGTTTGTTTATTTTATTTATTGTTTTTTATTATATATTAAGTGGTGAGATTTTATAAAACACTTGTGAAAAACATGACAAAATTTTAATAGAAAAACCATACTGCATATACATTATTATTGTTAAAATAATTTATTTAGTAAAATACAATAATTTACTACATGACAAAATTTCAATAGAAAAACCATACTGCATGATAAGTGTGTACATGTGTGTGTGTGTATGAAAATTTATTATTAATAATTTAGTTATAAATAAAGGAAAATATGTATTTAGTATAACTAAGTGTAATATTGATCAAATATAATGTATTCTATAATCTTTAAGTATAATTTTGGAGAGGTAAGGTGACAAGATATAAAATCCTGGTCTTTATTTAATCGTGTTAAAAATTGAGATTGTGCTAGATTCTACAATTTTTCTTTGTTTTTTGTTGTGTATCCTAACTAACATTCTGGATTCTTTAAAATTAAAGAGATGGTTGATTTCTAAAATGTGTTTTGTAAGTGCATTGTTCAATTGACCGTTCCTAATATCTCTGTTATGTTCCTGGATTCGTTGGTTGATATTTCTAGATGTTTCTCCTATATACTGTTTATTACAATCCAAACATTGGATGGTATATAAACCAGCATCGGACCTCGTGTGGGTGTGATTGTTTTTATTATTTAAGAGCTCTTAGATAAAAACCTATGACTAAACCGCTTTTAATTTTGGTGTTGCGATGTGAATAGATTTTGATGGCTTTTTTCTTGACACGATGGATGAAAAGTTTAGGGTTTAGGTAACTGTGAAAGATTTATCTATGTATTCAAATTCTTCATTTAAAAACTTTTTGGTGCAGATCCTAAGAGCTCTTAGATAAAAACCTATGACTAAACCGCTTTTAATTTTGGTGTTGCGATGTGAATAGATTTTGATGGCTTTTTTCTTGACACGATGGATGAAAAGTTTAGGTTTAGGTAACTGTGAAAGATTTATCTATGTATTCAAATTCTTCATTTAAAAACTTTTTGGTGCAGATCCTAAGAACTCTTAGATAAAAACCTATGACTAAACCGCTTTTAATTTTGGTGTTGCGATGTGAATAGATTTTGATGGCTTTTTTCTTGACACGATGGATGAAAAGTTTAGGGTATTGTAACTGTGTGAAAGATTTATTTATGTATTCAAATTCTTCATTTAAAAACTTTTTGGTGCAGATCCTAAGAGCTCTTAGATAAAAACCTATGACTAAACCGCTTTTAATTTTGGTGTTGTGATGTGAATAGATTTTGATGGCTTTTTTCTTGGCACGATGGATGAAAAGTTTAGGGTTTAGGTAACTGTGAAAGATTTATCTATGTATTCAAATTCTTCATTTAAAAAATTTTTGGTGCAGATCCTAAGAGCTCTTAGATAAAAACCTATGACTAAACCGCTTTTAATTTTGGTGTTGCGATGTGAATAGATTTTGATGGCTTTTTTCTTGACACGATGGATGAAAAGTTTAGGGTATTGTAACTGTGTGAAAGATTTATTTATGTATTCAAATTCTTCATTTAAAAACTTTTGGTGCAGATCCTAAGAGCTCTTAGATAAAAACCTATGACTAAACCGCTTTTAATTTTGGTGTTGTGATGTGAATAGAAATGAATATAGTCATTTTTATTTGTGGTTTTGTGGTAAACTTAAAATTCTAAATTATTGTTGTTATTAATCAATATTATATCTAGGAAAGGGGCCGGGTTAGCTCAGTTGGTAGAGCGTTCGGCTAGAAACCACAAGGTTCCTAGTTCGATACCGGTCCTCGCCAAACCAGCGTATGAGTAGCACAGGGATCTGTGTGGTAAAGTAAGGAGCTGATGGTAGGTGTGGCGCGCCACCTCAGATGCTAAAAACAATCTCCTTGGTCTAGCGCTATTGAAAAGGGGATAGACTCCCTCGCTGTCTGGCTGATACCGACTTTAGGCCGCCCCGTCGACTTTACTTTTACTTATATCTAGGAAAGGTATGGTATTATATTCTAACTCGTATGTTAAATCAATAGTTGGTTCAACTTTGTTTAAATGGTCTACTATTTGTGTTAAGTCGTTATTACGTGGATATATATAAATAAGACATCGTCGATATATTGGACATAATTAGAATTAATAATTAGATGGTATTAATATATTGATTCTTTAATTCAATAGGTTTCCGTTTCCTGTGGTATTCCCGATTTCCGATCCCGTGATGGTATCTACGCTCGTCTTGCTGTGGATTTCCCGGATCTTCCAGACCCCCAGGCAATGTTTGACATTAACTATTTCAGGAATGACCCTCGGCCGTTTTTTAAATTTGCTAAGGTAAGAAACTTATTTCTTGAAATATGAAGTCATTATTAGACTCTTTAAAAATAAAAATAAAATAAAAAACTTTCAAACTGCTGTAAAAATAATAATAGTAAACCAACTGTCGCATTTTAACCTTTCTTTATTTTAATCTCTGTGTCATTGTGGGTAATGTGTTGAACAGTTACATTGTAGTAAGCGAGTTATACTCCAATTGTGCTATTAATGGAGGCACATGGTCTAATGGTTAGAGTCGTTGGAAATAGACTTGTCAACCCGAGTTCAAAATCCTGGATGAGGCTACAGTTTACATAGTGCTAATATCCTTGGGAAAGGTATGAATCCAACTACTCTCCCTCCAGTTATGGGTAAATAGTAAGGCAGACTGGGCCCTTCAACCTTGTTTAAACAACCAGTCTAGGAAAAGGAAAACTCTGAATTTAAACATGTTAAACTCCACTTAGGGTGGTCACTACTAGAATAGACTCGGTCCTAATTAGTAATCTATTTCACTAATATTTTTTTTATGCTCACTTTCAGACTAATGCCATTAGGAAAGGCATGAAACCCCCTCTCCATCCCCCTGTTATGGGTTAAATAGTAACACTACTGCTCTTCTACAAGAATGGCTTTGGAATTAAATTATCCATCAAGGCTGACATGCCATTAAACAAAGAAAAGAAGTTAAATAAAAAAAAATTTAAGACATTCCTTGTCAAGACTTTTTGGGACAAAAAAAAAATTGCCACACACACCTGCATGCACGCACGCAGTGAGAGAAAAGCCCCCTTCCCCCATATCCTGTTATAAAGTATTTTAAATGAGAGTTCAAGGTACTATTTTCATCATATTAGGTTAAGGGAGATAATCAAAAATAGACTTACTTTAATTACGTTGGCTTAATTTTAATAAAAACAAAATGGTTATTTCCCATAACTCCAACCCAAAAAAGGGGAACCACTCTGAATGAATTTTATCTGTTAATTAATCTCCTCCCATTATTTTCCCATTAAACTAACCCTAAACCCTAACCTCAACTCTTTTTTCCTAGTAGATCAATAAATAAATAAATAAATAATTTATCAGTCAATCAGAGTGGTTCTCGTTTTTTTAAGGTTTGAGTTATAAGAAATAACCAACAAAATATATATAACATTGAACAAAAAAAATATTGGTTATGTTGACTACCTTATAAGGAAATATATGAAAGACATCAATTTTCAGAGCATTTTTTTTTTTTTTTTTTTTTTTTTAATAAAAAAGCTTGAAATATTGCAAGAATTACCAAACTATGGTAGATAAAGAATTAAAAACATTTTAACCAGATTTAGTTATTTTAAATCTTTTTATGTGTTTAAAAGTGCATGAAATGAATAAAAAATGGTATACAAATGAATTTTTTCAGGAAATTTACCCTGGTCAATTCGAACCCTCAAAGTGCCACAAATTTATCAAATTAATTGAAGATCACGGCCGATTACTCCATAATTATACTCAGAATATTGATACACTGGAACAACAAGCTGGCATCAAAAAAGTTATCCAATGTCATGGTAAGTGTATAAAATGTTATTTATATATTCAATCTCATTTTTTTTCTATTTTGATATCTTTTTAATTCGTTATTATAAATGATTTTTGGTAAATAAAAAAAAGATTAACAACAAAATATTCATTTTGTTTCCGATCTTCATTTTCTCATGCTTCTAAAACAACCAAATATTTTTCAATATATAGGGGCCGGGTTAGCTCAGTCGGTAGAGCGTTCGGCTAGAAACCACAAGGTTCCTAGTTCGATACCAGTCCCCGCCAACTTAGCGTATGAGTAGCACAGGGATCTGTGTGGTAAAGTGAGGAGCTGATGGTAGGTGTGGCGCGCCACCTCAGATGCTAAAACAATCTCCTTGGTCTAGCGCTATTGAGAAGGGGATAGACTCCCTCCCTGACTGGCTGATACCGACTTCAGGCCGCCCCGACGACTTTACTTTATATATATATATATAGGATTTAGTGTGAAGCATAGGTAAAGTTTGAAATAAATGAGAAACTGAGTTAGATGTTATATGATAAGTTCCATTTTATTTCATCCAATATTTTGAGAGAATGATCTCTTTTTTACAAGGATTTTTTTAGACATATAGATAGGAGAAATAAGGGGAAATTAAAACGACAATATGTGGAGAAAGGTAGACAAACAAGGGATGTTGTACAAGATAGATGTTTATTGTAGGTAGTGATGTCAATGTTATAACGTTTCGGTCTGTTAGACCTTCTTCAGTACGTTGGATTGAGTTCTTGCTTCAATGGTGGACATTTTCATACTGGTGAGTTAGGAGGTCATGAATAGGGGTTCGGTGGTAAACACTCCTACGAGCACCAACAATTGACCACCCCTCCCCTATTCACGACCTCCTAACTCACCAGTATGAAAATGTTCACCGTTGAAGCAAGAACTCAATCCAATGTCCTGAAGAAAATCTAACAGTCTGAAACGTTATAATGTCAACATCACTACCTACAATAAACATCCATCTTGTACAACATCCCATGTTTGTCTACCTTTCTCTACATATTGTCGGTTTAATTTCCTCTTATTTCTCCTATCTATATGTCTAAAACATCCTTGTAAAAATGTTAACATCACTACCAACAATAAACATTCATCTTGTACAAAATCCCGTGTTTGTCTACTTTTCTCCACGTATATAGATAGATATACTAATCAGTAGTTTCCTGACTGAATTATTTGATCCTGGCCGTTGACCTATGAATTTCATCTGCCCAGCAGTCGAAGCTTATCCTCCTTACTTTTACATACATTAAGCTACATCCCGTATATATATATATATATATATATATATATATTTATTTAATTTGCTGAGTTTTTATAGATCAATGTTTATTATAAACAGCTACCCAGGTTTCTTGCTAGGGCGCAATCATCAGGTTGTTGAATTAGATCCCATGGTGTTTATTCAACATGAGATCTAATTCAATGACCTGATGATTGCGCCCTAGCAAGAAACCTGGGTAGCTGTTTATAATAAACATTGATCTATAAAAACTCAGCAAATTAAATAAATATTAGCTCTCACAATTTGTGATTGAGCACTGTATTTTCTTTGTTTCATCACAAAAAAAATATATATCTATATATATATATATATATATATATATATTGTCATTTGACTCTTCTATGGTTAATCTTTCCAATTTTTCTGTTGTAGGCTCTTTTGCAACTGCCACCTGTATGAATTGCTCTTTTAAATTGAATGCCCAAGCAATTAGGGATGACATCTTTAAACAGGTAATTGTTGTTTTTTCTTTTTATTCTTTTATTAATAATACTCTTTTCATTTAAGAAGAAACAAAAAATTACCAGTAAATCAATTTTGGATCAGTTTTTGCAGTTGTAAAATAAAATAAACTATCTTCAATTATATATTAGAAAGATTGATGAATGATTTAAGAAAACTATATTTTATGGGTATTTTTAAATTTAAGTAGATGAAATAAAATATTTAAATTATAAATGGCAAAGTGTTATTTTTCCTTAATCAACAGGCCTAGACTGACTGTAATTTCAAGAGGGTATGACATTTTTAAGAATTAACTATATATAAAGATAAATATTATTATTATAGATATATTACATTATTTGAATACCACAATAACTCAGGATATATATATATTTGACTACTTCATACTGTCACGCCATATATATATATACATATCAGTTTAAAATGAACGAGAAATTCTGGGGTAGTCAGCTGGTGTAGTGGTTAGAATGTCCGCCTGTCAGCTTGGGATCGAATCACGCACAAAGCACTGCCCTGTCTATAGCTCTGCTGATGAGGCCTAATAGGCTGAAATGTACATACAGAGATGACTTTTTCTCGATTTGTTTACGCTTTACATTTAAACCGATATGCACGCCGAATTCATTTAGTTATAATTAATTAATTAACAAAATTAGGTATGACTTTAATTAAGCACATAATCTCCCACAAATTGTCGGGAATTCGCCATTTCAAACACACTGTTTGACTACTTCATATATATATATATATATATATATATATATATATATATATATATATATATAGGGTTGTACAAAATAATGGAAAAATGTTTCCATTATTTTGTCCAACCCCTGTATATATGAAATATTTGCAGTTTTAAAGTTGTTATATCATTTCTTATCTTTTGTTTTTAAAACAGAAATAGGAGAGCAGACTAAATAAAAATTTAAAAATGAATGTTTTTTTGTTTTTCTGTAAAATACTAATATTACCTAAATTAATATGTGATTGATTGCAGGTGATTCCGAAATGTCCAAAATGTCCTCCTGATTCTACCACAGCTATTATGAAACCAGATATTGTGTTTTTTGGGGAAAACTTACCAGAACATTTTCACTATCAAATGGCTGAAGATAAAGAACAATGTGATTTATTAATTGTTATTGGCTCCTCAATGAAAGTTCGGCCAGTTGCATTAATTCCCAGTAAGTATTACAATTTTGATTTTTAATGATGGATACAACTATGGCCAAAACACAACTGACTTTTCACATATATATATATATATATATAGATAGATAGATAAAAGGATATGAAAACACACAATGCTGTTAAAATGAAAATATTTTATATCATTTTATGAAAATATTTTATATCATATTTTTCATTTTAACAGCATTGTATGTTTTCATATCCTTTTATCTATACTTATACCGTCAGATTTATTTCCTTACTCTTATATATATATATATATATATATATATATATATAATTTCACATAGCGCTAATACCCTTGGGAAAGGTATGAATCCATATATTCTCCCTCCAGCTATGGGTTAAATAGTAGGGCAGACTGGGCCCTTCAGCCTTGGGTAGGTAACCAGTCTAGGAGAGGGATAACACTGAATTCAAAATTCCTGAGGTCAGTCATTGATTGGGTTTGTGGCAACCCTTGATGCACCAATTCTTTCCTATTGACTGTGCCAAAAAGTGTGGATGGTCCAACACAAGCCTTCACCACTATAAACAAATCACTGTGTGGACGTTCATTGTATAAACACTCATACATCGAAATCGACGGGAGAGTCCATCATATATGTGTGTGTATAGTATCCAATTTCTGCTTTAACTTTTCCGTTGCAGTGACATCAGTAAATAACCCAAAAGTGCTCAATACATTAAAAACATAGAGCAGTAATAATAATAATATTAGTAGAGCAAAAATTAAGGGTCTACCATGGTTTCAATCAAAATGATTTCATCAGGACCCAACCCTACGCTTAACTAGTAAGTAAGTAAAGTCGACGGGGCGGCCTAAAGTCGGTATTAGCCAGTCAGCGAGGGAGTCTATCCCCTTTTCAATAGCGCTAGACCAAGGAGATTGTTTTTAGCATCTGAGGTGGGGCGCCACACCTACCATCAGCTCCTTACTTTACCGCACAGATCCCTGTGCTACTCATACGCTGAGTTGGCGGGGACCGGTATCGAACTAGGAACCTTGTGGTTTCTAGCCGAACGCTCTACCGACTGAGATTTTTTTGATAATAATGGTTGAACACAAAAATTGAGAGAAAAATAACGTAGCGTTCAACTGTTATTATCAGAAATATATCTGAGTTTAACTAAGGAATTACATTGACTTAGTTAAGCGTAGGGTAGGATCCTGATGAAATCATTTTGATTGAAACCATGGTAGACCCTTAATTTTTCCTCTACTAATATTATTATCATATATATTTGGAGGATATGTGCTTAATTGAAGTCATACCTAATTTTGAAAATTAATTATTTAATAATTAATGAATTTAGGCGGGCATATATGTTTAAATGTAAGGCTAAACAAATCGAGAAAATGTCAATCCCTGAATGTACATTTCGACCTATTAGGTCTCATCAGCAAGGTTATAGACATGGGAGACTGCTCCGTCTATAACGTTGCTGATGAGACCTAATAGGTCGAAATGTACATTCAGGGATTGATATTTTCTCGATTTGTTTAGCCTTACATTTGAACATATATGCCCGCCTAAATTCATTAATTATTAACTAATTAATTTTCAAAATTAGGTATGACTTCAATTAAGCACATATCCTCCAAAGATTGTCAGCTTAAAGCCATATAAAAATAAACACATTTGTTTGTTTACTTAACCTCATATATATATATATAATTGAAGCTTTATATATAAAACAAAAAAAAACCTACCCTAAACAAAATAAACTTTGAAGTAAGTCAACATTTCCTAAAATGCTTATAATTTTCTGCCTACATTACTTCCATTATTCCTCCCCCACTTATCACAACCTGTGCCCCCTCCAAAAAAAATCACCACTGCTTTGTTCAAACTACTACTATTCCCAAAACCTCCCACTACCAATTGATATTACCTCCCACTAATTCCTTGCTACTACTCGTTCTCGTTAAAAACGAGACCTGAAAACTATTCCATCGTTTCCCACCTGAGGATGGCAAAGTGTATTGCCGAAAGCGCTAGTGTTGAAACCTTCGGTTGACTGGTATACCAGTTCTACCCTAACACCAGAAGGATGGCCCGAAGATTAGAACGGATCAATGAAAGACTTGTCAGACAGGAATTGTCTGTTCAATTCAACAAAACTTGTATATATATATATATATATATAGGTATGACTTCAATTAAGCACATATCCTCCAAAAATTGTCGGCTTAAAGCCATATAAAAATAAACACATTTGTTTGTTTACTTAACCTTATATATATATATATATATATATATATATATATATATATATTTGCTGAATTTTTTAAATATAAAAGTTTTTCATAAGCAACTACCCAACTGGTGTTTCTTTGAAGAGATTTTGTGTTATCAACAACACAAAATCTCTTCAAAGAAACACCAGTAGCGACCTGACGATGGTGAAATAACCTGAAACCTGGGTAGTTGCTTATGAAAAACTTTTATATTTAAAAAATTCAGCAAATAAATAAAGCTCCTACAAATTTGTGGTTGAGCACTGTGATTTCTTTGTTTCATCCCAAAACAAATTTTTAAATATATCTATATTATATAAGAGATTTATTCAAAACTTGGTAGTAAGAGATGAAATCTAAGATGTATGTCTTTTTTTCATGAAATCTAAGATGTATCTCTTTTTTTCATTCACTTCCTGTTTCTATGGTTACAATCCTACACTGTTAAAAAATATATATATATATTTTCTTATTTTTTGTTTTTGTTTGAATTTATATATATTCAGCTCTTTGGGGTTTTTTGTGATATGCTTGTCCATAAGTGAATTGAGACCCATCTGATGAGATGAAAATTTGGGGAGCCGGTTTAAATCAACTTAGATTTATATGGGCCCCAATTTTCGTCGAAATAAATTTATTATGGGATCACTGTATTGAGTTCTTCCTTCATTTTTTGATATATTATATATATATATATATTTGGGAGAATATGTGTTTAAATGAAGTCGAACCTAATTTATGAAAGTTAATTAATTGATAATTAATTAATTAGGCGGGATTACCTATTAAATTTAAGGCTAAACAAATCGAGAAAAATCAATCTCTGTATGTACATTTCGGCCCAGAGATTGATTTTTCTCGATTTGTTTAGCCTTAAATTTAATAGGTAATCCCGCTAATTAATTAATTATCAATTAATTAACTTTCATAAATTAGGTTCGACTTCATTTAAACACATATTCTCCAAATATTGTCGGCTGAAAATAGCCATATCACAAACATCGTCTGTTTGTTTACTTGTCATATATATATATATATATATATATATATATATATAAAATATTGGTTGAGATTGTTATTGATTATAATTGTTTTTTTCTTTCTAGATTACATTCCTGCCCACGTTCCCCAAATCCTCATCAACAGAGAGCCCCTCGGCCATATGACATTTGATGTTGAACTGCTTGGTGATGGTGATATTATTGTGAATGATCTCTGCAAACGACTCGGTGAGGGATGGAAGGAAGCATTTTGTGATCCTGATCCTATTTCAGCACAAATCACAAAAGACCAGTTGGAGATAGTGCCACTCGTTTCAGAGTCTCCAGAAAAGTCAGAAAAGAATCCGCCTTCTGAAAATAATGTTCAAAATAAGAATCTGGAAAATAGTAGTAAAGGATTGTCGGTTGATGATGTTACTGAAAATGATGCAAAGTTATCTGAAAATGGACAAATAAACTCATCTTTGTGTAAAAAGAATGCAGAAAATGGTTCTTGCAGTGAAGTAAAGATTCCAAATAATTCTGGTAAGCTGATTCTATTATATCTCTCTCTCTCTTTCTGTGTGTATATATATATATATATATATATATATTGTTGGCTGGATGTGGTAATTGTATTTCATTTAGCGCTAATACCCTTGGGAAAGGTATGAATCCTAATCTCCCTCCAGCTATGGATAAATGGTAGGGCAGACCGGGCTCTTTAACCTTGGTTAGGCAACCGGTCTAGGAGAAGGAAAACTCTGAATTCAAACCTGTTGAACTCCACTTAAGAAATTGACTTTGTGTCACATCCTGCTCGTGTGGAGGAGTTGGTAAATATATACATATATTGTTGGCACCTTTCCGTCCTCTAAGGACAATGGCGTAGTATCCCCCCCCCCAAAAAAAAAATTATCTGCACCTACGCAAGAATTGGCCTGCAGAGTGCAGGCCAATTCTTGAGTGACAGTCTTTGGTGCACTGAATGCACACAAACTGTGATGCTTTCTGGGGCTTCTGGCTTTTCTCCCTCTTTCTGGCTCTTTTTGCTGTTGAGGCTACTCTACTCTCCTTTCCGCCTCATTAATATTAAAATTATTTCTTAAAGATTAAAAAAAATATAATTGAAAAAAAAAAATGGGGTATTATTGCATAAATGCATCCTGGTCCCCTGCCCTAAAAACAAAACGCTAAGCGGTGCCTGCTGAAAAACCAACCTGCACTACGATTGAACTCCCTAGCTATTTGAACGAGTTTTTCCCAAAAAGTTAATGTGATATGAACGCGATATATTACCACCTAAGTCTTTTTTCAACAAGTAAATCTAAATATTTTAACCCTCCCCCTGTTTAAAATATTTTTTTTAGTCGTTTGAAGGCGTTTTTATCGACAAATAATTTTTTTTTATAGTTGTTTGAAATCGTTAAAAGTAAGTCACCGCCCAGGTTTTTTTTTATTGACAAGTAAATGTAAATATTTTACCCCCTTATCGCTTTCATATTGCTTAGCGTTTTTTAGGGCAGGAGGTGCACCAAAAATTGTTTTGAAATGTTAGTTTTATTCTTTCAGTTCATGATTGTACTCGAAATGCTGTTATTAAATCTTATTATAATGGAGATTGTGTATTTTTTTGTCTGTAACTGAAACTATATTACCTCTCAAGTCTTAACAACAGCAACCTTGAGCACCTTTTTGATCTCCATCTCTCCAATACACGCGGGCATGCCTACAAAGTCAGAAAACAGCACTGTTCACGTGACTTTCGGAAACATTTTTTCACGCTCAGAATTGCGGAGACATGGAATAAACTGCCTGCATCTGTGGTAGGCTGCCGGAGCACTGAATCTTTCAAAGCCTCCATGTTTCCTGTAGTCCGCCAACACTATACCTGATGCCACTCTCCACAGACACATGCACACACATACATGCATATTACTACTGTGAACTGTTCATGTTCCTGACACAACATTATTCTGTGTACCTGACATGAGACTTTGATGAGTTGTGGTGCACCTGAGCACTGTACACAATAAATTACATTATAAGTCTTTGCCTACTTTAAACCACTCACAGCGACTTTCCCACCACTGTGATCCTACCGTAAACAAAAAACAAATCCCTTAGTTACTTACATCACATTCTTTAAGATTTTATCTTATATAAACCTCAATTATTAATGAAATTGTTTTACATAATTGATACTATTGACCATACTTACATACTAATAACATGCAATTGTATTTATATATACAACAAAATAGCGCTTTACTGTGAGAACGGGAAGGCTAATTTGCATATTGATATTAAAAATTTGATTTTAATAAATATGTGCTTAGTATTATTGATTTCTAATTGTTTGGTTTTATCTTAATAAATATGAGCAAAAATCTCGTGCATAAATCTTAAAAGAAATCAATTAACTAGAAGAAATAACTAATTTTATTCTTTACTTCCTATTTTAACTAAATTGTTAAATTCGGAAAATTTAGCAATGAAAGACGGATGTGATGGAAGAGTAAGTTTCAGTTGATCTATTTTTCGATTATGCTCCCCTCTGTTTCAAATAATTTTATCTGCATTCTTATTTAGTTTCATTAGTGTTTCTAATTTAATATAATATTTTATTACATTAAAATTTAAATACTTGAATATATGCACCCTACGGAGGGTGCATATCTTTGCTAGTAGAAATAAAAGAATTACCGATAATCATTAGTCAGTGTATTTTTCAATAAGGAATCTTTTTACAAGATAGAATGTATGTAACGGATTATCTCCCCTTGCCCATTTGTTGAGTATCAGTTTCTTGATTGGATCAAACTTTTAAGACACTGACAATTGCCCTGTCGGTGGGGCTATAGAATACACCGACTGCACTTAAGCAGAGAAGTATGACACCTCCCCCACACACATAATGGGACTATCTGCTTGTTGGCCATGGGTGGCGACCTGTGATGCTTAAGAAGAGAATCCTAGTGACTGAGCAGTTCATGACATGCAACACTCTACTTTGGCTCTTATTTAGGTTAGACAGGCTCCATCTGATCAATTGGCTGGCCACATCAAGCCAAAGCATGTATATGATTGTCCCAATCCTTTTATCATATATATATCTACCAACCCCTCTGCACGAGCAGATCAATTTCTTAAGCAGAGTTTAACAGGTTTGAATTCAGAGTTTTCCTTCTCTTAGACTGGTTACCTAGCCATAGTTAAAGAGCCCAGTCTTCCCTGCTATTTACCCATAGCTGGAGGGAGAATTGGATTCATACCTTTCCCAAGGGTATTAGCGCTATATCCTTTTATGATATATGTACTAGAAGGTGGTGGCTGAAGGTGATGACATTAAACTACATCTAAGTTTTTTGTAGAATTTTCTTTCTTTCTCTTTTTTTTTTTCTCCAAGAGGGTCTAAAATAGAAAAATGTAATTAGTTAGCTTGAAATGATGAGGGAAGAAAAAAGAAAAACATTGGGATGCATGGATATGATTTTACTGCATCCTTTTGTGTGTTGGGGATACAGGACATATATCCATCAGCATCTCTTTATATATTTGATATCTTGAACTCATGGAAAATGGAATAAAAAGGTTTTATACAATATTATGCTCTTAACTCTTTCACTATCAAGTTACATTGAAATTATTTAGTCCATAATTTATTTACCCCCCCCCCCTAAAAAAACAACAAAAAACAAAAACAAAACAAACTTTAACACTTTCACTACCAAGTTTTCTTTAAGCTTTGGATATGCAAAATTATGCTTTGTGTCTACTGTTTTAAGGGTTAAAATGTAATTAGACAGGGACACGTAAAAAGGCCACGTAAAAAGGCCTTGTGCTGTATCGTGTACAAGTGGGGTACATGTAAATACCAGGCACTCCCAAACTGTCCTTCGGGGCGGGGATCCGGTGAGTTTCGGCAAATTAATAGCGTCGATCCCAGGGAGCTATTCCCCCAGGCAATACCTGCCCCCTTGAGTTAAAGGGGCAGGGCTGGGTTTATTGCCCACTGCCTGAGGGGGAATGCCGAAGGGATTGACGCAATTTTTGTTTTGTAGACACCAATGTCCCAGTGGGAGTGAAAGGGTTGAGGTATATACTCAATTTTATTTTTTATATAAAAATATTGGTTTGTGCACATTAAATGCTAAGGAATATTAAACATTTAATAATGCTACTTTTTGTGATGGTGTTGTGTTTGATTTTTACTTAGTTTTCGGTAGAATTTTCTTTTTTTTCTTTCTCCAAGTCCAAAATAGAAATTGGTGTAAAATAGTAAAATTAGAAATTGAAATAGATTTTAATTCTTTTCTTTTTTTCCTAAAATTTCAGAGACAAGCCACAGCTGTGAAAAAAATAATGAAAACTGTAAAATGGATGAAAATGGAGAAAATATTGATACATTAAAAGGTTTATGGAAAAAAAATAAACACCGAAAACAAAGTTTAGCAAGACATTTGAAAGGTTTGTTTTAATTCTTATTTATTATTTTCCTTAAAATATTTGCTTTTCAATTTATCAAATAACTAAGAAGGTAATCAAAGCTACATTTAGCAGGCCATTGGCCTAGGCTTACAGGTATCTGGAGTCCCCTTTAAATTAATTTGTCATGCAACGTGCCAGATCATAACTTACTTTCAAGTGAACACTGGGTATTTTATTATGTATTATGATATTATGTAGTACATATTGACATTTAGCCATTGCAAAAAAATTAGTTATATATATATATATATATATATATATATATATATAAAATGGTGGTGTAGGCTCTCCGTAGTGGACTGTTCATGTCTGAAGTCACCCTGGGGCACCACCATGAAACCAAGAGGTCCAGAAGAAAGCAATGGCAACAAAAACACCGGGCACATCAACATCTGCAGGGACAGCCTTCACATGTGACATGTGGTCGAGGCTGTTTTTCGAACATTGGACTTCACTCACAGGAGGCACTGTAACTTCAGGGGCACAAGAATTTATATAGTCTTCAGAGACTGCAATAACTATATAGATATCTATCTATCTATCTATATGTATCTATATATATATATATATATGTATATTATATATATATATATATATAGAGTATGAAAAGGTGGAATAAAACAGTGGAATGGAATATATATATATATATATATATATATATATATATATATATATATATGGAAAAGTAATAGATAAAAGTGAAAAATAAGATAATAGTTTTGGTTATTTCCTATAAGTCTAACATAAAGAAAGGAGAACCACTCTTGACCGATAAATTATTTATTTATTTTCCATTAAACTAACCCTAACCCTGTCTTCTTTTTTCTAGTAGATCAATAAATAAATAAATAATTTATCAGTCAAGGGTGATTCCCCTTTGTTATGTTAGACTTATAGGAAATAACGATATTTTAAAAAAAAATCAGGATCTCACTAGAAACCCGGGTTTTACTGGACTAAGTCACACTGCTACTATTTATGCTTATTTGCTATAGGTAGGTGGAGAGGTTTGAACTGCTCTGCTAGTGAATCTTCTCTCTCCTCCTCCTCCTCCTTTGTCCTGGGTATGAGGTTAAACTGACTCTAATGGTGAAGTTCCAATTCTGGAACTCTGGGGAATGTGGAGTACCTCTTCATCACCATTGCGCTCCCAGGTCCACTATGACCGAGTGGTAATACCTGTTAGGGTTTCCATCTATGGGTTAAATAGAAAAATGAGTTTATAAAAATTGAATATCTATTAAGAATGAATATTTCAAAACTTTGTCAGCATTAAATGACCCACCAAGGTTGATATGCGCAAAACAAACCAAACCTCCTCCTCCTCCTATGATGTTTATTTTAATCTATAATGGAGTCTCTTTTTATCCCTCTGTCTGTAATCATTTTTTCTTTTATAATTTTTTTTTATTGTTGTGCTAAGCCTATTTGTTTATTTATTTCCCTGTTCTTATCTCTGTATCACTCTTCCTTGAAGTTAATGACTATTTCAAAAGATAGAATTGTTAAAAAAAGAAAGAATCTTTTATGGTGCTCTTCCCAATATGTGATCTACCAAAGGTTTGTGATCTACTATTGATGGTATGTGATCTACTAGGAAAAAAGAAGACAGTTAGGGTTAGTTTAATGGGAAAATAATGGGTAGATCACATATTTGAATGTAAACAACTCAGTTTATCACATATTGCATTAGAAACCTTTCAGTAGATTACATATTGGAAGAGCACCAGATAGGATTATACTCTTAAATTCTATGGGATATACTACCTAATTATATTTTAGAGACTGACTCATTCTATGCCTACAATTACAAATAGATTCTATTCTATTATTAAAAATATAGTTTAAAAGAAAAAAAGATGAATGGATTATTTTTTTTTTTAAAACATTTTAATTGCTATTTCTTTCTTCTACAGATAATCACGTGTTGTTTTTACCACCATGTCAATATGCCTACCCAGGTGCCGAGATTTACTCCGAAGATGAAGACGAGGAAGAGGAGGATATGCTGGAAGAGTCAGAGAGTCATAACTCCGAGAGCAGCAGTAGTTTGGGAAGTTTCTCCGGATGAAGAAGATAAAAAATTATCCAGAACGGAATCGGTAGCAATTCTTTAATGCTATACCCAAACGACATGTCATCTGCCGATCTGGTATCCCCTCCTTCTGCAGCCGCTGCTGCTGCATGTGGCGGAGCTGATGATGTCGGCGCTAAAGGCATCATGTCAACCGATCTGAAAGATTCATCCGACACAGCCGGTCTCAACTCTTCATCCATTCTTACCGCGTTCCAAACCTGCAAAGGGGACGGACAACTTTCATCGAAGTGATTCTCTTCTTACAGGGATTGAGTGTTAATCCCCCGATGTTACAGTTGGCGGAAAAGGATGCCTCAAAAACAATTAGTAGCTGCTGACATTACCGAAGGAGGTCAGCAAAACGGTTGCGTTGGTAATAATAATAACAATAAAACGGAAGACGCAGATTCACCGCGCCGCCACCGCTGCTGCTGCTGCTGCTGCGTTAATTGCACACGCAAAAATACACACCAAGTAATGAAATCGCCAGTTGGTGCAAATAGAAACTGAAATTTACTCTCCATCCTCTCGTCTTTCATTATTATTTTTTCTAATTTAAGTATTTAGTCAAATTAGGAAGTAAGAATAAAATGACAGTTATCTTTTCTGTTAATGGATTTCATTTAAGATTCATTGAAGAGATTTTTGCTATATTCATTAAAATAAAAACCAAACAGTTAGAAACCAAATAATACTAAGCTATATTTATTAAAATTACATTTTTAATATGCAATATGCAAATCAGCCTTCCAGTTCACACTGTAAACCACTATTTGTTGTATATAAATACAATTGCATGTTGTTAGTATGTAGATATGGTTAACAGTATTAATAATGTAAACAATTTTATTATAGTTGGGGTTAAAATAAGGATAAAATTCATGGTGAATGTGACGTCAATAACTAAGGGAATTGTGACTTGAGTAGTGATTTAGTTTCGGTTACAGACAGAAAAACACACACCAATCCCATTATAATATAGATAATGAAATTTATTGTATACAGTGCTCAGGTGCACCACAACTCATCAAAGTCTCATGTCAAGTACAACAGAAATAATGTATTAGTGTCAGGAACATGAACAGTTTACAGTGGTAATATGCATGTATTTGTGCGCATGTGTGCATATGTTATGTGGAGATGGCATCAGGTATAGTGTCGGCGGACTACAGAAGCATGGAGGGCTTTGAAAGATCAGTGCTTTGGCAGCCTACAACAGATGCAGGCAGTTTATTCCATGTCTCCGCAATTCTGAGCGTGAAAAAACGTTTCCGAAAGTCACGTGAGCAGTGCTGTTTTCTGACTTTGTAGACATGCCCACATGTGGTAGAAAGATAGAGATCAAAAAGGTGCTCATGGTTGCTGTTGTTAAGATGATTAATGACTTTATGAGCGTTTATCAGGTCAGTTGCCAGACCCCGAAGTTTCAGTGAATCCATTCCCAGGGCTGCGAGACATTCAGAGTATGGTAGACGCTTGATGGAGGGTATTCGTTTGGTTGCACTTCTCTGTACAGTTTCTAGGAGGTTAATATTCTAGGAGGTTAATATTCTGAGCAAGATAGAAGTTCCAGACCGGTGATGCAAACTTATGATTATTTTTTTAGCTATCTTTATTATAAAACCCTGTTTATTTGTGTTAGAAATTTTACTTAATTTTAGAAACAAAACAAAGTAATAATAATATATCTGCGAGACTAACTTGATACACAACTTTTTTTTTGGTTAAGACCTATAAAACCAACAAAAAAAAAATGTGATGAACTTGTTCTTGCGCATTATTTGAAATGCAATTAGCTGTAACTAAAAATAGTTTTTATGTTATTTTCGAGTTAAAACATGCAGTTGCATTGAAAATACCAATCTTGGTGATTTCTAATTTTATTACGCAAAGGAGAAAATGGTGGACCGCTATAAACTGCGGGTTTCCTCAAAAAAAAAAAAAAAAAAAAAAAGCAAGGGAGACCACTCTCATTGCCTAATGTTTATTTATTTTTGTTTTTTGTTTTGTTTATTTTGTTTTACGGCATATCAACCTCAGTGGGTCATTTAATGCCGATAAAGTTTTGAAATAAATCAATTCTTTATGGATAATACAATTTTTTTATAAATACATTTTTCTATTTAACCCATAGATGGACCCTAAAAGGTACTACAACTCCGGGTCAGAGTGGACCAGGAGCAATGGTGATGAATGGGGTGCTCCACATTCCCCAAACCTCCAAACTGGAACCTCACCATCAGATAGAGTTTAATGTCATTCCCAGGACATGTAGACCTGCAGCCACCGCCTTCTAGCACCCATATGATAAAAAGGGGTTGGGGCTTGCCATAAGGGCAATAGGGTTGGGAAAATCATATAGGTGCTAGGGCTTGACGTGACCAGCCGATTGATCGGAGGGGCCTCTCCGACCGCCCGTCTAGCCCAGATAGGGCCAAAGTGGAAGTATTGCAATTATGAAGTGCTCATCCACCTGGCTCTATCCTTAAGCATCACGGGTTTGCCACCCACGGCCAACAGGTGGCCCCATTGGGGAGTCTTACCCCTCTGCAGAGGTGCAGTCGGTGCATTCTAACGCCCCAGCCGACAGGGCGGTTTTATTTATTTATTTATTTATTTATCTTTTAATTTCATTAGTGTACAAGTCAACAAGTTATATATACTAGCTAGTATATGCACCCTCCGTAGTTTAATTAGAAAGTTAATGAAACTAAATAAGAATACAAAAATCAATAATATTTATATATATATATATATATAATATTTATAGGATTTAACCTTTTTTTGTTGGTCCACGCCTCTACCCAGGTGATGCTGGGTAGCCATTTCTAGTTTCTACTAAAAATTAAACAATATTGTAAACATGAATAAAAATGTAGCCAACATAAAAGCAAAACAAAACTGCCATCTTAATTCTTATTACTTTTATTGCATCGTTGTGTTACATAATTATTAGATTCCTAATATTCATGTACAGTAGTGTAGAAATCAAAATGGCTGTTATAAGTTGCAGCCGGTGGCCTTGAGGGATTGAATAACAAGGCTTGACCTCATCCTGATCCTTCCGGTGGATACCGTGAGAATCGGTGGAGAAGACCCTCTTCCGGTTTAGATTAGAAAGAGATTTTTAGTCAGATCGGCCAAAAACACCATGGTGGAAGGTCGTGTTATGCACGCAGCCGACTCAATCTGCGCAGTTAGTCTGGTGGGGATTTTGAAATAAAATATGATCTAAGTAAATCGAAGTCTTGTGTTATTATCTAAAAACTACCAATGACACAGGGCTTCTGATAAAGAGAAATCCCCAATGGAAGACCAGACACAAAGTCCCCAAGACCAAGTCCAGACGATAGAAGAGACAATAGAAGAGACGATAGAAGAATGTAAGGGTATTTGCCTGCTCATCCCACTTATGAGGGGCTGGACAGCAAGTCTCGTTTTTTACGTGGGCAACATAAAAATTGCATCAATCTGGGGTGGATGGCCCCCTTGGATCGATCCTATTAAATTGTACTTTACCGGTCCAGAGGCCGAAGCACACTGGACCCCAGCCGAGGCCGGGTATAGAAGGTTAAGGGTATTTGCCTGCTCATCCCACTTATGAGGGCTTGGACACAAGGTCTCGTTTTACGTGGGCACATAAAAATTGCAACGATCTGGGGGGGAACATGGCCCCCTTGGATCGATGCTATTATTGTACTTTACCAAGCCAGAGGCCGAGGCACACCAGACCGCAGCCGAGGCCGGGTATAGAAGGTAAGGGTATTTGCTGCTCCCCACTTATGAGGGCTGGACACAGGTCTCGTTTTTACGTGGGCACATAAAAATTGGCAACGATCTGGGGGGCGTGCGCCCCTTGGATCGATGCTATTAACTGTACTTTACCGGTCCAGAGGCCGAAGCACACTGGACCCCCAGCCGAGGCCGGGTATAGAAGGTAAGTGTCAAAGCATAGAATCTGGAATAGATACTACACTGTTCCTTGTAATAATATTGGTCAATACATATACAAATATTATTAATGCACTCTGTGTTTTTACCAAGACATTTTTTGTATCATTACAGGATTCAATTTTTTGTCCTCCTGAGAAAAAAGAAACATAAATATATTCTTCTTTAAGCATTGTTATTACAAGATTATTTACTGTTGTAACTCGAATATCAGAGAAATAATGGAAGAAAACACAACAAATATTAAGGATCGAAAAAGGTTTGACTAAGTTAAGATACAAGTGAAGCAGAGTAATTAGCAATTGCTAGGTTGAATTGCTGCTTGTAACTCGAGTATGCAAAGTCAATAGAGAATGATTAGGAAGATAAGCACAACGCGCTATTAAGGATAGAGAAAAGTTTACTGAAGAACCAAGATACAAGGTGACAGAGTAATTAGCAATTGCTAGGTGTGAATTAGCTGCTGTAACTCGAGTATCAAAGTCATAGAGAATGATAGGAAGAAGCACAGCGCGTATTAAGGATAAGGAAAAAGGTTTACTAAGAAAGATATCAAGGTGAACAGAGTAATTAGCAATTGCTAGGTTGAATTAGCCTGCTGTATCTCGAGTTAAAGTCAATGAGAGAAATGATAGGAAGAAGCACAGCGCGTAATAAGGATAAGGAAAAACGGTTTACTAAGAAGATACAAGGTGAACAGAGTAATTAGCAATTGCTAGGTTGACTTCTACGCTGCTGTAACTCGAGTATCAAAGTCAATAGAGAAATGATAGGAAGAGCGCACAGCGCGTATTAAAGATAAGGAAAAAAGGTATTCTAAGAAAAGATACAAGGTGAACAGAGTTATTAGCATTGCTAGGTTGATTAGCTGCTGTATCTTCGAGTATCAAAGTCAATAGAGAAATGAATTAGGAAGAAGCACAGCGCGTATTAAGGATAAGGAAAAAGGTTTACTAGAATAGATTACAGTGAAACAGAGTAATTAGCAATTGCTAGGTTGAATTAGCTGCTGTATCTCGAGTCTCAAAGTCAATAGAGAAATGATAGGAAGAAGCACAGCGCGTATTAAGGATAAGGAAAAGGTTTACTAAGAAAGAATACAAGGTGAACAGAGTAATTAGCAATTGCTAGGTTGAAATTAGCTGCTGTAACTCGAGTATCAAGTCAATAGAGAAATGATAGGAAGAAGCACAGCGCGTATTAAAGGATAAAGGAAAAAAGGTTACTAAGAAAAGATACAAGGTGAACAGAGTAATTTAGGCAAATTGCTAGGTTGAATTAGCTGCTGTATCTCGAGTATCAAGTCATAGAGAAATATGGAAGAAAGCACGCGCGTATTAAGGATAAGGAAAAAAGGTTTACTAGAAAAGATAGCAACGGTGAAATGAGTAATTAGCATTGCTAGGTTGAATTAGCTGCTGGTAACTCGAGGAATCAAAGTCAATAGAGAAATGAATAGGAAGAAGCACAGCGGCGTATTAAAAGGATAAGGAAAAAGTTTTACTAAGGAAAAGATAGCAAGTGAACAGAGTAATTAGCATTGCTAGGGTTGAATTAGCTGCTGTATCTCGAGTATCAAAGTCATAAGAGAAATGATAGAAGAAGCACAGCGCGTATTAAGGATAAGGAAAAAGGTTTACTAAGAAAAGATACAAGGTGAACAGAGTAATTAGCAATTGCTAGTTGAATTAGCTGCTGTATCTCGAAGTATCAAAGTCAATAGAGATGATAGGAAGAAGCACAAGCGCGTATATAAGGATAGGGAAAAAGGTTTACTAAGAAAAGATACAAGGTGAACAGAGTAATTAGCAATTGCTAGGTTGATTAGCTGCTGTATCTCGAGTTATCAAGTCAAATAGAGAAATGATAGGAAGAAGCAGCAGCGCGTATTAAGGATAAGGAAAAAGGTTTACTAAGAAAAGATACAAGGTGAACAGAGTAATTAGCAATTGCTAGTTGAATTAGCTGCTGTTCTCGAGTATCAAAAGTCAATAGAGAAATGATAGGAAGAAGCACAGCGCGTATTAAGGATAAGGAAAAGGTTTTACTAAGAAAAGATACAAGGTGAACAGAGTAATTAGCAATTGCTAGGTTGAATTAGCTGCTGTAACTCGGTATCAATGTCAAATAGAGAAATGATAGGAAGAAGCCAGCGCGATTAAGGATAAGGAAAAAAGGTTTACTAAGAAAGATACAAGGTGAACAGAGTAATTAGCATTGCTAGGTGAATTAGCTGCTGTAAACTCGAGTATCAAGTCATATGAGAAATGATGGAAAACACAAACGCGTATTAAGGATAAGGAAAAGGTTTACTAAGACAAGATACAAGGTGAACAGAGTAATTAGCAATTGCTAGGTGAATTAGCTGGCTGAACTCGAGTATCAAGTCAATAGAAGAAATGATAGAAGAAGCACAGTGCGTATTAAGGATAGGGAAAAAGGTTTACTAAGAAAAAGATACAAGGTAACAGAGTAATTAGCAATTGCTAGGTTGAATTAGCTTGCCTGTATCTCGAGTATCAAAGTCAATAGAGAAAATGATAGGAAGAAGCACAACGCGGTATTTAGGATAAGGAAAAAAGGTTTATAAAGAAAAGATACAAGGTGAACAGAGTAATAGCATTGCTAGGTGAATTAGCTGCTGTATCTCTCAGTATCAAGTCAATAGAGAAATGATAGGAAGAAGCACAGTGCGTATTAGGATAGAGAAAAAGGTTTACTAAAAAAGATTACAAGGTGAACAAGAATTAGCTATTGCTAGGTTGAATTAGCTGCTGTAACTCGAGTATCAAAGTCAATAGAGAAATGATAGGAAGAAAGCAGCAGTGCGTATTAAGGATAAGAGAAACAGGTTTACTAAGAAAAGATACAAGGTGAACAGAGTAATTAGCAAATTGTAGTTGAATTAGCTGCTGTTGCTCGGTATCAAAGTCAAATAGAGAAAATAATAGGAAGAAGCACAGCGCGTATTAAGGATAAGAAAAAGGTTTTTACTAAAAGAAGATACAAGGTGAACAGAGTATTAGCAATTGCTAGGTTGAATTAGCTGCTGTAACTTGAGTATCAGAGTTAACAGAGCACACATTGAGCTCTGCAAATTACGACAATTGAAAAACAGCAACACTGATGGAAGAAGTGTGTGGACTGTAATGGGGACTATGTCAGTAATATAACCTCATTTGGTCACATTCCATTTGAGTATTTTGGTCAGCCTATCAACTTTTCAGCTGACCCTTGTACAGGAAAAAATATAAAATACATACCTATAGGCATCTGCTTTAACAGTAACCAGAAAGCCATCATCGCTGAAAGGTAAATAAATATATATTATATTATTATTATTATTATAATTTTGCTTTGAAGGGCAATTAACAATTTGTATAAAATCAATAATTATGAATAATCATGACAGCGAACTTCGGCAAACAATTGTGCAGTGCGTAGAAATTGTAGCAAACAGTTTTCAACTTATTAAGTCTCATCAAGGAAAACTCGGAGTCCAGCAGGCAGAGTCAGAACTTTACCACTCAGCACCGATTACACAACGCAAATCCATGCAAAATTAACTAGTCAATGATAAATGATACGCCTCTACCATAGATTTTTTTTTCTGATTCTGCTCTCGATGAGTCCGGATTATAAACAAGCTCTGAAGATGATTTTTATAAATCGAAATATTGTTCAATATTAGCTATGAATATGATATAAAATATTTTCATTTTAACAGCATTGTGTGTTTTCATATCCTTTTATCTATACTTATGCCGTCGAATTTATTTCCTTACTCTTAACTTATATATATATATCAAGTCTGTAAACAACAACAGGCGAGCAACGGCTTACACTAAATGGTGAAATTTCAATTAATGTCTCCCCTCTACCATGGGAATTGGGAGCATATTTATATATATATATATACATATATATATATATGTTGTTTACAGACTTGAGTTCTCTGGTGATTGTAAAAACATATCCCGTAAGGTGTATAATTATTGTTCACGCCCAGACTGACAGCGGCTAATGCCGCAAGGGTAAGGAATTGGCAGAGCAAAAATTTTGTTGGGTTTCAATCCTGGCTAGAGGTAACTGTTAAAAAAGTCAAGCCGCCTGATGAGAAGTAAACTTTGATCATGTGTCTGGTGGATGACTGATATATATATATATATATATATATTATATCTTATATATATATATATAATATAGATAAAAGGGTATGAAAACAATATTGTTTAAAATGCATATATTTTTATATCATTTTCATAGTAATATTGAAAATATTTCGATTTCATAAATATCATGCATCAGAGCATGTTTTTCATCTAGACTCATGCGAGGAGAAGCAGCAAATATTTAAATTCAAACGAAAAGCATTGTTGTTCCAAAATCGTGTAAGCTCATCTTTGTACATCCGCCTGTGTTTTTCGCTACACGTTATGAAA
This sequence comes from Doryteuthis pealeii, assembly GCA_023376005.1. Classification (NCBI taxonomy): domain Eukaryota; kingdom Metazoa; phylum Mollusca; class Cephalopoda; order Myopsida; family Loliginidae; genus Doryteuthis; species Doryteuthis pealeii. Next base: position 19,306,844 of record CM042171.1, on the reverse strand, counting down.
CATGTTGCTCCTTGTATTTCTTCAATGTAACAGTTTTTGAAAGAAAAGAAATACTTCAATTCAACAATAGAAAAATTCTCTTTTTTCAAAAAGAAGGAGTTTTAACCCGTTCATGGTCAGTTAGTACAGATTTTTTCAGAAAAGAATGTTTATTTAATTATTAAAAAAAATTACTTTTTATGTAAATATTTTTTAGGAGGAGACATGATATGTTGAAACACAGTGTCTGTGGATGACTAAATATATGCTCCCAATCTCTGGTAGAGCTCTCTGAAGGGAATTTAACTGATAGTCACCATCTATGCTTAATAGCAAGGCTCTCCTATTAAATGGATATGAGCTCTCTGGTGGCCCTGATATATATACCTATGTATGTAATTAGCATTTAAAATTCCACTTCATCCATATAGGTGCTGATGGCCAAGTGGTTAAGAAATCAGACTGATGAAAAATCAGGTGGGTTCAATCCAGTTTTTGATGTGATTTACATGTTAAAATATGATCAAATATTATGGGACAAAATTGGACATTATTAAATATTATTTATCTCTTTTAAAAAGACTCTGTCCATATATTTGGTACATTTATATATAGATTTACATGTTAAAATATGACCAAATATTTTGGGACAACACCTTGTTGGGTTATTTTATGCCAAGACGTTTTATTATATTCATTCATGATGGGTATTCAATTTTTTAAAATTTAAACTCATTTTTTAAATGCCATTTTTAAACTTATTTTTTTCTATTAACCATAGATTGGACCCTAACAGGTACTACCACTCCGTTCAGAGTGGACCTGAGAGTAATGGTGAAAAGGTATACTCCAAATTCCACAAGATCCAAAGTTGGAACCTCACCATCAGATAAAGTTTAACATTATACCCAAGACAATAAGACCTTCAGCCACCACCTTCTAGCACCCATATGATAAATAGTTGTGAATTGCAATAAAGGCAACAGTGTTGGGACAGTTATATAGGTGTTAGGGCTTGACATGACCAGCTGACTGATCTGAGGTGGCCTCTCTGATCTAGCCTAAGCTATAATACTGTACACCTATATTCATTGATGTTGGGAATATGTGATAATCACAGTCACCAGATAATACTTACTTGCAAGCAGAGAATCCAAAGCAGTAGACATATAGGAAATACCAGCAGCTTCATGGTGAGGAGAAATCAGGTATTAAAGGAGATGCTAGAATGGGACCCACTGTTAAAAAGAAAATTTAAAAAATTATGTTAACATTTGAAAAAATTGATTCATAATTTATTTTTTAGATTCTTAACCAAAATTCTCTTATACAGGTTTTGGTAGAAAATCGATACAGCCATATGTTGAAAATTCTATCTAGAAAAGCCTCATTCCAATGTAACATGAAATGAGTATGAAAACCTCTCTGTATAACAATTACAGATTCACCAATCGTAAAAAGAACATTTCAACAGTAAACAGTAGAAAATAGATACCGCCATGTGTGAAAATTCTATCCAGAATAGCATCACTCCAATGAAATGAGCATGAAAAGCTCGCTGTGTAACAATTACAGATTCACCAATCTTTAAAAATTTCAACAGTAAATGGTAAAAAATAGTATTTGCGTGAGTTTGAAAATTCTATCCGGAATAGCATCACTCAATGTAACATGAAATGAGTATGAAAACCTCTCTGTGTAACAATTACAGATTCACCAGTCTTTAAAAAAATCAACAGCAAATTCACAGTGTGCATAGGTCCCACATAATTGATACTGATTGTATCTATAAAAAAAATAAAATGATAACACATTAGCTGGATGGAGCTTCCGGTGCTACTTGCCTTGATTCACTTGCACCTTACAGGTAACAGTTTAAAATGTGGGAGATATTTCTGCCACAACCTGTACAGATTGGTTGGTTGGTTTGTTGGTTGGTTGGTTGGTTGGTTGGATTTTACAGCAGATCATCCCTTGTTAGGTTATTTTATGCGGAAGACATTTTGTTTTGTTTGCTCTTGTTGTGTATTCAATTTTCTTTTCAAACTCAATTTTTTAAAACACAATTTTTGTAAATTATTTTTTGATCTATTTAACCCACAGATGGGACCCTAATAGGTACTACCACTCCGGGTCTGAGTGGACCTGGGAGTAATGGGTACTCCACACTCTCCAGAGTTCCAAAATTGAACTTTACCATCCTGTATAGATTGTATCTTTAATCTAGCATTAAAAAACCAACAAGGGTTACATGTTGTAAAATCTAACCAGCATAGTAAATCTGTTAACACACTTTAAATAGTTTATTAATTTTAGCTTAAAGTTAAAATAACTTCAATTTAATTTAAGTTAAAATTAAATTTGAATTATCTAATCTTTTAGATAATAAAAATCAAAATTCTCTATTTTGTTGGTTTGTTATAATACAAAAAAAAGATTTTTTTTAAATTTTTTTTTTCTTTACACTCAAGAATAATGCTACTCGTCAATTTGGATTTTAAATTTGGATTTTAAATTTCTCACAATATAAGTACCAGCAAATATATGCACTTCTGGGTGAAAGTATTTAAGTTTTAATGTAATAAAATATATCGAATTAGAAAGGCTAATGAAACTAAATAAGAATGCAGATAAAAAGATTTGAAACACAGAGGGTATAATAGAAAAATAGAACAACTTAAATTCCTCTTTCATTGCTAATTTAACTATTTAGTTAAAATAGGAAGTAAGAATAAAATTACAGTTATTTCTTCTTGTTTAATGGATTTCTTTAAAATTTATCCCTAATTTGCTCATATGTATTAAGATAAAACCAAACAATTAGAAATCAATAATACTAAGCATATGTTTTATTAAAATCAAATTTTAATATCAATATGCAAATTAGCCTTCCTATTCACAGTGTAACCCGTTATTTTGTTGTACATGTAAATACAATTGCATGTATATTAGTATGTAGATATGGCAAACAGAATTAATAATGTAAAACAATTTTATAATAATTGAGATCTAAATAAAAAATAAAATCATGGAGAATGTGACGTAAATAACAAAGGGAATTGTGACTTGAGTAGTGATATGGTTTCGATTATAGACAGACTAACACACAATCTCCATTATAATAAGAAAATACGGTATGGAGTCAAATTTCATTAAGAGTTATGCCCCTTACATCATTTTTTCGGGCAGAGATAAAATGTTTGATTGAAGTCAAAGTTTTATATAAAGGTTATATCTCTATGTTATGTTTTTACATACAGATAAAATAGACTAAAATGATAATGCAAGACCAGGTTGTTGGAAAATTAACAAGGTTTTATTTAGCACAGGGTAGAGAATGCTTCAACCCTAAAAGTGATTTAACAAGTTCAACATGCTGACGCACATGGTAAGCTGCGTCCACGCACAACCAAAACCGAATCCAAAAGGGACATGGCAGAAACTTCATATCTGGCTTCCCGCCAGTCCCCTACTGTAAAGGGGAGCAACTCTATTTTTGTTAGGTCCTCCTAACACTCAACTAACTTAACTAAAGGTTGACACACGTCATCTCTCTATTCCAAAAGGAGAGCGTAATGTAACAACATGAAGGTGACAGTGATACCAATTGTAGTTGGTGCACTTGGAACAACTAAAGGATTGGAAATCAGAGAGAAAATTGAGACTATACATTGTTGAAATTTGCTAGAATACAAGGAAGAGTCAAGAAGAGTCATGGAGACCTGACGAGACTTGCTGTCACTCAGACTCCAAGGAGAAATTCACAAGGAGTAAAATAATCTCTTTTTATAATGGAGATACGGTCTATTTATGTCTGTAACTGAACCTGTCAGAGCTTACATCAAATTACCACAAAGAACACGAACACTTGTATTTATGAATATATATGATGATATCTTATTTCCTCAATTGTGTGCAGACTGAGTGTCGTTAGCAGTGGTTATGTGGGAGTTTTCTTCAAATGATCTCGAACCTGATCTTTTGTCTGCCAAATCGATTTCCACGGGCTTATTTATTGTAGTCTAACTCACGGTGTCATGCCTCTTTGATCATGATACCTATGCAGTTTTTCTGTAGACACCCTCTTCGCCCACACAGCCTGTTTTCATTGGTTATGGGCCCACGCTACAGATTTTCTGTGCCTAAGCAGTGTCAAAGGTACACCTGCATCTTTAGGTGCCAAAGGTCAGTGCAAGGCCATATCCTGTTTTTGTTTCTAGCCGCATTTGACACCCATGCATTTCCTGCGTGTAGCCCAGTCCCCAGGTGCAACCAATTGATCAGGTAATATATTGCAAAATAATCTGTTAATAATGGAGATAGGGTGTATTTATGTCCATAACCGAAACTATGTCAGAGCTTACATCACACTACCCAAAATCATTATAACATAGAATAAATACACTCAAAATTTGAGCATGCAACCGTAGCTGATCCTCATTGATTTTTAAGACAAGTTTTAATAAATACATGCCCAGTATAATATATCTATATATAGTTTTGTTTTATTTTGATATATATTTAATGTTATCGAAACTAAGTTTCCTTTTCATAGTTTTATTTTTTTATTCCTTTAATAAATTTTATGATTTTACTTACTTATGATACAAATCCCCTGACATTGAATTTTTTAATTCCACATCCTCAGGCAATATCTTTCATGAATTGATTTTTACACTGCCCAGAGGGTGTTTTTTTTTGTTTTTTTTATAATAATAAGTTTTCAGCTCAAGAAAAAAAAATTTACTTACATGTAGATAAGTGTGTGCTGAATAACTTGTAAGTGCTTCTTATCTTCTAGTCTCTGAAAAATAAAGAAAACAAATATCTTATTATAATGGAGATTGTGTGTTTTTCTGTCTGTAACCGAAACTATATTACTACTCAAGTCACAATTCCCTTAATTATTTACGTCAAATTCTCCATGATTTCATTCTTTAAACCTTCAGTTATTAATAAAAATTGTTTTACATTATTAATACTGTTGACCATATCTACGTACTAATAACATGCAATTGTATTTATATATACAAAAAATAGCGGTTTACAGTTTGAACGAGAAGGCTAATTTGCATATTGATATTTCAAATTTTATTTTAATAAATATTGTGCTTGGTATTATTGATTTCTAATTGTTTGGTTTTTATCTTAAGAAATATAAACAAAAATCTTGTGGATAAATCTTAAAAAGAATTTATTTACAAGAAGAAATAACTGTAATATTATCCTTTACTTCCTATTTTAACTAAATAGTTAAAATTAGGAAAATTTACCAATGAAAGAGGGGAGTAATGGAAAATGATGGAACAGTTAGTTTCAAAGTTGTTCTATTTTTCGATTATACCCCCTCTGTTCCAAATCTTTTTATCTGCATTCTTAGCCAGTTTCATAGCCTTTCTAATTTAATATGATATATTTAATCATATCAAAACTTAAATACTTGAACCCGGAGGGTGCATATATTTGCTAGCATTGAATAATATAAATATATTATATCAAATATAAAAAATAATACAAATTCATAGTCAGTAGGATAGGCTGATCAAAATACTCTTGTGGAATGTCACCAAGTGAGTTTTATTTTTTTCAACATAGTCCCCCTTGCAATCCACACACTTCTTTCATTGGTGTTGCAGTACTTGGATCCACTGGTAAAAAGAAAGTCATCAGATGAACATTTAAGTCAATCCTTTTACTCATTCATACTACCAATAATTAAGTCATACCAATAATTAAGTCATTAAGTAGTCATCGGGGTGGCCTAAAGTTGGTATCAGCCTATCAGCGAGGGAGTCTATCCTTTTCACTAACACTATACAAGGAGATTGTTTTTGTGTTTGGGGTGGAGCACCACCTACCATCAGCTCCTTACTTTACACTTTTTTAAAAAGTCAGTATCAGCCAATCAGCGAGGGAGTCTATCTCCTTTTCACTAGCACTAGACCAAGGAGATTGTTTTTGCATCTGAGGTGGAGCGACACACCTACCATCAGCTCCAGTTGAAAAATATACCTATGGTGTAATGGTTATTATTATAGGAAATGGACATGTCAAACCAAGTTCAAATCCTGGACAAGGCTGGTTGCATTTCATATAGTGCTAATACCCTTGGAAAGGTATGAATCCAACTATTCCTTTCCTTCAGCTATGGGTAAATAGAATTAAATTCTGAATTCAACCTGTTAAACTCTGCTTAAAAATTGACAATATGTTACATCCTGTTCGTGAGGAAGGGTTGGGTAAAATATACATCATGTTTAAAATAGTTATAAAAAATGAATTTAAAAGATCTTGATAGAAAAAAATACTAATGAAAATATATCAAAAGCGCGCTATTCGCAGAATTGCGTCCCGGCTCCCTGCCTTAAATATGATAGGCAGTGATAGCTGAAAAAACAACCGCTCTCTATTCTTTGGTCGTAACCTATTGTACAATTGCGATAAATACAGAGAAAAATGTTTTGATTTTTTATTTGTAATTGATTGTTGAAAAAAAAAAAAAATGAAAATACTGAAAAAAAAAAAGATAATTTTTTAGCAGATTGAAAGCATTTTTATCAAACAATTATTTTTTTTAGTGGTTTTGAAGGCATTAAGAGTACCCATATTTTTAATCGACAAGTAAATGTAAATATTTAGCCCCCTCCCCTTTAAATTTTTTTATAGAGGGGGAGGGTTAAAATTTTACTTTTACTTGTCGAAAAAAGATTGAAGGAGTAAAATATCACATTTATGTTTTTTCCAGCTACACCGCTTAGCGTTTTTTAAGACAGAAGACCGGGACGCGATGTTACATAATTATTGGATCCTCTAATACATTTTTAAGGTATTGTAGAAATCATTATGGCGATCAGTACAGCTGATGGCCTTGAGAGTGAGTGACAGCGTTTGACCTCACTCTGACCTTGCTTTCTGGGGATAGACCGTGAGAAACGGAACCCGATAGAAAGCCCCCTTCCGGTTTAAGGATACTAGTAAGTAACTTAGTCAGTTAGAAGTTAGAACCAAGCTAGCAATCTGTGCAGTCTAGACTCACATCTGCTAGCTGGCTTCTACTTTCTAACTGACTAAGTTACTTACTTAGTATCCTTAAACGGAAGGGGGCTTTCTATCGGGGTTCCGTTTCTCACGGTCTATCCCAGAAAGCAAGGTCAAGAGTGAGTCAAAACGCGTCACTCACTCTCAAGGCCACAGCTGTACTGATCGCCATAAATGTTTTCTACAATATCCTTAAAAATGTATTAGGATCAATAATTATGTAAACATGCGTCCGGTCTTCCTGTCTTAAAAAACGCTGAAGCGGTGATTAGCTGGAAAAAAACATAAATGGATATTTTACTCCCTTCAATCTTTTTTCGACAAGTAAATGTAAATATTTTAATCCTGCCGCGCTCTTTAAAAAAATTTAAAGGGTGGAGGGGGGCTACATATTTACATTTACTTGTCGATAAAAACTATGGTGTACTCTTTAATGCTTCAACACTAAAAAAATAATGTTGTTGATAAAATGCTTTCCATCTGCTAAAAAATTATCTTTTTTTTTTCAGTATTTCATTTTTTTTTTTTTTCAACAATCATATTACAAATAAAAAATGAAAACCATTTTTCTCTGTATTTTATCGCAATTGGTACAATAGGGTACGACCTAAAGAATAAGAGGGTTGTTTTTTCAGCTATCACTGCTATCATATTTTTAGGCAGGAGGCCGGGACGCGAATTCTGCGAATAGCGCCTTTTGATATATATATCATTAGTATTTTTTTCTATCAAGATCTTTTAAATTCTTTTTTTATAACTATTTTAACCTATGATGTTATATTTATCCATAACCTTCTGCACGAACAGGATGTAACATATTTGTCAATTTTAAAGCAGAGTTAACAGGTTTGAATCAGGAATTTAACTTCTTTTACCATAGCTGAGGAAAAAGAAATAGTTTGGATTCATACCTTTCCCCCAAGGGTATTAGGCTATGTGAAATGCATAACAGCTTGTCAGGAATTTTGAACTTGTTTTGACATGTCCATTTCCTATAATAATAAACCATTACACCATAGTATATTTTTCAACTGGCTGATGGCTAAGTGTGGGTCCGGCTCCACCTGCAGCATGCAAAAACAATCTCCTTGGTTGTGCCTAGTGAAAAAGGAGAATAGACTCCTCTCGCTGATGCTGTTTATCTNGACACTTTCTATGAATAAATTTTTACCAAAAGAATATTCATATGTGACCACAGTCACTACCATTACTCCTTACAATTATTTCCTCTTCTAAATCAAATGATTTACATTCAGTCTTTCCTTCTCCTATATTGGTTGCCTTACAAAAGACTTTGCCAAAAAAACTGTATACAAATATTTTTTTTAATGTATGAATAATACATTTACGATTGAGGAGAATCTATTTTCTAAAAAAAATAAAGTCTTGTTACTTTCAAGACACTTTCTATGAAAAAATATTTTACCACAAAGGAATATTCATATGTGACCACAGTCACTACCATTACTCCTTACAATTATTTCTCTTTCTAATATAATGATTTACATTCAGTCTTTCCTTCTCCTATAATTGGTTGCCTTACGGAAGATACAAAAGACTTTCAAAAAACTGTATACAAATATTTTTTTTTAATGTATGAATAATAACATTTACGATTGAGGAGAATCTATTTTCTAAAAAAAAATAAAGTCTTGTTACTTTCAAGACACTTTCTATGAATAAATTTTTACCACAAAGGAATATTCATATGTGACCACAGTCACTACCATTACTCCTTACAATTATTTCTCTTTCTAAATCAAATGATTTACATTCAGTCTTTCCTTCTCCTATATTGGTTGCCTTACAAAGACTTTGCAAAAAAACTGTATACAAATATTTTTTTTTAATGTATGAATAATAACATTTACGATTGAGGAGAATCTATTTCTAAAAAAAATAAAGTCTTGTTACTTTCAAGACACTTTCTATGAATAAATTTTTACCACAAAGGAATATTCATATGTGACCACAGTCACTACCTTTACTCCTTACAATTATTTCCTCTTTCTAATCAAATGATTTACATTCAGTCTTTCCTTCTCCTATATTGGTTGCCTTACAAAAGACTTTGCAAAAAAACTGTATACAAATATTTTTTTTAATGTATGAATAATAAATTTACGATTGAGGAGAATCTATTTCTAAAAAAATAAAGTCTTGTTACTTTCAAGACACTTTCTATGAATAAATTTTTACCACAAAGGAATTTCATATGTGACCACAGTCACTACCTTTACTCCTTACAGTTATTTCCTCTTTCTAAATCAAATGATTTACATTCAGTCTTTCCTTCTCCTATATTGGTTGCCTTACAAAAGACTTTGCAAAAAAACTGTATACAAATATTTTTTTTTAATGTATGAATAATAACATTTACGATTGAGGAGAATCTATTTCTAAAAAAATAAAGTCTTGTTACTTTCAAGACACTTTCTATGAATAAATTTTTACCACAAAGGAATATTCATATGTGACCACAGTCACTACCTTTACTCCTTACAATTATTTCCTCTTTCTAAATCAAATGATTTACATTCAGTCTTTCCTTCTCCTATATTGGTTGCCTTACAAAAGACTTTGCAAAAAAACTGTATACAAATATTTTTTTTAATGTATGAATAATAACATTTACGATTGAGGAGAATCTATTTCTAAAAAAAATAAAGTCTTGTTACTTTCAAGACACTTTCTATGAATAAATTTTTACCACAAAGGAATATTCATATGTGACCACAGTCACTACCTTTACTCCTTACAATTATTTCCTCTTTCTAAATCAAATGATTTACATTCAGTCTTTCCTTCTCCTATATTGGTTGCCTTACAAAAGACTTTGCAAAAAACTGTATACAAATATTTTTTTTAATGTATGAATAATAACATTTACGATTGAGGAGAATCTATTTCTAAAAAAAATAAAGTCTTGTTACTTTCAAGACACTTTCTATGAATAAATTTTTACCACAAAGGAATATTCATATGTGACCACAGTCACTACCTTTACTCCTTACAGTTATTTCCTCTTTCTAATCAAATGATTTACATTCAGTCTTTCCTTCTCCTATATTGGTTGCCTTACAAAAGACTTTGCAAAAAAACTGTATACAAATATTTTTTTTTAATGTATGAATAATAACATTTACGATTGAGGAGAATCTATTTCTAAAAAAAATAAAGTCTTGTTACTTTCAAGACACTTTCTATGAATAAATTTTTACCACAAAGGAATATTCATATGTGACCACAGTCACTACCTTTACTCCTTACAATTATTTCCTCTTTCTAAATCAAATGATTTACATTCAGTCTTTCCTTCTCCTATATTGGTTGCCTTACAAAAGACTTTGCAAAAAAACTGTATACAAATATTTTTTTTAATGTATGAATAATAACATTTACGATTGAGGAGAATCTATTTCTAAAAAAATAAAGTCTTGTTACTTTCAAGACACTTTCTATGAATAAATTTTTACCACAAAGGAATATTCATATGTGACCACAGTCACTACCTTTACTCCTTACAGTTATTTCCTCTTTCTAATCAAATGATTTACATTCAGTCTTTCCTTCTCCTATATTGGTTGCCTTACAAAAGACTTTGCAAAAAACTGTATACAAATATTTTTTAATGTATGAATAATAACATTTACGATTGAGGAGAATCTATTTCTAAAAAAATAAAGTCTTGTTACTTTCAAGACACTTTCTATGAATAAATTTTTACCACAAAGGAATATTCATATGTGACCACAGTCACTACCTTTACTCCTTACAGTTATTTCCTCTTTCTATATCAAATGATTTACATTCAGTCTTTCCTTCTCCTATATTGGTTGCCTTACAAAAGACTTTGCAAAAAAACTGTATACAAATATTTTTTTTTAATGTATGAATAATAACATTTATGATTGAGGAGAATCTATTTCTAAAAAAAATAAAGTCTTGTTACTTTCAAGACACTTTTTATGAATAATTTTTACCACAAAGAATATTCATATGTGACCACAGTCACTACCTTTACTCCTTACAATTATTTCCTCTTTCTATATCAAAAGAACTGCAGTGATGCTGATTGCTTTTATGATTTAGTTCGGCCTTGGGACTCACATATTTACATTGAATGAGTCCCTGAGAACATTTATGGGTCCCAACTAAAACCGGCTAACTACTACCTTGAAACCTATCCTGTGTAATTCATTTCTAAGAAACTATTGAAATGTATGTACAGTTAGCTTGAAATGGTGGAGGAAGAAAAAAGAAAAACACTGGGATGTATGGATATGATTTTATTGTGTTCTTTTAGATTTTTGTGCGTCAGGTACACGTCCTGCGTCCCTATCAGCATCTGTGGAACTGTATACAAATATTTTTTTTATTTATAATTAATAACAGATATATATAACAATACGGGTGAGGAGAATAATCTGAATAATCCAAATACAATTGAAAAACAGTGTCTTCATCAATGTGTCGTTTGCCAACAAAATCTATTTCCCAGGAAATAGGGTCGCTCAGTCGGTAGAGTGTCGGACTAGGGACCACAAGTTTCCAATTTCGAAACCGGTCCTTGCCCACTCAGTGTATGAGTAGCACAGAGCTCTGTGTGGTAAAGTGAGGAGCTGATGGTAGGTGTGGCACTCCACCTCAGATGCCAAAAACAATCTCCTTGGTCTGGTGCTAGTGAAAAGGGGATAGACTCCCTCGCTGTCTGGCTAATACTGACTTTAGGCCACCCTGACGACTTGTAATGAAATTGATAATAAAAAATGTTACCCTTTCAGTTGTATTAATTTGCAGATTTTTTTGTGTGTAAAAAGAAATCAGTTATTTCCTATAAGTCTAACATAAACAAAGGGGAACCACTCTTGACTGATAAATTATTTATTTATTTATTTGGACCAAGTTACCTTCAAGCACCCCAGGGGCGACTTGGATTCAGAAGGACATGTTTCACTTTGCACCGTCAACATCTGGTTATTTGTTAGGGTTAGGGGTTAGGGTTAGGGTTAGCAGTTAGTTTTATAATAATAAAAAAAATGTGTCTAAAAATCGTCTGGTTTGGTTTGTTTTGTTTTACGGCATATCAAACTCGGTGGGTTATTTAATGCCGACAAAGTTGTGAAATAAATTCATTCTTAATGCATAATACAATTTTGTTTATAAACTCATGTTTTTCTATTTAAGCCATAGCTGGGACCCTAACAGGTACTACCACTCCGGGTCAGAGTGGACCAGGGAGCAATGGTGATGAAGGGGTGCTCCACATTCCCTAAACCTTCAGAACTGGAACCTCAGCATCAGATAGTGTTTAACGTCATTTCCAGGACATGTAGACCCTCAGCCACCACCTTCTAGCACCCATATGATAAAAAGGGGTTGGGGCTTGCCATAAGGGCAATAGGGTTGGGAAAATCATATAGGTGCTAGGGCTTGACGTGACCAGCCGATTGATCCGACCGCCCGTCTAACCAAGATAGGGCCAAAGTGGAGTATTGCAAGTCATGAACTGCTCAACCACTTAGGTTCTATCCTTAAGCATCATGGGTTGCCACCCACAGCCAACAGGTGGCCCCATTGGGGGAGTCTTACCCCTCTGCAGAGGTGCAGTCAGTGCATTTTAACGCCCCAGCCGACAGGGCGGAAAAATGGTCTGGTAACAAACAACTGGATGTTGACGGTGCAAAGCGAAACATGTCCCTCTGAATCCAGGTTGCCACTGGGGTGCCTAAAGGTAACTTGGTCCATTTATTTATTTATTGATCTACTAGGAAAAAAGAAGACAGGGTTAGGGGTTAGGGTTTAGGGTTAGGGTTTAGAGTTAGTTTAATGGGAAAATGAATAAATAGTTTGTCAGTCAAGAGTGGTTGCCCTTTGTTTATGTTAGACTTATAGGGAATAACCAAGAAATCTTTAATACGAAATTCAATTAACAAAGATTAACCTTTTTAGAATAACTTATTGTTATTATTCCATGTCAAATTATCCAGGTCAAATCACCCACCCAATTTTTTTGGGGGGCTAGACAGGCAGTCGGAGAAGGCCCCCTCCGATCAATCGGCTGAACACGTTCAAGCCCTAGCACCTAAGTGATTTTCCCAACCCTATTGCCCTTATGGCAAGCCTCAACCCTTTTTATCATATGGGTGCTAGAAGGCGGTGACTGAGGGTCTTCATGTCCTGGGAATGACTTTAATCTCTATCTGGTGAGGTTCCAGTTTTGGAGGTTTGGGGGATGTGGAGCACCCCTTCATCACCATTGCTCCTGGCAGTACCTGTTAGGGTCCCATCTATGAGTTAAATAGAAAAATGTGTTTATAAAAAACATTGAGTATCCATTAAGAATGAATTTATTCAAACATTTTAGTGGCATTAAATGACCCACTGAGGTTGATATGCCATAAAACAAAACAAACCAAACCACCCACTTCTATTTTTCTTAAATTTTGTCATGAGTGGACTATGTTAAAGTTAGACAATCCCCAAAATTCTGAGTCCAGTTTTGAGCTAAAACCAAACTATCTTTTTGGTACAAAAGATGTTCAATATATAACATAAACTGAACCCCCATTTTATGTCCGTGTTTTTGTATTAAATGTTTTATTTTTCTTGCACCCGTTATTTTACAATACAAAATATATTTTATTTATTTATTTTAATATTCACTTCAATGTGTATATTCTAAAAGTTTTTATTTTGTGAGAATGTTTAGTTTTAAAGTGGGGGTTCGTTTTACAATTTAGGCATAAATTGGATCCTCCTTTTATGACCGTAATTTTGTTTTTTCGTCGACGATGATTAAAATCTGACGTTTTTATTTTAGAATACCAAAGCCAAAAAGAAAAGAAATAACAACAACAAAAGGTAATATTCAACTTTTTACTCGTAAATTCCTGCCATAAAATTAGGCTTGGGCATTTTATGGTAGGAATTTACGAGTAAAAAGTTGAAGTGTAAAAACGAACCCCCACTTTAAAACTAAGCATTCTCACAAAATAAAAGCTTTTAGAATATACACATTGAAGTGAATATTAAAATAAATAAAGGAAATATATTTAGTATTGTAAAATAACGGGTGCAAGAAAAATAAAACATTTATTGCAAAAACACGGACATACAATGGGGGTTCAATTTATTTTATGGTAGGAATTTACGAGCAAATAGTCCTTTATTACCGTGTTTTCTACCGTGTGCTCTACTGACTGAGCTAAATTGGTCCCTAATATTCACTAATACTTATACAACTATGTATAAGTTCTTCTTTCTATCTCCTGTCATGTTCTGTATTCTCTTCTATTAAGTTTGCTCAGTCAATAAAATATCCTTATTACATTCTTTATGTACGAAAAGACTATTTTTTTATTTGGACATTTCTCTCATACAACTATGTATAATTTTTTTTGTTGTTTTTTTTTGTTTGTTTTTTTTATCCTGTCACGTTCTGTATTCTGTTCTATAAAATTTGCTCAAGCAATAAAATATCCTTATTACATTTTTTATCTACAAAAAAAAAAAAGACTATTTTCTTTTTTGGACATTTCTCTTATACAACTATGTATAAGTCTTTTTTTGTATCTTCTGTCATGTTCTGTATTTTCTTCTATTAAGTTTTCTCAAGCAATAAACATTATTTTTTCTACGAAAAGACTAATTTATTTTTTGGACATTTCTCTTATACAACAATGTATTCAACCGACTAGTATTTAGTTAGTTTCAACCCTGGTATTTCGTGTTGACTGGCACATGAGAACATGCTCAATATGTAACTGTTTATTATTTCCTCTTTTACGAGCCGCCCCAAGACTTTATCTACTAAAAGATTATTTTCTTATTAAGACATTTCTCTTATACCATTATGTATAAGCTTTTCTTTTTATCTACTGTCATGTTCTGTATTTTCTTCTATTAAGTTTATTCATGCAATAAATATCCCTGTTTCCACTTTGTCATGAATTATTCTTATATTGATTACATACGGAGAAACTATATACTCAACCATCGTTCTTCTATACAGTTAACCCTTTTTCTTTCTTTGGACCATATTATCTTTAGGCACCCCTTTTTGATCTCGATTAAGAAAGAACATTTTTTTCATTCACACCGTCAATATCCGGTTGTTTGTTAGGGGTTAAGGGTTAGGGGTTAGGGGTTAGTTTTATAATTAAAAAAAAAATCTAAAAATCATCTGTTAAAACAACCGGATATTGACGGTGTAAATGAAAAATATGTCCTTTCTTAATCGAGAGCAAAAAGGGGTGCCTAAAGGTCATATGGTCCCTTTCTTTTTCCAGACTTTTGTATTAATTACGTACGGTGTGGCTGCTGCCAGCATTTATCATTTTTTAAAACTATTTTGGTTAACAGGTTTGTCTTACGTCCCTTCCTTCCTGTAGCACTTTGATTTAGTGCTTTTCAGTTTGTTTCACTGGCACGCATATGATATACAATCTGGGATGATTTGTTTTTGTCTGTAATGTAAATTATTTATTTAGAGTAAGGTTTTAGTTACAAGGGACATTATACTAGTTATTGTTAATCTTTTATACCTGAGACTATAAGTCTGGAATTAACTTTGTGTTAGTATTGTGATTGTTCTAGTTTATTTCAAACAATTGAATAGTCATGGGTTAACCAGGTCAAGGAGATGATGGGGGAATTTATATATTATATATATATATATATATATATATATAATATATATATATAGTCAAGTTGAAGTTTTTTGGAGAAGAGCAGACAGTTGAAGTTTCACAGTTGAAGTCGAAAGACAGTCGACTTGGTTGAGTTTGCAGAGGGGGGAGTTGGGCAGAGTTGAGCCGAGGCGAGCATTTGGGCTCTCTCTCCCCCCTATTCGACTGGACCCAACGATGATAGAGTAGCAGAATAGAACCGCCTGGAGCCATAATCTCTTCCTAACCACTTGGACTCTTCACCCTAACCTGCCTTGTTTGTCTCTCTTTGTTTGATGCTGTTGTTTTACTTATGACATATGGGTGCGTTCCCGGACACGGCGTGGGGTTTGACGATAAGACGGCCAGTGACAGGTATCGATCTGGGAGACTGCTATTGGTGGTGATCGATATTCTCCCAGACGACTTGAACAAGAATGGTGAAAGTGACGACGGTGCGCGAACACAGGACGCGTGGGACCCTATGTGTCATATTCCCCTATCCTGTGAGTACCCACTGACCTTGTCACCATCTTAAGATTTGTGAGACTACCTGTTCTGCACTCTGCTCTTTTGATGTACTTTGTCTAGTTCCCCAAGCGTTGTGAATTATGTGCTGGCTGAATTTAAGGCACGAGTCAGAAAAACAGGCTCACAAGGATTAAAAACAAAACAACAACAACAACTACAAATGGTTGTAAACAAGACGCGGATGGAAGAAGGGTGTGTTTGATACTTCGCTGGCTGCTACTGTCTATCCCTACCGGCGATCTTAACACCCCAACGGCCGAGTTGTAACTGCTTAGTGCTCAAGTTTAGCTGTTTTTATGTCAAATTCCCCTCCCCCCAAACATCTTCTCCGGACCACACAGATGGCCAGCACTTAAAATAAATCACAGACTTCTAGTCGTCATTAACCCTTAAAATTAAAGTACTTAAATATTTTTTCAGACAATACGTCTTCAATATGTTGATCATTAATTTTTTTCAAAAGAGAATTTCTCCTAAAAATCCCTTTTGCTTTTAATACCTGGGTGCCTAAGATATTATCATCAAGTGGTTCCATTTCATGGTGGCCGTTGTATAGTTGAAATAGTTTGTTAGTTTAAAATCTCCTAAAAGTAGGTGTAAATGTATTTTTGGAGATAAGTGGAAGATTGTTTGCCTTGTGTAGCTATTTGTAATCGTGTGATCAGATTTTTGGTTTAAGAAATCGGAAGTAGATGCTAAGTCCGAATCTCAAGTGGTTTGGGAAATCTCCTGTGGTAATTCCACTTGGCTCAACTGTGGGGAAAGTGATTAGAAAATCGTTTTTGGTCAGAATTATCTTGGACATAGAAAAGAAAAGTTATTTTCCCACTTAAACGGAATTCTAATAAAAAAAAGAAGAAAAAGATTTTTTCCACTTAAAAAAGATAACGATGAACTTGGATAAAAATAAATCCAGATGCTTGGAGACCTCACACTTGAGAACCACTTGAAATAACCGGAAGGGGTGGTTCTTAGGCGATGGAGATTAGTGAGCAGAATTTGAATTCCATTTGCGGATTAGGACTTTTCACCTTATGCAAATAATGAAGATCATAAGTGAAAAATAATTACAGTGACCTCCCTTTGACCATAACAACAGAGCCAAGGGTCTTAGCCATAAACTGATGAGAAACCTCATGTGATTGGCTAAGGGCCTTTGTCAGCGACCAATCAGAGCACACGTTACGAGGCTCAGTGATAACCGCCAATTTTGAGGCTGATACCTTGAAATCACTCTCTTTCCACTGGAAGCTCTTTGAGGAACAACATAGTTTTTACACAGCAAAGGCGTTGGCTGAACGAGGAGCATTGGAACAGCATGGGGAAGCCGTAGATTTCGTAAAAGTCAGACTTCAAATACAAGAGACAGATAAGTTTCGCAAAAGCATTATTTTGCAAACCATTATACACCATTATACAATACACTTTGTAAACCTTGCATACACTTTGTATCTCAACTCACATATTTTGTATGTTAGATGTTCTTGTGATTGATAAACGCATTGTTTTGTTGTAAAGCCTTGAGTTGTGTTCATTACCTGATATCTTTGTCTTTATAATTCTCTTCACTAACAAGGTAAACTGTTTTCCATTCTTCTTAGAACTGTATTTATTCTGTATAGTTTAAACAAGTGTTATTTTCTTGTTAAATTATAGATGATTTTAAACTGTAAATTATTTCCTTACCCTAGTTTAACACACTGTTTGTGTCTTTTAAGGCAAATAAGTTAAGTAACCCCAAACCCCCTTTTTATGTTCTTTTACTTTGTAAGTTATAGATGAGCTTAAATTGTTTATGTTTTAGAATTTGGGTAATTAAACATTTCCTGTTGACTTTATGCATGAGTGTTCATCCAGTGAACAACCAACACAGTGATTTGTTTATAGTGGTGAAGGCTTGTGTAGGACCATTCCACACTTTTTGGCACAGTCGATAGGAAAGAATTGGTGCATCAAGGAATGCCACGAACCCTATCAATGACTGACCTCAGGAATTTTGAATTCAGAGTTATCCCTCTCCTAGACTGGTTACCTACCCAAGGTTGAAGAGCCCAGTCTGCCCTACTATTTAACCCATAGCTGGAGGGAGAATATATGGATTCATACCTTTCCCAAGGGTATTAGCGCTATGTGAAATGCTAACAGCTTCGTCTAGGAATTGAACTCGAACCGACGAGTCCATTTTCCACGAGCCCACGTGCCTCCATATAGTCCATTTTTCTCACTAGCCCACGTGCCTCCATATAGTCCATTTCCACGACTCTAACCACTAGCCCACGTGCCTCCATATAGTCCATTTTCCACGACTCTAACCACTAGCCCACGTGCCTCCATATAGTCCATTTTCCACGACTCTAACCACTAGCCCACGCGCCTCCATATATATATATATATATATATATATATATATATATATATATATATATACAAGAATTAAGAACAGACCTGTGAGAGTAAGTTAGAAAACATAGGAAAAGAGAGCTATTGAGAAGAGCACAGATGCCTATCTATATAGAGTTTCCTTCTTTCTTACGTAAATTTGTTTTATCTTATTGTAAATTTATCGTCACTTTTTGTATATTTTTGTGACTCATACCAAGTCTTTTATCTTAATTTCATTTTTCACGGCTGCACTGTGTGGAAATAAAACTTATGTAGACACTATCTGTAGTCTATATGGTCTTATGCATAAAATTATGCAAACTAATGAAAGCATGCAAGCGACAGAAAGTCATTTGCAAGCGTAATTGTCGGGCGGATACGACATAGGAGGAAACTATATACTTGTAAACCTCCCTCGGGATCGTGAGCACCTGTTGGCACCTTCTGCTGCGCACCTTTCTGCATTTCCTGCAACCTCCAGTTTTTCCAACTTTACTGGCCATAACCGTCTCGTGATCGTCTGCTTATTTGACACTTACTTAGGACCTCCACTTGTGTACGTAATACTGCCTCAGGGCTCATCCAGGGGGTTTACAATCAATTATCAAAGAGCGAATAAGAGAGGAATAAACAAACAAACAAAGTCAAATCAGGTGAACATTCAAATGGCAGAGAGGAGGTATATAGTTCTTACATTGCTTCTAATTCATTTCCATCTGATGCTACCTGGCGCCTCCACATCAAACCCAATGACTGACCATGTTCGTTGGTTCACTGGTTGGCTTTTCTGGCATGTCAACCTTTATTTCATGCTAAAGATGTTTTTATTTAACACATTCTTATTGTGGATTCAATTTTTTTTACTCGTTTTTTAAAAACATTTTTAAAAAAACTCATTTTTGATCTATTTAGCTGGGACCCTAACAGGTACTATCATTCCAGGTCAGAATTTTCCATTTCATATTCATATGAATCAAGATTTACTTTTACTAATATTAACTCTTTGCCTACCAAATTTCCCCCACGGCTGTACCAATTTTCTGGTATTTTTTACTTGGTTATGAATTATTACCTCAGAATTCTCATTTTATCTTTATATAGTTTGATTATGCGATCTCTCCTCTTTTTNGCATTCTATTTCAAATTAAAGTCCTATTATTATTGCTATATGGGATATTCAAAGTTCACTATCTATTCACCTCAGAACTCACTTCATTGCAAATAAAGTCTCTTTATTATTGTATGATGGGGATATTTCAAGTTCACTATCTTATTCACCTCAGAACTCATTCTTATTTCAAATATAAAGTCCTATATTATTATTGTATTATGGGATATTTTAAAAGTTCACTATCTATTCACCTCAGAACTCATTCTATTCAAATAAAGTTTCCTATTATTATGTGCTTTATGGGATATTTCAAAGTTCACTATCTATTCACCTTCAGAACTCATTCTATTCAAATAAAGTCTATTATTATTCGATGATGCGAATATTTCAAAGTTCACTATCTATTCACCTCAGAAAAACTCATTTCATTCAAATAAAGCCTATTATTATTGTATGATGGAATATTTCAAAGTTCACTATCTATTCACCTGCAGAACTCATTCTATTCAATAAAGTCTATTATTATTGTGATTATGGGATATTTCAAAGTTTCATATCAATTTTCACTCAAGAACTATTCTTATTTCAAATAAAGTCCTATTATTATTGTATTATGGATATTTCAAAGTTCACTGATCTATTCACCTCAGAACTCATTCTATTCAAATAAAGTCCTATTATTTATTGTATTATGGGATATTTCAAAGTTCACTATCAATTCACCTCAGAACTTCATCTATTCAAATAAGTTCCTATTATTATGTCATGATGGGATATTTCAAAGTTCACTACTATTCACCTCAGAAC
Source organism: Doryteuthis pealeii (assembly GCA_023376005.1). Taxonomy (NCBI): domain Eukaryota; kingdom Metazoa; phylum Mollusca; class Cephalopoda; order Myopsida; family Loliginidae; genus Doryteuthis; species Doryteuthis pealeii. The sequence continues at coordinate 19,286,327 of CM042171.1, read as the reverse complement.
TCATTCTATTCAAATAAAGTCCTATTATTATTGTATTATGTGATATTTTCAAGTTTCAAAATTTAACAGTTTTTTTTTAGACATTTTTTGGTTAAACTTGCAAGATTGTTCGTCAAAATTAAAACGGAATATTTTACTCCCGTGAATAACAAGTCTACTTTATTTATTAATAATTTACTAACTAGCAAGAAAGTATCTTGGTTCAAAAAATTTGGTAAATATTAAAACCAAGAAAAATATAAGAAATGAAGAACACTAGCGGCAGTTACTCCGAGGTTTTGTAATGGATTAACCACGGAGGTGTTGGCAGACAGGCTATGAGAGTAAAGAAGTAAAACGAACAACCAAAGTCATTGATTAAAATATAAAGAAATGAGAACACTAGCGGCCGTACTCCGAGGTTTGTTAATGGATTAACCACGAGTGTGCAGACAGATTGAGAGTCAAAGAAGTAAAACGAACAACCAAAAGTATGAATTAAAATATTAAAGAAATGAGAACACTAGCGCGCAGTACTCCGAGGTTTGTAATGGAGTTAACCACGAGTGTGGCAGACAGATTGAGAGTCAAAGAAGTAAAACGAACAACCAAAAGTATGAATAAAATATAAAGAAATGAGAACACTTAGCGGCAGTACTCCGAGGTTTGTAATGGAGTTAACCACGAGTGTGCAGACAGATTGAGAGTCAAAAGAAATAAAACGAAACAACCAAAAGTATGAATAAAATATAAGAAATGAGAACACTAGCGGCAGTACTCCGAGGTTTGTAATGGAGTTAACCACGAGTGTGCAGACAGATTGAGAGTCAAAGAAATAAAAACGAACAACCAAAAGTATGAATAAAATATAAAGAAATGAGAACACTAGCGGCCGTACTCCGAGGGTTTGTAGTGCAGTAACTCGAGTGTGGCAGACAGATTGAGAGTCAAAGAAGTATAAAACGAACAACCAAAAGTTATGAATAAATATAAAGAAATGAGAACACTAGCGGCGTACTCCGAGGTTTGTAGTGGAGTTAATCACGAGTGTGGCAGACAGATGAGAGTCAAAGAAAAAAAACACAACCAAAAGTATGAATAAATATAAAGAAATAGAGAACACTAGCGGCAGTACTCCGAGGTTTGTTAGTGTTAGTTAACACGAGTGTGGCAGACAGATGAGAGTCAAAGAAGTAAACAAGAACAACCAAAAAGTATGAATAAAATATAAAGAAATGAGAACACTAGCGGCAGTACTCGTTAGGTTTGTAGTGGAGTTAACCACGAGTGTGGCAGACAGATTGAGAGTCAAAGAAATAAAACGAACAACCAAAAAGTATGAATAAAATATAAAGAAATGAGAACACTAGCGGCCAGTACTCCGAGGTTTGTAGTGGATTAACCCGAGTGGTGGCAGACAGATGAGAGTCAAAGTAAAAAACGAACAACCAAAAGTATGAATTAAAATATAAAAGAAATGAGAAACACTAGCGGCGTACTCCGAGGTTTGTTAGTGGAGTAACACGAGTGTGGCAGACAGATTGAGAGTCAAAGAATAAAAACGAACAACCCAAAAGTATGAATAAAATATAAAGAAATGAGAACACTAGCGGCAGTACTCCGAGGTTTGTAGTGGAGTTAACCACGAGTGTGGCAGACAGATTGAGAGTCAAAGAAGTAAAACGAACAACCAAAAGTATGAATTAAATATAAAGAAATGAGAACACTAGCGGCAGTACTCCGAGGTTTGTAATGGAGTTAACCACGAGTGTGGCAGACAGATTGAGAGTCAAAGAAGTAAAAACGAACAACCAAAGTATGAATAAAAATATAAAGAAATGAGAAACACTAGCGGCAGTACTCCGAGGTTTGTATGGAGTTAACCACGAGTGTGGCAGACAAGATGAGAGTCAAAGAAAAAACGAACAACCAAAAGTTGATGAATAAATATAAAGAAATGAGAATCACTAGCGGCGTACTCCGAGGTTTAGTAGTTAACTGTTAAACGAGTGTGGCAGACAGATTGAGAGTCAAAGAAATAAAACGAACAACCAAAAGTATGAATAAAATATAAAGAAATGAGAACACTAGCGGCAGTACTCCGAGAGTTTGTAATGGAGTTAACCACGAGTGTGGCAGACAGTATAGAGTCAAAGAAATAAAACGAACAACCAAAGTATGAATAAAATATAAAGAAATGAGAACACTAGCGGCAGTACTCCGAGGTTTGTAAGTGGAGTTAACCCGAGTGTGGCAGACAGATTGAGAGTCAAAGAAATAAAACGAACAACCAAAAGTATGAATAAAATATAAAGAAATGAGAACACTAGCGGCAGTACTCCGAGGTTTGTAGGTGAGTTTAACACGAGTGTGGCAGACAGATTGAGAGTCAAAGAAGTAAAAAGAAAACCAAAAAGTATGAATAAAATATAAAGAAATGAGAACACTAGCGGCAGTACTCCGAGGTTTGTAATGGATAGTAACCACGAGTGTGGCAGACAGATTGAGAGTCAAAGAAGTAAAAACGAACAACCAAAAGTATGAATAAAATATTAAAGAAATGAGCACTAGCGGCAGATACCCGAGGTTTGTAATGGAGTTAAAACACGAGTGTGGCAGACAGATTGAGAGTCAAAAGAAATAAAACGAACAACCAAAAGTATGAATAAAATATAAAGAAATGAGAACACTAGCGGCAGTACTCCGAGGTTTTGTAGTGGAGTTAACCACGAGTGTGGCAGACAGATTGAGAGTCAAAGAAGTAAAAAGAACAACCAAAAGTATGAATAAATATAAAGAAATGAGAACACTAGCGGCAGACTCCGAGGTTTGTAGTGGATGTTAACCACGAGTGTGGCAGACAGATTGAGAGTCAAAGAAGTAAACAAGACAAGCCAAAAGTATGAATTAAAATATAAAGAAATGAGAACACTAGCGCCAGTACTCCGAGGTTTTGTAGATGAGTTAACCACGAGTGTGGCAGACAGATTGAGAGTCAAAGAAGTAAAAAGAACCACCAAAAGTATGAATAAAATATAAAGAAAATGAGAACACTAGCGGCAGTACTCCGAGGTTTGTAAGTGGAGTTAACCACGAGTGTGGCAGGACAGATTGAGAGTCAAAGTAAGTAAAAAGAACAACCAAAAGTATGAATAAATATAAAGAAATGAGAACACTAGCGGCGTTACTCCGAGCGTTTGTAGTGGAGTTAACCACGAGTGTGGCAGACAGATTGAGAGTCAAAAGAAGTAAAAAGAACAACCAAAAGTATGAATAAAATATAAAGAAATGAGAACACTAGCGGCAGTACTCCGAGGTTTGTAGTGGAGTATAAACCACGAGTGTGGCAGACAGATTGAGAGTCAAAGAAGTAAAAAGAACAACCAAAAGTATGAATAAAATATATAAAAAAATGAGAACACTAGCGGCGTTACTCCGAGGTTTGTAATGGAGTTAACCACGAGTGTGGCAGACAGATGAGAGTCAAAGAGAAGTAAAAAGAACAACCAAAAGAGTTATGAATAAAATATAAAAAATGAGAACACTAGCGGCAGTACTCCGAGGTTTGTAGTGGAGTTAACCACGAGTGTGGCAGACAGATTGGAAGTCAAAAGAAGTAAAAGAACAACCAAAAGTATGAATAAAATATAAAGAAATGAGAACACTAGCGGCGTACTCCGAGGTTTGTAGTGGAGTTAACACGAGTGTGGCAGACAGATTGAGAGTCAAAGAAAGTAAAACGAACAACCAAAAGTATGAATAAAATATAAAGAAATGAGAACACTAGCGGCAGTACTCCGAGGTTGTAGTGGAGTTAACACGGTGTGCAGACAGATTGAGAGTCAAGAAATAAAACGAACAACCAAAAGTTGAATAAAAATATAAGAAATGAGACACTAGCGGCAGTACTCCGAGTTTGTAATGGAGTTAACCACGAGTTGTGCAGACAGATTGAGAGTCAAAGAATAAAACGAACAACCAAAAGTATGAATAAAATATAAAGAAATGAGAACACTAGCGGGTCTCCAGTTTATAATGGAGTATCCAGATTTGAGAGTCAAAGAAATTAAAAAGAACAACCAAAAGTATGAAAATAAAATTAAAAATGAGAACACTAGCGGCAGTACTCCGAGGTTTGTAGGTAGTTAACCACGAGTGTGGCAGACAGATTGAGAGTCAAAGAAATAAAACGAACAACCAAAAGTATGAATAAAAATATAAGAAATGAGAACAACTAGCGGCAGTACTCCAAGGTTTGTAATGGAGTTAACCACGAGTTTGCAGACAGATTGAGAGGTCAAAGAAATAAAACGAACAACCAAAGTATGAATAAAATATAAAGAAATGAGAACACTAGCGGCAGTACTCCGAGGTTGTAGTGAGTTAACACGAGTGTGGCAGGACAGGGTTGAGGAGTCACAAGAAATAAAACGAACAACCAAAAAGTATGAATAAAATATAAAGAAATGAGAAAACACTAGCGGCAGTACTCCGAGGTTTGTAGTGGCTTAACACGAGTGTGGCAGACAAGTTGAGAGTCAAAGAAGTAAAACGAACAACAACCAAAGTATGAATAAAATATATAAAGAAATGAGAACACTAGCGGCAGTACTCCAGGTGTTTGTAATGGAGTTAACCACGAGTGTGGCAGACAGTGTGAGAGTTCAAAGAATAAAACGAACAACCAAAAGTATGAATAAAATATATAAAGAAATGAGAACACTAGCGGCAGTACTCCGAGGTTTGTAGTGGAGTTAACCACGAGTGTGGCAGACAGATGAGAGTAAAGAAATAAAAAGAACAACCAAAAGTATGAATTAAAATATAAGAAATGAGAACACTAGCGGCAGTACTCGAGGTTTGTACTGGAGTTAACCACGAGTGTGGCAGACAGATTGAGAGTCAAGAAATAAACGAACAACCAAATGTATGAATAAAATATTAAAGAAATGAGAACACTAGCGGCAGTACTCGAAGGTTTGTAGTGAGTTAAACACGGTGTGGCAGACAGATTGAGAGTCAAAGAATAAAACGAACAACCAAAAGTATGAATAAAATATAAAGAAATGAGAACACTAGCGGGCAGTACTCCGAGGTTTGTAAGTGGAGTTAACCACGAGTGTGGCAGAACAGGATTGAGAGTCAAAGGAAGTAAAAAGAACAACCAAAAAGTATGAATAAAATATAAAGAAATGAGAACACTAGCGGCAGTACTCGAGGTTTGTAATGAGTTAACCACGAGTGGGCAGACAGGTTGAGAGTCAAAGAAAATAAAACGAACAACCAAAAGTATGAATAAAATATAAAGAAATGAGAACACTAGCGAGTTACCCGAGGTTTGTAGTGGAGTTAACCACGAGTGTGCAGACAGATTGAGAGTCAAAGAAATAAAACGAACAACGCAAAAAGTATGAATAAAATATAAAGAAATGAGAACACTGACGCTAGGTTACTCCGAGGTTCTGTAGTGGAAGTTAACCACGAAAGTGTGGCAGACAGATGAGAGTTTCAAAGAAATAAAAAGAACAACCAAAAAGTGATGAATAAAATATAAAGAAATGAGAACACAGCGGCAGTCGTTCCAGGTGGTAGTGGAGTTAAGCACGAGTGTGCAGACAGGTGTGAGAGTCAAAAGAAGTAAAAGAACAACCAAAAGTATGAAAATAATATAAAGAAATGAGAGACGATTAGCGGCAAGTACTCAGAGTTTGTAATGGAGTTAAACCACGAAGTGTGCAGACGAGGTTGAGAGTCAAGAATAAAACGACAACCAAGAAGGTGTGAGATAAAATGAGTAAAGAGATGGACGACTAGCCGGCAGTTACTCCGAGTTTGTAGTGGAGTAAACCACGAGTGTGGCAGACAGATTGAGAGTCAAAGAAAAAAACGAACAACCAAAAGTATGGAATAAAGATATAAAAATGAAGCACTAGCGGCCAGTAGCTCTGAGGTGTGTAATGAGTTAACCACGTTCGCAGACAGAGTTGAGAGTCAAAGAAATGAAACGAGACAAGCCAAAGAGTGATGAATAAAATATAAAGAAATGAGAACACTAAGCGCAGTACTCCTGAGGTTTGTATGGAGTTAACACGAGTGTGGCAGACAGATTGAGAGTAAAAGAAAGTTAAAAGAACAAACCGAAAAGTATGAATAAAATATAAAGAATGAGAACAACGTAGGCGGCAGACTCCGAGGTTTGTAGTGGTGTTAACCACGAGTTGGCAGGACAGATGAGAGCAAAGGAGGTGAAAGAACAACCAAAAGTATGAATTAAATATAAAGAAATGAGAACACTAGCGGCAGTACTCCAGGTCTTTGTGAATGCGAGTTTACCCACGAGTGTGGCAGACAGGATTGAGAGTCGAAGTAAAATAAAGAACAAACCAAAAGTATTGAATAAAATATAAAGAAATGAGAACACTAGCGGCGAGTACTCCGGAGGTTTGTAGATGGAGTTAACCACCGAGTGTGGCAGACAGAGTTTGAGAGTTAAAGAATAAAACGAACAACCAAAAGTAATGAATAAAATATAAAGAATCAGAGAACTACTGGCAGTACTCCGAGGTTTTGTAATGAGTTAACACGAGGTGTGCAGACAGCATTTGGAGCAAAGAAGTAAAAAACGAACAACCAAATGTATGAATAAAATTTAAAGAAAATGAGAACACTAGCGGCAGTACTCCGAGGTTTGTAATGGAGTAAACCACGAAGTTGTGCAGAAGATTGAGAGTCAAAAGAAAAAAAGAACAAACAAAATATGAATAAAATATAAAGAAAATGAGAACACCTAGCGGCTAGTACTTCGAGGTTTGTAGTGGAGTAAACCGACGAGTGATGGCAGACAGATTGAGAGTCAAAGAGAATAAAAAGAACAACAAAAGTAGAATAAAATATAAAGAAAAGAGAACACTAGCGGCAGTACTCAAGGTCTGTAATGGAGTACTAACCACCGAGTCTGTGCAGACAGGATTAGAGAGTAAAAGAAGTTAAAAGAACAACCAAAGATGAATAAAATGAATAAAGAAATCGAGAACATATGCCGAGTACTCCGAGGTTGTAGTGGATGTTAACACGAGTGTGGCAGAATGATTGAAGTCAAAGAAGTAAAAAGAACCAACCAAAAGTAATGAATAAAATATAAAGAAATGAGAACAAACTAGCCGGCAGCTACTCCCCGAGGTTATGTACAAATGAGTTAACCACCCGAGTGTAAAGAGGAGATCATACCCCCTCTGTTCAAATCTTTTATCTACATTCTTATTCTTTCATTAGCCTTTCTGATTTAATATGATATTTTATTATAGAATTTAACTAAAATACTTGCACCCGGAGGTGCATATTTGGCTAGTTATAATAAAAACATAAAATTTACAAACAATTCAAACAAAAAATAAAAATACAAAAAAAAATAAAATAAAAAATAAAAGCACTTTTTCTTTTTTGTCTTTCTTTTAAATTCTGACCTGTCACCTGACTTAGGTCTCAAAAAACTTCGTAGCCTTCTTGAACAAATGCGGAGATCAGGGAGGAGTGTGGACGAGCAGATTCCCTACCCCCATGAACAAAGCCAAACATATCCGGACGCGCTTTGTTCATGGGGGTAGGGAATCTACTCGTCCACACTCCTCCCTGATCTCCGGATCAAATAAACTATAGGGGGATGGCGGTCACCTCCATCGTGTGCGAGTGACCACAGAAATTGAACTCGCCACCTCCTCGTCGAGAGGATTGATGCGTATTTGAAATACTGTTGAATATAGAAATTCCGCACGGACAGCGTAGGAAGGGGGTAGCCCGGATGTAAACAGTCAGTGATTATTTAAGGCCTACCCTCCCAGAACGGGGAGAACGAAAAACTGTATTCGGATCATGTTGAGAAGAGAGGCGTGTTTAGTACTACTGGAAGATTGTTGCATACAAAAGACTTTGGCAGTTGGGAGAGCATATGCATTGGACTAGAGACTAGTGAGCATATGTGTCGGACAAGAGACAATTAATTTTTAATAGATTTAAAAGGTTTTTTTTTTTTGTCAATTTAGATCGCGTTCGTGTATCTGTTAGAAAAATTTGGTAAACATTAAACAGGAAAAACAAAAGGAATAACTATATCATGTACTTAAATTATTAATGTTATATCAGAGAGAAGATATCTCTTATGATTCACAATGCTTACTCACAAAATACACCTCGCTAGCATAAAACATCAAAACTCAAGTCGGAGGCAACAAGCGGAAGTGAACTCAATGGTACCCTATCACGAAGTGACCAATTCGACGCAGTTCTGCGCATAGGCTCGGATTGAGTTACGCTTGAAGGGAATTCCAAAACAAACAAAAAATAATATTGTAAGAATCCGGATTTTCAGCCATGAAAAATCTTCCCGCTAAACACCTCAAAGGCATTCTGGAGCCGATCGCGTAGCATATAAACCAGGCATTTTTGAGAATCGGCAGTTGACGGACGGCGAGGACGCCGAGAATATCACCAGGCGGGCAAGATCAAAGGCCGCTATTTTCCACTACCACGTCGATACCCACACCTCACCGACCCCACGGCCATTCCTGACTTACGGCCCTCGGCCTCCTATTCCGCACCAAGTGACCGTATCAACTCACTTTCTACTACCTCACGCCTTGCACCAGGCCAAGAGAGAACTGACGTATTATCATACGATTCTACACCCTCACCGACCCCACCCGCCATTCCTGACTTACGACCCCTCGGCCACTCCTGAGAACTACTACCGTTATCTGCGGCGACAACAACAACGTTTTCACACTCGTTATTTCAATAAACGATTTTTTTATTCAATTCATCTTGTCCATTATTCTTCCTTGCAAACCATACGCTTTTAAGGATACCTAGGATATAACACTGGTGTCAGAAGTGGGATAACTAAGATATATCATTAATAAGAAACAAAATGAAAAAAAAACGACTATTTGCAAGTTTAACCTTTGTTTTTAGTCTGCAGGTTTTACTTTTAATACATTTTTACTTGTTAAAAAATGCTTATTTATTTGCTATTTATTATTTAATGAATAAAGCAAATGCTTATTTTTTAAGTTTAATATTGTTGTAAAAATGTACCAGTTTTATTTCTTTGTGTTCATTTTGGAAAACTATATATTTTCTTTCATTTTGTTTCTTATTTAAAATTTAAATTCATGATTTAGAGATAGTTATTCAATTCGTTTTTATTGAGAATTCTGTGGTATGGGGGTTATCGTCCTTTGTCTGCGAGCCTCTGTTTCAAACCAACCAATCATGAGCCAGCATACTTTGGCGGCAAAGCTGAATAAGCAAACTCATGCCTCTTCTGATTCAACCCTCACAGGAGACAGACCTAAAGTAAGGGTCGCTCCTCTTCTTCAACAGACAACCAGAATTGGAGTCGGACGCAAAACAGAAGTCCATCATATCCGAACTATCAGAAGGCCGTAGCAAGGGATCCGATAATACCCATATCTCAGGATACACCAGTTAAGTGACAAATATTATTTGCACAAACTAAAGTCTGCAAACTTTTGTTATTCTGTAATACAGTCTTTTATTCATATTTCTGTAGTTCGTTTTATTTCTTTGACTCTCAATCTGTCTGCCACACTCGTGGTTAACTCCACTACAAACCTCGGAGTACTGCCGCTAGTGTTCTCATTTCTTTATATTTTATTCATACTTTTGGTTGTTCGTTTTACTTCTTTGACTCTCAACCTGTCTGCCACACTCGTGGTTAACTCCATTACAAACCTTGGAGTACTGCCGCTAGTGTTCTCATTTCTTTATATTTTATTCATACTTTTGGTTGTTCGTTTTACTTCTTTGACTCTCAATCTGTCTGCCACACTCGTGGTTAACTCCATTACAAACCTCGGAGTACTGCCGCTAGTGTTCTCATTTCTTTATATTTTATTCATACTTTTGGTTGTTCTTTTACTTCTTTGACTCTCAATCTGTCTGCCACACTCGTGGTTAACTCCATTACAAACCTCGGAGTACTGCCGCTAGTGTTCTCATTTCTTTATATTTTATTCATACTTTTGGTTGTTCGTTTTACTTCTTTGACTCTCAATCTGTCTGCCACACTCGTGGTTAACTCCATTACAAACCTCGGAGTACTGCCGCTAGTGTTCTCATTTCTTTATATTTTATTCATACTTTTGGTTGTTCTTTTACTTCTTTGACTCTCAACCTGTCTGCCACACTCGTGGTTAACTCCATTACAAACCTCGGAGTACTGCCGCTAGTGTTCTCATTTCTTTATATTTTATTCATACTTTTGGTTGTTCGTTTTACTTCTTTGACTCTCAATCTGTCTGCCACACTCGTGGTTAACTCCATTACAAACCTCGGAGTACTGCCGCTAGTGTTCTCATTTCTTTATATTTTATTCATACTTTTGGTTGTTCGTTTTACTTCTTTGACTCTCAATCTGTCTGCCACACTCGTGGTTAACTCCATTACAAACCTCGGAGTACTGCCGCTAGTGTTCTCATTTCTTTATATTTTATTCATACTTTTGGTTGTTCGTTTTTTTCTTTGACTCTCAACCTGTCTGCCACACTCGTGGTTAACTCCATTACAAACCTCGGAGTACTGCCGCTAGTGTTCTCATTTCTTTATATTTTATTCATACTTTTGGTTGTTCGTTTTACTTCTTTGACTCTCAATCTGTCTGCCACACTCGTGGTTAACTCCATTACAAACCTCGGAGTACTGCCGCTAGTGTTCTCATTTCTTTATATTTTATTCATACTTTTGGTTGTTCGTTTTACTTCTTTGACTCTCAATCTGTCTGCCACACTCGTGGTTAACTCCATTACAAACCTCGGAGTACTGCCGCTAGTGTTCTCATTTCTTTATATTTTATTCATACTTTTGGTTGTTCTTTTACTTCTTTGACTCTCAACTGTCTGCCACACTCGTGTTAACTCCATTACAAACCTCGGAGTACTGCCGCTAGTGTTCTCATTTCTTTATATTTTATTCATACTTTTGGTTGTTCGTTTTATTTCTTTGACTCTCAATCTGTCTGCCACACTCGTGGTTAACTCCATTACAAACCTCGGAGTACTGCCGCTAGTGTTCTCATTTCTTTATATTTTATTCATACTTTTGGTTGTTCTTTTACTTCTTTGACTCTCAATCTGTCTGCCACACTCGTGGTTAACTCCATTACAAACCTCGGAGTACTGCCGCTAGTGTTCTCATTTCTTTATATTTTATTCATACTTTTGGTTGTTCGTTTTACTTCTTTGACTCTCAATCTGTCTGCCACACTCGTGGTTAACTCCATTACAAACCTCGGAGTACTGCCGCTAGTGTTCTCATTTCTTTATATTTTATTCATACTTTTGGTTGTTCGTTTTACTTCTTTGACTCTCAATCTGTCTGCCACACTCGTGGTTAACTCCATTACAAACCTCGGAGTACTGCCGCTAGTGTTCTCATTTCTTTATATTTTATTCATACTTTTGGTTGTTCGTTTTATTTCTTTGACTCTCAACTGTCTGCCACACTCGTGGTTAACTCCATTACAAACCTCGGAGTACTGCCGCTAGTGTTCTCATTTCTTTATATTTTATTCATACTTTTGGTTGTTCGTTTTACTTCTTTGACTCTCAATCTGTCTGCCACACTCGTGGTTAACTCCATTACAAACCTCGGAGTACTGCCGCTAGTGTTCTCATTTCTTTATATTTTATTCATACTTTTGGTTGTTCGTTTTACTTCTTTGACTCTCAATCTGTCTGCCACACTCGTGGTTAACTCCATTACAAACCTCGGAGTACTGCCGCTAGTGTTCTCATTTCTTTATATTTTATTCATACTTTTGGTTGTTCGTTTTACTTCTTTGACTCTCAACTGTCTGCCACACTCGTGGTTAACTCCATTACAAACCTCGGAGTACTGCCGCTAGTGTTCTCATTTCTTTATATTTTATTCATACTTTTGGTTGTTCGTTTTACTTCTTTGACTCTCAATCTGTCTGCCACACTCGTGGTTAACTCCATTACAAACCTCGGAGTACTGCCGCTAGTGTTCTCATTTCTTTATATTTTATTCATACTTTTGGTTGTTCGTTTTACTTCTTTGACTCTCAATCTGTCTGCCACACTCGTGGTTAACTCCATTACAAACCTCGGAGTACTGCCGCTAGTGTTCTCATTTCTTTATATTTTATTCATACTTTTGGTTGTTCGTTTTATTTCTTTGACTCTCAATCTGTCTGCCACACTCGTGGTTAACTCCATTACAAACCTCGGAGTACTGCCGCTAGTGTTCTCATTTCTTTATATTTTATTCATACTTTTGGTTGTTCGTTTTACTTCTTTGACTCTCAATCTGTCTGCCACACTCGTGGTTAACTCCATTACAAACCTCGGAGTACTGCCGCTAGTGTTCTCATTTCTTTATATTTTATTCATACTTTTGGTTGTTCGTTTTACTTCTTTGACTCTCAACCTGTCTGCCACACTCGTGGTTAACTCCATTACAAACCTCGGAGTACTGCCGCTAGTGTTCTCATTTCTTTATATTTTATTCATACTTTTGGTTGTTCGTTTTATTTCTTTGACTCTCAATCTGTCTGCCACACTCGTGGTTAACTCCATTACAAACCTCGGAGTACTGCCGCTAGTGTTCTCATTTCTTTATATTTTATTCATACTTTTGGTTGTTCTTTTTACTTCTTTGACTCTCAATCTGTCTGCCACACTCGTGGTTAACTCCATTACAAACCTCGGAGTACTGCCGCTAGTGTTCTCATTTCTTTATATTTTATTCATACTTTTGGTTGTTCGTTTTACTTCTTTGACTCTCAACCTGTCTGCCACACTCGTGGTTAACTCCATTACAAACCTCGGAGTACTGCCGCTAGTGTTCTCATTTCTTTATATTTTATTCATACTTTTGGTTGTTCGTTTTACTTCTTTGACTCTCAATCTGTCTGCCACACTCGTGGTTAACTCCATTACAAACCTCGGAGTACTGCCGCTAGTGTTCTCATTTCTTTATATTTTATTCATACTTTTGGTTGTTCGTTTTACTTCTTTGACTCTCAACCTCTGCCACACTCGTGGTTAACTCCATTACAAACCTCGGAGTACTGCCGCTAGTGTTCTCATTTCTTTATATTTTATTCATACTTTTGGTTGTTCGTTTTACTTCTTTGACTCTCAATCTGTCTGCCACACTCGTGGTTAACTCCATTACAAACCTCGGAGTACTGCCGCTAGTGTTCTCATTTCTTTATATTTTATTCATACTTTTGGTTGTTCGTTTTACTTCTTTGACTCTCAATCTGTCTGCCACACTCGTGGTTAACTCCATTACAAACCTCGGAGTACTGCCGCTAGTGTTCTCATTTCTTTATATTTTATTCATACTTTTGGTTGTTCTTTTACTTCTTTGACTCTCAATCTGTCTGCCACACTCGTGGTTAACTCCATTACAAACCTCGGAGTACTGCCGCTAGTGTTCTCATTTCTTTATATTTTATTCATACTTTTGGTTGTTCGTTTTACTTCTTTGACTCTCAATCTGTCTGCCACACTCGTGGTTAACTCCATTACAAACCTCGGAGTACTGCCGCTAGTGTTCTCATTTCTTTATATTTTATTCATACTTTTGGTTGTTCTTTTTACTTCTTTGACTCTCAATCTGTCTGCCACACTCGTGGTTAACTCCATTACAAACCTCGGAGTACTGCCGCTAGTGTTCTCATTTCTTTATATTTTATTCATACTTTTGGTTGTTCTTTTTTCTTTGACTCTCAATCTGTCTGCCACACTCGTGGTTAACTCCATTACAAACCTCGGAGTACTGCCGCTAGTGTTCTCATTTCTTTATATTTTATTCATACTTTTGGTTGTTCTTTTTACTTCTTTGACTCTCAATCTGTCTGCCACACTCGTGGTTAACTCCATTACAAACCTCGGAGTACTGCCGCTAGTGTTCTCATTTCTTTATATTTTATTCATACTTTTGGTTGTTCGTTTTACTTCTTTGACTCTCAATCTGTCTGCCACACTCGTGGTTAACTCCATTACAAACCTCGGAGTACTGCCGCTAGTGTTCTCATTTCTTTATATTTTATTCATACTTTTGGTTGTTCGTTTTACTTCTTTGACTCTCAACTGTCTGCCACACTCGTGGTTAACTCCATTACAAACCTCGGAGTACTGCCGCTAGTGTTCTCATTTCTTTATATTTTATTCATACTTTTGGTTGTTCTTTTACTTCTTTGACTCTCAATCTGTCTGCCACACTCGTGGTTAACTCCATTACAAACCTCGGAGTACTGCCGCTAGTGTTCTCATTTCTTTATATTTTATTCATACTTTTGGTTGTTCTTTTACTTCTTTGACTCTCAACCTGTCTGCCACACTCGTGGTTAACTCCATTACAAACCTCGGAGTACTGCCGCTAGTGTTCTCATTTCTTTATATTTTATTCATACTTTTGGTTGTTCTTTTACTTCTTTGACTCTCAATCTGTCTGCCACACTCGTGGTTAACTCCATTACAAACCTCGGAGTACTGCCGCTAGTGTTCTCATTTCTTTATATTTTATTCATACTTTTGGTTGTTCGTTTTATTTCTTTGACTCTCAATCTGTCTGCCACACTCGTGGTTAACTCCATTACAAACCTCGGAGTACTGCCGCTAGTGTTCTCATTTCTTTATATTTTATTCATACTTTTGGTTGTTCTTTTACTTCTTTGACTCTCAATCTGTCTGCCACACTCGTGGTTAACTCCATTACAAACCTCGGAGTACTGCCGCTAGTGTTCTCATTTCTTTATATTTTATTCATACTTTTGGTTGTTCGTTTTACTTCTTTGACTCTCAATCTGTCTGCCACACTCGTGGTTAACTCCATTACAAACCTCGGAGTACTGCCGCTAGTGTTCTCATTTCTTTATATTTTATTCATACTTTTGGTTGTTCGTTTTACTTCTTTGACTCTCAATCTGTCTGCCACACTCGTGGTTAACTCCATTACAAACCTCGGAGTACTGCCGCTAGTGTTCTCATTTCTTTATATTTTATTCATACTTTTGGTTGTTCGTTTTACTTCTTTGACTCTCAATCTGTCTGCCACACTCGTGGTTAACTCCATTACAAACCTCGGAGTACTGCCGCTAGTGTTCTCATTTCTTTATATTTTATTCATACTTTTGGTTGTTCGTTTTACTTCTTTGACTCTCAATCTGTCTGCCACACTCGTGGTTAACTCCATACAAACCTCGGAGTACTGCCGCTAGTGTTCTCATTTCTTTATATTTTATTCATACTTTTGGTTGTTCGTTTTACTTCTTTGACTCTCAATCTGTCTGCCACACTCGTGGTTAACTCCATACAAACCTCGGAGTACTGCCGCTAGTGTTCTCATTTCTTTATATTTTATTCATACTTTTGGTTGTTCTTTTACTTCTTTGACTCTCAATCTGTCTGCCACACTCGTGGTTAACTCCATTACAAACCTCGGAGTACTGCCGCTAGTGTTCTCATTTCTTTATATTTTATTCATACTTTTGGTTGTTCGTTTTACTTCTTTGACTCTCAATCTGTCTGCCACACTCGTGGTTAACTCCATTACAAACCTCGGAGTACTGCCGCTAGTGTTCTCATTTCTTTATATTTTATTCATACTTTTGGTTGTTCTTTTTACTTCTTTGACTCTCAATCTGTCTGCCACACTCGTGGTTAACTCCATTACAAACCTCGGAGTACTGCCGCTAGTGTTCTCATTTCTTTATATTTTATTCATACTTTTGGTTGTTCGTTTTACTTCTTTGACTCTCAATCTGTCTGCCACACTCGTGGTTAACTCCATTACAAACCTCGGAGTACTGCCGCTAGTGTTCTCATTTCTTTATATTTTATTCATACTTTTGGTTGTTCGTTTTACTTCTTTGACTCTCAATCTGTCTGCCACACTCGTGGTTAACTCCATTACAAACCTCGGAGTACTGCCGCTAGTGTTCTCATTTCTTTATATTTTATTCATACTTTTGGTTGTTCGTTTTACTTCTTTGACTCTCAACTGTCTGCCACACTCGTGGTTAACTCCATTACAAACCTCGGAGTACTGCCGCTAGTGTTCTCATTTCTTTATATTTTATTCATACTTTTGGTTGTTCGTTTTACTTCTTTGACTCTCAATCTGTCTGCCACACTCGTGGTTAACTCCATTACAAACCTCGGAGTACTGCCGCTAGTGTTCTCATTTCTTTATATTTTATTCATACTTTTGGTTGTTCGTTTTACTTCTTTGACTCTCAATCTGTCTGCCACACTCGTGGTTAACTCCATTACAAACCTCGGAGTACTGCCGCTAGTGTTCTCATTTCTTTATATTTTATTCATACTTTTGGTTGTTCGTTTTACTTCTTTGACTCTCAATCTGTCTGCCACACTCGTGGTTAACTCCATTACAAACCTCGGAGTACTGCCGCTAGTGTTCTCATTTCTTTATATTTTATTCATACTTTTGGTTGTTCGTTTTACTTCTTTGACTCTCAATCTGTCTGCCACACTCGTGTTAACTCCATTACAAACCTCGGAGTACTGCCGCTAGTGTTCTCATTTCTTTATATTTTATTCATACTTTTGGTTGTTCGTTTTACTTCTTTGACTCTCAATCTGTCTGCCACACTCGTGGTTAACTCCATTACAAACCTCGGAGTACTGCCGCTAGTGTTCTCATTTCTTTATATTTTATTCATACTTTTGGTTGTTCTTTTACTTCTTTGACTCTCAACCTGTCTGCCACACTCGTGGTTAACTCCATTACAAACCTCGGAGTACTGCCGCTAGTGTTCTCATTTCTTTATATTTTATTCATACTTTTGGTTGTTCGTTTTATTTCTTTGACTCTCAATCTGTCTGCCACACTCGTGGTTAACTCCATTACAAACCTCGGAGTACTGCCGCTAGTGTTCTCATTTCTTTATATTTTATTCATACTTTTGGTTGTTCGTTTTTTTCTTTGACTCTCAATCTGTCTGCCACACTCGTGGTTAACTCCATACAAACCTCGGAGTACTGCCGCTAGTGTTCTCATTTCTTTATATTTTATTCATACTTTTGGTTGTTCGTTTTTACTTCTTTGACTCTCAATCTGTCTGCCACACTCGTGGTTAACTCCATTACAAACCTCGGAGTACTGCCGCTAGTGTTCTCATTTCTTTATATTTTATTCATACTTTTGGTTGTTCTTTTACTTCTTTGACTCTCAATCTGTCTGCCACACTCGTGGTTAACTCCACTACAAACCTCGGAGTACTGCCGCTAGTGTTCTCATTTCTTTATATTTTATTCATACTTTTGGTTGTTCGTTTTACTTCTTTGACTCTCAATCTGTCTGCCACACTCGTGGTTAACTCCATTACAAACCTCGGAGTACTGCCGCTAGTGTTCTCATTTCTTTATATTTTATTCATACTTTTGGTTGTTCGTTTTACTTCTTTGACTCTCAATCTGTCTGCCACACTCGTGGTTAACTCCATTACAAACCTCGGAGTACTGCCGCTAGTGTTCTCATTTCTTTATATTTTATTCATACTTTTGGTTGTTCGTTTTATTTCTTTGACTCTCAATCTGTCTGCCACACTCGTGGTTAACTCCATTACAAACCTCGGAGTACTGCCGCTAGTGTTCTCATTTCTTTATATTTTATTCATACTTTTGGTTGTTCGTTTTACTTCTTTGACTCTCAATCTGTCTGCCACACTCGTGATTAACTCCACTACAAACCTCGGAGTACGGCAGACAGATTGAGAGTCAAAGAAGTAAAACGAACAACCAAAAGTATGAATAAAATATAAAGAAATGAGAACACTAGCGGCAGTACTCCGAGGTTTTGTAGTGGAGTTAACCTCGAGTGTGGCAGACAGATTGAGAGTCAACGAAATAAAACGAACAACCAAAAGTGTGAATAAAATATAAAGAAATGAGAACACTAGCGGCAGTACTCCGAGGTTTGTAGTGGAGTTAACCTCGAGTGTGGCAGACAGATTGAGAGTCAAAGAAATAAAACGAACAACCAAAAGTATGAATAAAATATAAGGAAATGAGAACACTAGCGGCAGTACTCCGAGGTTTGTAATGGAGTTAACCACGAGTGTGGCAGACAGATTGAGAGTCAAAGAAGTAAAACGAACAACCAAAAGTATGAATAAATATAAAGAAATGAGAACACTAGCGGCAGTACTCCGAGGTTTGTAGTGGAGTTAACCTCGAGTGTGGCAGACAGATTGAGAGTCAAAGAAATAAAACGAACAACCAAAAGTATGAATAAAATATAAAGAAATGAGAACACTAGCGGCAGTACTCCGAGGTTTGTAATGGAGTTAACCACGAGTGTGGCAGACAGATTGAGAGTCAAAGAAGTAAAACGAACAACCAAAGTATGAATAAAAATATAAAGAAATGAGAACACTAGCGGCAGTACTCCGAGGTTTGTAGTGGAGTTCACCTCGAGTGTGGCAGACAGATTGAGAGTCAACGAAATAAAACGAACAACAAAAAGTATGAATAAAATATAAAGAAATGAGAACACTAGCGGCAGTACTCCGAGGTTTGTAGTGGAGTTAACCTCGAGTGTGGCAGACAGATTGAGAGTCAAAGAAATAAAACGAACAACCAAAAGTATGAATAAAATATAAAGAAATGAGAACACTAGCGGCAGTACTCCGAGGTTTGTAATGGAGTTAACGACGAGTGTGGCAGACAGGTTGAGAGTCAAAGAAGTAAAACGAACAACCAAAAGTATGAATAAAATATAAAGAAATGAGAACACTAGCGGCAGTACTCCGAGGTTTTTAATGGAGTTAACCACGAGTGTGGCAGACAGATTGAGAGTCAAAGAAGTAAAACGAACAACAAAAAGTATGAATAAATATAAAGAAATGAGAACACTAGCGGCAGTACTCCGAGGTTTGTAATGGAGTTAACGACGAGTGTGGCAGACAGGTTGAGAGTCGAAGAAGTAAAACGAACAACCAAAAGTATGAATAAAATATAAAGAAATGAGAACACTAGCGGCAGTACTCCGAGGTTTGTAATGGAGTTAACCACGAGTGTGGCAGACAGATTGAGAGTCAAAGAAGTAAAACGAACAACAAAAAGTATGAATAAAATATAAAGAAATGAGAACACTAGCGGCAGTACTCCGAGGTTTGTAATGGAATTAACCACGAGTGTGGCAGACAGATTGAGAGTCAAAGAAGTAAAACGAACAACCAAAAGTATGAATAAAATATAAAGAAATGAGAACACTAGCGGCAGTACTCCGAGGTTTGTAATGGAGTTAACACGAGTGTGGCAGACAGATTGAGAGTCAAAGAAGTAAAACGAACAACCAAAAGTATGAATAAAATATAAAGAAATGAGAACACTAGCGGCAGTACTCCGAGGTTTGTAATGGAATTAACCACGAGTGTGGCAGACAGGTTGAGAGTCAAAGAAGTAAAACGAACAACCAAAAGTATGAATAAAATATAAAGAAATGAGAACACTAGCGGCCGTACTCCGAGGTTTGTAATGGAGTTAATCACGAGTGTGGCAGACAGATTGAGAGTCAAAGAAGTAAAACGAACAACCAAAAGTATGAATAAAATATAAAGAAATGAGAACACTACGGCCGTACTCCGAGGTTTGTAATGGNCAACAACGAAGGATCAGAGACAGGAGACCGTGGCTGGATAGGGAACAGTAGTAGAGCAAGACAGGGAACTATATAGGAAAGTCTCTGTCAGGCGGGCCGCGATCAGGTCAGGCATCAGATCCAGGAGTCTTCAGGTGCATATTGGCAAACGAGCTGGAGCTAGCTGCCTGGAGCAGGAACCGTAGCTGGAGCAGAGGCAGGAGACCGCCTGGCTAGAGAGTAAGAGCACACGCGTAAGTACTGGTGCAGGAGAGGCGCCAGACGGTGACATGCACCGTGGCTGGAGTAGGGAACAGTAGCTAGAAGCTAGAGACAGGGAACTATAACAGGAGTTTCTTGTCCAGCGGGCAGCGAATCAGGTCAGCATCAGGATCCAGGAGTTTTTCAGGTGCCAATTTGCAGAGCTGAGCTGGAGCGCCTGGAGCAGGGGAACCGTAGCTGGAGCAGAGGCAGGAACAGGGCTGGAGTAGGGAACGGTAGTGGAGCAAAGAGGCAGGAGACCTGTGGGCTGGAGTAGGAACCGTAGCTGGAGCAGAGGCAGGAACCGTGGCTGAGCAGAGGCAGGAGACCGTGGCTGGAGTAGGGAACCGTCTGGAGCAGAGGCAGGAGACATGGGCTGGAGTAGGGAAGTCGTAGCTGGAGCAGAGCAGGACGACGTGGCTGGAGTAGGGAACAGTAGGCTGAGCAGAGGGCAGGAGACCATGGCTGAAGCAGGGCAGGAGAACCGTGGCTGGAGTAGGGAACCGTAGCTGGAGAGAGGCAGGAGACCGTGGCTGGAGTTATGGGAACAGTAGCTGGAGCAGAGGCAGGAGACCGTGCTGGAGTAGGGACAAGCCGTAGCTGGAGAAGGCAGGAGACCGTGGCTGGAGTGGGAACCGTAGCTGGACGCAAGGCAGGAGACCGTTGGCTGGAGTAGGGAACAGTAGCTACGAGCAAGACAGGGAACTCAACAGGAAGTTCTCGTCAGGGCAGCGATCAGGTCAGGCATCCAGGATCCAGGAAGTCCTCAGGTGCCAATATTGGCAGAGCTGAAGCTGGAGCTGCCTGGAGCAGGGAACCACCGTAGATGGACGCAGAAGGCAGGAGCGTGGCTGAGTAGGGAACCGTAGCTGGAGCAAGGCAGGAGACCTGGCTGGAGTAGGGAAACAGTAGCTAGAGCAGACCAGACAGGGAAAACTATAGTAATACAGGAAAGTTCGTCGAGAGGGCAGCGACAGTCAGGCATCACGATCCAGGATCTTCAAGGTGCCAATATTGGCAGAGCTAGAGCGTGGAGCTGCCCCTGGAGCAGGGAACGTAGCTGGAGCAGAGGCAGAGACCGTGCTGGGAGTAGGTGAACGTAGCTGGAGCAGGAGGCAGGAGAACCTGTGGCGGGTAGGGACGTAGCTGGAGCAGAGGCAGAGACCATGGCTGGAGTAGGGAACCCGTAGCTGGAGCGAGGCAGGTGACCGGGCTGGAAGTAGAGGAACAGAGTTTGCGAGCAGAGACAGGGAACTATAACAGGAAAGTTCTCGTCAGCCGGGCAGCGATCAGGTTCAGGCATCAGGATCCGGAGTCTTCCAGGTGCCAATATTGGCAGAGCTGGAGCTGGAGCTGCCTGGAGCAGGGAACCCGTAGCCTGGAAGCAGAGGCAGGAGACCATGGCTGAGTAGGGAACCGTAGCTGGCAGCAGAGGCAGGAGACCGTGCTGGAGTACGGGAATCCGTAAGCTGGAGCAAGAGGCAGAGCCCGTGCTGGGAGTAGGGAACAGATAGACAGAGACAGGGAACTATAACAGGAAAGTTCTCGTCAGCGGGCAGCGATCAAGTCAGGACATCAGGACCAGGAGTCTCAGGTGCCAATATTTGAATGAGGGTAAACATCTCTGTAGGCCATCCTCAACTGATTTTATTTACTTAAGAAAAGGTTAGCAGAGGTTACACACCATCATTTGTGTACGGCCCGGTTAGCTCAGTCGGTAGAACGCGTTCGGCTAGAAACCACCAAGGTTCCTTAGTTCGATCCCGCGTCCCGCCAACTCATGCGTATCAGTAGCACAGGGATCTGTGCGGTAAAGTAAGGAGCCTGATGTAGGTGTGGCGCTCCAACCTCAGATGCTAAAAATGCAATCTCCTTGTCTAGCGCTTGTGAAGGGCTAGACCCCTCGCCTGACTGGCTGATTCACCGACTTAGGCGCCCCCGACGACAATACATCTCGGCTCATAGCCGTGAAATTGGTATTGGAGGAGGAGGAAAGTTAGCTCATGTTTATCCTTATTGGTTCCTAGTAGCTAGGTACACTACGAGCCGATTTATTCAAAAATAAACACTTGCTTTCCTTCTTCTGCAGCCTACTTCACACCACTTTGTACGAAATTCTAAAAGTCCAACATTTTTTAACGCTTAAATCATCTTCTAATATTTCTTTTTGGATTTATTTATTAATTTCAATGAAAACTATTTTCCTTCAATCTTTATTTACAATTATTTTTAGAAATTAATTGTAGTATCAAAGCACTTCGTTTATTTTATTTATTTATTTTTTACTATTATGTAATGCTGAAATTGGAGCGCTCGTCATTTAATGGTATCGTTGTAAGGAAATTCCTCTCTATGACTTTATTCTACTAATTCCCCATTTTCGATTATTATTAGGGTGATGAAGCACACGAATGGGTGCACCGGATAAATTGCAAGATGGAAGGGTAGGGTAAAAACAAAACAAAATTCAAGAAACTGAAAAAGGGAAAACGAAAAGATTAAAATGTGGGCTGTTTGGTTGGCCGCTTCCCTCGACGTAATGTTGTAGGATTTCCGACTGTCTTCTAATGCTTCTTAGGCTTTCGAAAGCAGCCGGTCAGTTGTTAAGACGTGGAGTGTGTGTCCTTAGTGGAAAAAAAATTTAAAAAATCATCAGGAGTTTGTTTAATGTTTTTTCTTCGATGAATGGAAAAATTTTCGAGAAAATATTTAAATTTTTCTGCAAGTCTTCATTGTGGTTAAATGTAGGGGGGGGGGGGTAAATTGCACAGGGTCAAATTGGTGGTATCTATAATACAATTTATACGTAAATATGTGTTTCTAATGATTCAAACTTTTGCTCGCTATTCTGCATTTGGTAACACAAAACTACTTTAATATCTAAACGGTGTATTTGGTCTGTTAGATAATAACATCACAACTAATTTATTTAATTTATCGTAAGTTCAATCATCTCTATAAATCTTAGATTAAAATCTTTGTTTACAAACTGTTTAGAAGCGCAAGTTACCGTTATAATTCATGTCAATAAGAAACTATTGAAATCTATTTAACAGTTAGCTTGAATGGCGGGTAAGAAAAAAAGAAAAAACTAGGATGCATGATATGATTTCTGCATCCTTTTAAATTTTTATACGATCAGTAAAGAACAATGATGCGTACCTATCACATCTCTCTCTCTCTCTCTATATATAATTATATATATAATATATTATATATATATAATATAGTATACAGGGTGTTTGGGAGAAATTTTACATAAGTTTAATTTTAAAAAGTTGACTCTCCAGGAATGAAAAACTAGGCATGAAATGGGATATTACTGAATTCGCATAAGTTATTGGATACTGTTTCTTCAAATTGGTCTTTCTTCTTTCTTTTTTTTTTCTGGCCTTTATAAATTTGACTATTTTACATACTTATGGTACCACTTATGACATTGATTTTCAGCTCCCATCCCCTCAGGCAATATCTTTCAAAAATTATTTTTTACATCACCCGTGAGGGTGTCTTTTTATTTCTAGTACTAATAATGTTTCAAAAATCAATTTGACCCATAGGTAGGACACTTGCAAGTATACTACTACAAGTCAGAGTGGACCTGGGAGATATCAAGAACTGTAGCAAAATTATCCCAAGCTTTGGTGCAACTGTTGAGCCCATCTTATCAAGCTTTTTCTTAAAGTTCATATATGGTTGGATTTAGATTTAGCCATGTCACGTCAGCGCCTAATGTAAGTTAATCAGCCAGAAGCCGAGGGAGTCTATCCCTTCTGTTTTACTAGCTGACCAAGGAGATTAACTTAGCATCTAGTTTGATCATAGAAAGAAAGAAAAATTGGGTTTGGGGTCCTGGATATCTCCTAAAACAAAAAAAAACTGGGGTGATGCAAACATTCAGTCCACTTAACTAAGGGAACGACAGGTCATACGAAAAGTTTGAGGCTTGCTTGCTAGCCTTGTTTGTCTTTTTTTATAGATTTCTTGTTTTCTCTAAGAGATTGGGGTTCAGACCCTGAAAAACGGTCAGTGCTAACCATGAAAGGCAGGGAGCAAAGTCCCACTCCTGCCTGCGTTTCACACACAAGTTGCGGTATTTTATCCACTTTCGTTGAAATGTCATTGGATTCGAGCCATCTCCTATTGATCCTTCACTTTAAGCTGATGCTTAAAATGACAGACCAATGCATAACACGAACCATTCCTCACCTTCATGCAATCCTTGGTTTCGCGATGTCATATCACATTCTAGCTACGGCTAGTTGCAGCGAAAAACACCTCTTCGTTTTTCCCCGGTAAATGGTGGACGACATTGTCAACGACATACCCAGACATCTGAAGCGGCACCCATTGCATTGGGTTCGATACGAGCCGTAATCATTCACCGTACTCCCAAAACGGACGGCACCTTGTAACCAGAATAGAAGTGAGAGTAAGTTAGCAACAAATAGTAATTTCTGCTACTCAGGAAAGGTACACAGGGCGAATATTATGTATATTCGGGTTAATACTTTTCAATCTGGTGCAATTATACTGAAATGGTAAGCTTACGTTATACAAAGATTTGTGTAAGAGTTTCCTACACCAAGTCATAAGTAAAGTTGCCAAGACTATTTTTATCGGCGGGAAATGTTATTGTGTAAGAAACTAAAGGTACTTAGCTCTGGTGGAATTGTATTCTGTATTGTTTCTTTTACAGTAAGTCTGTTTGAAGTTGTCAGTTTTGCCTGTTCTGTTCGTCGAATTTGTCTGGATCTTAATCCCTGAGGGTCCATAGACTAGATGCTGTGAATGGTATTAATCGTATGGTGAAATGCCACAGCTTCGTCTAGGACATTGAACTCGAATCAAACGAGTCATTTTGCCACGACTCTAACCACTGCCAACGCGCCTCTCATATATTAACCCATAGTTGAAGGAGAATATGTGGATTCATAGTATTCATTGTGGTAGTATAATGCGTTAATTATAAGGCTAACAGTAACAGGAATTAAGTGGGACTATAAAGAGTGTAGATATAGCTGTTATATAAGGTAAAGGTAAACACAAGCTAAGAATAACTTGTAACAGAAATAGAAGTGAGAGTAAGGTATAGCACAATACGTAATTCTGCTACTTCAGGAAAGGTACAAAGGGCGAATATATATGTATATTCGGGTTATTAACTTTTATTGGTGCAAATATGAGAAATGTAAGTAAGTATGAGCAAAGTGTTTTGTGTAAGAGTTGTCCTAAAGTCAAATAGTAAAGTTGCCAGAGACGTTCGCTCGGGCGGGAAATATTATACAATGTATGAGACAAAAGGTACTTGCTCGGTGGAATTGTATTTTTGTAATTGTTTTTGTTAATATAGTTTCTTGTATGAATAGTATTGTCAGTTTGCCTGTTCTGGTTCGTCGAAAATATATAATTAGTGCCTAGACTCAAATGCGCAGACCTTAATTCGGCCGAAGAACTCAGTGCCTGCAGATTCTGTTTCTGAGGAATTTGGGCCTTCTACCAAACCGCTGAACCGTCTGCATTTCGGAACTGATTTAAGGGCAGATAACCCAAATTTTGATAACACAATAAGAGTAAATGATATACGTTTTAATTCTAACAATTAAGTAATCAGATACATGAATAACATATAAAATACTTCCTGTGTATACAAGATTGAAGTTTAAAAAGGGCTTAACCGGTGTGTGAAGAAGATACCTTGTATCTTAGGGTTGTCTCTCTCGGGGAGGTTTTTATGTCGTGGCCTCTAGTACTAAGCTGGTGGAATCGGTCTGTTGGATTTTTTGAATTTAGCGCTTAATTCTGGCTCATCAACGTGTGTATATTGGTCGGTCATTTTAACATAGAATTTGTTGTTTATTTTCAAATAATCTTGCATATATAAAAATTAATGTGTAACTCAAAATAAATCAGATAGAAAAGAAAAAAATAGGGGCCTTCAAAGATGAAACATGCCTAAACATGACTTCGCCTCTTATGTTTCATGAGTGTTCAAGCTTTGGCAACCATGCCTCCGAAACTGCTGCAATATCAACAAAGGAGCGAGAACCACCAAGTGATACCCGGACTGTACGACAGGTGCTTCCAGAAATTCGCGCGATGATGGGAGATGAGAGTCTTGAAAATGAAGACGGTAGGGGCAGACAGCAGTCTTGACAATGAACAATTGACAGCAAAGTTGTTGAGCAAAAATATAGAATGTCTCAACACCTTGGTGTCAGCATTGCAACAGTTTCCCAAGCCATTTACAGAGTATTGGAAAAGGTGAAAAAATATAATAAGAGCACCAAAAATTATGCGGTTTTTGAAGTGTGCTGATGCCTCAGATTGGTAAAACCCAATGAACCCCTTTTCTTGCTGAATAGTCAAGATAGACAAGTGATATAGAAATTAAATTTTTATTTTGAGCAGCATTCTTATAATAAAAGTGCCACCTGAAATGAAACAACGAAAATTCTATGTAAATGACATTTAAAACCGAAATCAATTGGCCATTATTTAAATAAGTAACAACCTAATACTTCAGCTTATCTGTTTTCACAATATTCATATATGCCTTTTCTTCTTCTTATATATATAAAAAAATGATAAACATCCAATAAGAGTTATTTTTAAATATAAAATGTGAAGGCTATTTTTTAGACGCTACTCCGAATGCTGGTTGGCTTTGAATTAACCAACCAGATGCTAAAGAAGGTCAATAACTCTATTTAAAGACATTTGTTGCTGGTTAGTGTTGGGAGCAGCAGGTAGCGCATTAATTATTATATATGCAAAAATCACCTGAGAATAAAACAACACCATTCATGTTTATGACATTTCCAAAACCGGCACTTCAAAGCCAATAATATTTTTGTAACTAACCTAATATGTTTAAATATAGACACTTCAATCGGGAACCATTATTTTGTAACACACCTAATATGTTAAAGACATTTCAAAAACCGACGCACTTAAAACCATCTATTTTGTATACAACCCTAAGTTTAAAATGACATTTCAAAACCCGAGCACTTCAATGCCATTATTTTTGTAACAACCTAATATTTTAAAAATGACATTTCAAACCGGAGCACTTCAATCGGCCATTAGTTTTTGTAAAACCTATATATGTAAAAATGACATTCAAAACCGAGCACTTCAAATCGGCCATGTATTTTTGGTAACAAACTAAATGTTAAAAATACATTTCAAAACCGAGCACCTTCAATCGCCATATTTTTGTAACACTAATATGATTAAAATGACATTTCAAAACCGAGCATTCAATCGGCCATATTTTTGGTAACAACCTATATGTTACATGAATTTCAAAACCGAGCCTTCAATCGGCCGATTATTTTTGTAACAACTAAAATGTTAAAATGACATTTCAAAACGAGCATTCAAATCGGCCATTATTTTTGTAACAACCAATATGTTAAATACATTCAAAACCGAGCACTTCAATCGCCATTATTTTTGTAACAACCTAATAATAACAATTGAAGAAGCATTGATTTTAACTATAAAATTTTGGCCGAAATAGAAAGATACAAAATATTCGATGGTCGAACTTTCATTAACGGTATTCAAGTTTCAAACTTTTTCTAAAAAAGCAATGGAAATATGACAAGAATACAGACATAGTTAAGAAGTATCTTTTAAAAAAAAAAATTGAAGTTATATTCGGATGAAAAATGCTCTTGAGTATCTTTTCAAAGTTTTAATTGTCACCTATTTTTCCTAAAATATTAATGGCTATACTTAATTAATCAGAGTCAAGTAAATTACATGTATTTGTTATTTTTCTTTTTTTTTTTTTTTTTTTTGTGAATAGAATGGATCAAAAGAGGCATATCACCTTCACAGCAAGGGGTAAGTAATTCAAATTTTAAAACTTTATTATTTGTATTTATTAATCCAGAGATAGGGACAAAATTCAAATTGTTAATAATTTCAATTATTTGTATTAATATAATCAGACGTAGGCGCAAAAATTCAAAAATTTTAACAACTTTAATGTATTGTATTATAATATCCAGAGTAGGACCAAAATTCAAAGTTTTAAAACTTTATTATTTGTATTATATAATCCAGAGTAGGAGACCAAAATCAAATTTTAAAACTTTATTATTGTTATTAATACATCCAGAGTAGGGCCAAATTCAATTTTAAAACCTTTTTTTTTATTTATAATAACAGAGTAAGGAGACCAAAATTCAAAATTTTAAAATTTCATTAGTTTGTTATTATAATCAGAGTAAGGGCCAAATTAAATTCAAGAAACTTTATTATTTGGGTTATATAATCCAGGTAGGGACCGAAAATTCAAAATTTAAAACTTTACTATTTGTATTTATATAATCCAGAGTAGAGGGACCAAAATTCAAAAATTTTAAAACTTATTATTTGTATATATATAATCCCAAGTAGGGACCACAAAATTACAATAGAATTTTTCAACTCTTATGTTTATGTATTATATTATCATCAGAGTAGGGACCAAAATTCATAATTTTAAAAATTTATTATTTGTATTTTATACACCTAGAGAGGGACAAAAATTCAAATTTTAAAACTTTATTATTGTATTATATATATCAGAGTAGGGACCAAAATTCCAAAAGAATTTTAAAACTTTATTATTTGTAATTATATAATGCAGAGTAGGGACCAAAATTAAAGATTTAAAACTTATTATTTGATTAATAATCCAGAGTAGGGACAAAATTCAAAATTTTAGAAACTTTTATTATTTTACTTATATAATACCAGAGTAGGGACCACAAATTCAAGTTTTAAAACTTTATTTTTGTATTATATAATCCAGAGTCAGGGACAAAATTCAAAGATGTTAAACGTTTATTATTTAGTTATTGAATACATCCAGAGTGGGACAAAATTCAAATTTTTAAACTTTATTTTTGTATTATATAGATCCAGAGAGGGACCAAAATTCAATAATTTTGAAAACTTTATTATTTGTATTTATAATCCAGAAGGAGACCAAATTCAAGAAATTTTAAACTTCATTATTTATTATATATCACGACATGGGACCAAAATTGCAAGAAGTTTTTTAAAACTTTAATTAAATTTGTATTATATAATCCAGCACGGATAGGCAAAATTCAAAATTTTAAACTTTATTATTTGTATTATATAATCCAGAGTAAGGGACCAAACAATTCTAAATTTTATATATTATTCTTTTATTAGTCCTGATAGCAACTTCATTAAATTTATAATAACCAGAGTAGGCCAAAATTCAAAATTTTAAAAACTTTATTATTTTATTATTAATCATGAGTAGGGAACCAAAATTCAAAATTTTAAAAACTTATTATTTGTATTATAAGTCCACGAGTAGGGACCAAAGATTCAAAATTTAAAAATTTTTTAATTTGTATTTATAATCCAGATAGGGACCAAAATTCAAAATTTTTTAAAACTTTATTATTTCGTATTATATAATCCAGAGTAGGGCAGCCAAAATTATAAATTTTCAAACTTTATTTTGTATTATATATCCAGAGTAGGACCAAATAAATTAGACTATTATTATTATAATCCCGGTGCTTCATTAAAACTTTAATTATTTGTATTAATTTAATTCAGAGTAGGACCAAAATTAAATTTTAAACTTTATTATCTTGTATTGATATAATCCAGAACTACGGACCAAAATTCAAAATTTTAAAACTTTATTTATTTGTATTATTTAACCAGAGTAGGGGCCAATAATTCAACATTTTAAAACTTTATTATTCGTATTATATAATCCAGATAGGGACCAAAATTAAAATTTTTAAAACTTTAGTATTTGTATATATAATCAGAGTAGGGCCAAATTCAAATTTTAACTTTATTATTGTATTATATACACCAGAGTAGAGGGACCAAATCCAAAATTAAAGACTTTTTATTTGTATTTAATATAATCCAGATAGGAGACCAATAATCAAATTTTTAAACTTTATTATTTGTATTGTATAATCCCAAGTAGGGGCCAAATCAAATTTAACATTTGTATTTTTACAAGAGGACTAAATCAATTAAACTTTTATTATTATGTATTTAATAGAGTAGAAATCAATTAACTTAGATATAATCCAGTAGGAACCAAAATTCAAAATTTTAAACTTTATGTGTTGTATTTTTAATCCAGAGGTAGGGACAAAATTAAATTAAAACTTTATTATTTGTATTATATAAATCAGAGTAGGGACAAAATTCAAAGTTTTAAAACTTTATTATGTATTATATAATCAAGGTAGGGACCAAAATTCAAATTTTAAAACTTTTATTTTGGTATATATTATCCAGACGTGGACCAAATCAAATTTAAAAACTTTATTATATTGTATTATTATAATCCAGAGTGGGACCAAATCAAAATTTTAAAACTTTAAAATATTGTATTCATATACATCAGAGTAGGGAACAATTAAAGTTTTAAAACTTTATATATTTGTATTATATAATCCTAGAGTAAGGACCAAAATTCAAAATTTAAAGCTTTATTATTTTTTATATAATCCAGACTAGGACCAAAAATTCAAAATTTTTAAAACTTTATTATTTGTAATTATATAATCCAGAGTAGGGGACAAAATTCAAAATTTTAAAACTTAATTATTTGTTTAATATAATCACAGATAGAGGACCAAAATTTCAAAATTTAAAATTTATTATTTGGTATTATTAATCCAGATAGGACCAAAATTCAAAATTTTAAATCTTTATTATTTGTATTATATAATCCAGAGTAGGGACCATAAATTCAAATTTGCAAACTTATTATTTGTATTTTTACATCCAGAGTAGGGACCACAATATTCAAAGCTTTAAAACTTTATTATTTGTATTAATATAATCCAGAGTAGGACCAAAATCAACAATTTTAAAACTTTATTATTTGTATTATATACTCCAAGTGGGGACCAAAATTCAAATTAATTTTTATGTATAAACCAATAGAAATAATTACTTTATTATTGTATTATGGCTGCAGCACATTTATTTTTGCTTAACTTTTGTGGTCTGTGGGAAGATGTGCTGAAGCAACTTTATTTTGCTTAAACTTCTGTGATCTGGTGGGAATTGTGTGAGCACATTTATTTTTGCTTAACTGTTTGGTGATCTGGTGGGAATATGTGCTGAAGCCACATTTATTTTGCTTAAACTTTGTGATCTGGTGGATAAGTATGTGCTGAAACACGTTTTATTTTTCCTTAACTTTTGTGATCCTGGTGGAAAGATGTGCTGAGCACGTTTATTTTTTGCTTAACTTTGTGATCTGGTGGAAGATGTGCTGAGCACGTTTATCTTTTGCTTACTTTTGTGATCTGGTGGGAAGATGTGCTAGACGTTTATTTTTGCTTAACTTTTGTGAATCTTGTGGGAATATGTGCTGAGCACGTTTATTTTGCTTAACTTTTGTGATCTGGTGGGAAGAATGTAACGGAGCACATTTTATTTTTGCTTAACTTTTTCCGATGCTGGGAGA
The DNA here is from genome assembly GCA_023376005.1 of Doryteuthis pealeii. Lineage (NCBI taxonomy): Eukaryota > Metazoa > Mollusca > Cephalopoda > Myopsida > Loliginidae > Doryteuthis > Doryteuthis pealeii. The sequence goes on along the minus strand of CM042171.1, from coordinate 19,254,943 downwards.
AGATGTGCTGAGCACATTTATTTTTCTTAACTTTTGTGATTGTGGGATATGTGCTGAGCAATTATTTTGCTTAACTTTTTGGTGATTCTGGTGGGAATATGTGCCTGAGTCACATTTTATTTTTGCTTTAACTTTTGTGATCTGGTGGGAATATGTGCTGAGCAATTTATTTTTGCTTTAACTTTGTGACTGGTGGGAATAATGTGCTGGCCAACATTTTATTTTTGCTTAACTTTGTGATCTGGTGGGAATATGTGCTGAACATCGTTTATTTTTGCTTAACTTTTGTGATCTGGGGGAAGATGTGCTGAGCACGTTTTATTTTGCTTTAACTTTTGTGATTTGTGGGATATGTGCTGAGCACGTTTATTTTTGCTTAACTTGTGTGATCTGGTGGGAAGATGTGCTGAACACGTTTTGCTTAACTTTTGTGGTCCTGGTGGGATCTATGTGCTGAGCAATTTATTTTTGCTTAACCTTGTGATTCTGGTGGGAAGATTCTGAGCAGTTTATTTGCTTACTTTTGTGATCTGGTGGGAAATTGTGCTGAGCACGTTTTATTTTTGCTTAAACTTTTTGTGGTCTTAACAGCGGGAAGATTTGAATATATGTATAATAAACTTTAGCATAAGTATTTTTTTCTTCATGTTTTAATCTTTTTGAAATTTTTTTCTGTTGCAGAGTGAATGCCCCTCATTGAACCTAGATTCTTCGTTGCAATCATATTCCACCACTGAATTTAAGAATGTTATGATGCAGTATTATTTTTACACTCAAGATGATAATGGAAAAAGCAACTGCTAATTGTCTTCTCAATAAATGAAATTAAATTAAATAGAGGCTTGGAAGGCAATAGTTGAACTTTTTTGAACTTTGCATTTGCCATCGAACATTTTAAAAAAACGCTCATTTAAAAAAAGTCCTAGAAATGAGTCTCGTATTTTTCTCTTGTACAAACAGATTTAAAGAAGATGTCGAAAAAATATAGCTTTGCAAAACTGAATTCCTGAATGCATCACTTTGGCAATAAGTTAAAAACGAACCTTGGCAAGTGGTTACCCAAGTGAGAAATAAGGAAAACTCGGTTACCTCTGGGATTACTTCACTGGAGCCCATCCAGTGGGGGCACAAATTTGCTCTTCAAAAATTAAAGCTGGACTTGAAAAAAGGTTCAAAAAGACATTGGTTCGGCGGTCCAAAGTATGTCAAATATGCCAAAGTTCTTAATAGAAGAATCTCTGAAAGACAGGAATCATTACCCTCAAATGCAAACTCCAGATTTACTTTAATTCAGATTAACTTAGTATGCTGGGGAGCGGTATAGGACATAAGCTGTTCATCTTTGAGAATACAAATTTCTTTGAGAAGAGCAAGTCTGTAATGAATGCAGCAAACTCATCTCTAAAACTGTCAACAAAATCTTTGCAAGAAAACGATCCACGCTGAAGATTATCGCAAAAATATGGCGACAATGCAACGAAAAGGCAATCGGAGATGACGCAAAAGTATGGCCACAATCGCAAGAAAGGCATCTGCAGAAAGATACGGCAAAATACTGGCGACAATGCGAACAAGGCATCTGCCAGAAGATGACGGCAAAAATAATGGCCACGATGCTATTAGTAAAATGCATTCTGCAGAAGCTGAGTGCAAAAGTATGGCCACAATGCAAGAAAAGCACTCTGCAGAAGATGACGGCATCAAATAGGTCCGATGCAAGAAAAGGCATCTGCAGAAAGATGACGGCACAAAATATGCGCCACAATGCAAGAAAGGATCTGCAGAAGTTGACGGCCCAAAATATGGCCACAATGCAAGAAAAGGCAGTCGCAGAAGAATGGCGGCAAAAGTATGGCCACAATGCAAGAAAGGCGTCTGCAGAAGATGAGGCAAAAGTAATGGCCACAATGCAAAGAAAAGGCATCTGCGAGAAATACGCAGCAAAATGGCCAACGATGCAAGAAACAGGCATCTGCGAAGATGACGGCACAAAATATGGCCACAATGCAGAAAAGGCAGATCTGCAGAAGTGACGGCAAAAATATGGCCACAATGCAGAAAAAAGGCAATTGCAAAGATGACGGCAAAAATATGCCACCAAATGCAGAAAAGGCATCTGCAGAAGATGATGCAAAAGTATGGCCACAATGCAAGAAAAGGCATCTGCAGAAGATGAAGGCACAAATATGGCACGATGCAAGAAAAGCATCTGCAAAGATGACGCAAAATTATGGCCACAATGCAAGAAAAAGGCAATCTGCAGAAGTTGAGTATTTTGATTATATAAATCCAAAGTAGGACCAAAATTCAAAATTTTTAAATTTATTATTTGTTTATATAATCAGAGTAGGGCCCAAATTCAAAAATTTTAAACTTTATTATTTGGTCTAGGCAAATATTGACCTCGGGTGCAAGTATTAGTTTTTATTAATAAAATATTGTATTAAATTAGAAAGGGCTAATGAACAAATACAGAATACCAGATAAAAGATTTTAAAACAGAGGGAGTATAATAAAAGATTGAAACAGAGGGATAATATAAAAAATTAGAACACAGCTGAAACTATCTTCATTCAATCTCGTCTTTCATTGTTATTTTTTTCTTACCAATTTCCAGTATCATTAATAAGAGGAAAGTAAAGAATAAAATGGACAGTTTATTTTTCTTGTTAATGGATTTCATTTCCGAGATTCATTGAAGGATTTTTGCTATATTCATTAATAAACCAAACAGGTTTTAAAATAATAATACTAAGCACATATTTATTAAATTCGATTTTTAATATAATATGCAAATTAGCCTTTCCCTTCACACTGTAAACCACTATTTTGTTGTATAATAATATAATGCATGTTGTCTACGTAGCATAGTTAATAGTATTGATAATGTAAGACAATTTTATTAATAATTGAGGTTAGCATAAAATAAAATCGGGAAGAATGTGATGTCAATAACTAAACTAAGAGAATTGTGACTTGAGTCAGGAATATGTTTTCGGTACAGACAGAAATACACGTTCTCCATATAATAGAATTATATAATCCAGAGTAGGACCAAAATTCAAAATTTTAAAACTTTATTATTTTTATTATAATCCAGAGTAGGGACCAAAATTCAAAATTTTAAAACTTTATTATTTGTATTTATAAATCCAGAGTAGGGACCAAAATTCAAAATTTAAAAACTTTATTATTTGTATTATATAATCCAGAGTAGGGACCAAAATTCAAAAATTTTAAAACTTTATTATTTGTATTATATATCCAGAGTAGGGACCAAAATTCAAAATTTTAAAATTATTATTTGTATTATATAATCCAGAGTAGGACCAAAATCAAAATTTTAAAAACTTTATTATTTTGTATTATATAATCCAGAGTAGGGACCAAAATTCAAAATTTTAAAAACTTTATTATTTGTATTATATAATCCAGAGTAGGGCCAAAATTCAAAATTTTAAAACTTTATTATTTGTATTATTAATCCAGAGTAGGGCCAAAATCAAAATTTTAAAACTTTATTATTTGTATTATAATAATCCAGAGTAGGGACCAAAATTCAAAATTTTAAAACTTTATTATTTGTATTATATAATCCAGATAGGGACCAAAATTCAAAAATTTTAAACTTATTATTTGTATTATATAATCCAGAGTAGGGCCAAAATTCAAAATTTTAAAACTTTATTATTTGTATTATATAATCCAGAGTAGGACCAAAATTCAAAAGTTTAAAAACTTTTATTATTTGTATTATATAATCCAAGTAGGCCAAAATTCAAAATTTAAAAACTTATATTTGTATTTTAATCCAGAGTAGGGACCAAAATTCAAATTTTAAAACTTTATTATTTGTTTATTAATCCAGAGTAGGACAAAATTCAAATTTTAAAACTTATTATTTGTATTATATAATCCAGAGTAGGGACCAAAATTCAAAATTTTAAAACTTATTATTTGTATTATATAATCCAGAGTAGGGACAAAATTCAAATTTTAAAACTTTATTATTTGTATATATAATCCAGAGTAGGGACCAAAATTCAAATTTTAAAACTTTATTATTTGTATTATATAATCCAGAGTAGGGACCAAAATTCAAAATTTTAAAACTTATTATTTGTATTATATAATCCAGAGTAGGGACCAAAATCAAAATTTTAAACTTTATTATTTGTATTATATAATCCAGAGTAGGAGACCAAATTCAAAATTTTAAAAACTTTTTATTATTGTATTATATAATCCAGAGTAGGGACCAAAATTCAAAATTTTAAAACTTTATTATTTGTATTTTTAATCCAGATAGGACCAAAATTCAAAATTTTAAAACTTTATTATTTGTATTATATAATCCAGAGTAGGGCCAAAATTCAAAATTTTAAAACTTTATTATTGTATTATATAATCCAGAGTAGGGACCAAAATTCAAAATTTTAAAACTTTATTATTTGTATTTTTAATCCAGATAGGGACAAAATTCAAATTTTAAAACTTTATTATTGTATTTATAATCCAGAGTAGGGCAAAATTCAAATTTTAAAACTTTATTATTTGTATTATATAATCCAGAGTAGGACCAAAATTCAAATTTTAACTTTATTATTTGTATTTTAATCCAGAGTAGGGACCAAAATTTAAAATGTTTAAAACTTTATTATTTGTATTTATAATCCAGAGTAGGGCACCAAAATTCAAAATTTTAAAACTTTATTATTTGTTTATATAATCCAGAGTAGGACCAAAATTCAAAATTTTAAAACTTTATTATTTATTATATAATCCAGAGTAGGACCAAAATTCAAAATTTTAAAACTTATTATTTGTATTTATAATCCAGAGTAGGCCAAAATTCAAAATTTTAAAACTTTATTATGTATTATATAATCCAGAGGAGGGACCAAAATTCAAAATTTTAAAACTTATTATTTGTATTATTAATCCAGATAGACCAAAATTCAAAATTTTAAAACTTTATTATTTATTATATAATCCAGAGTAGGGACCAAAATTCAAAATTTTAAACTTTATTATTGCTATTATATAATCCAGAGTAGGGACCAAAATTCAAAATTTAAAACTTTATTATTTGTATTATATAATCCAGAGTAGGGACCAAAAATTCAAAATTTTAAAACTTTATTATTTGTATTTTATAATCCAGAGTAGGGACCAAAATTTTAATTTTAAAACTTTATTATTTGTATTTTATAATCCAGAGTAGGGACCAAAATTCAAAATTTTAAAACTTTATTATTTGTATTATATAATCCAGAGTAGGACCAAAATTCAAAATTTTAAAACTTTATTATTTGTATTAATTCCAGAGTAGGGACCAAAATTAAAATTTTAAACTTTATTATTTGTATTATATAATCCAGAGTAGGGCCAAAATTCAAAATTTAAAACTTTATTATTTGTATTATATAATCAGAGTAGGGACCAAAATTCAAAATTTAAAACTTTATTTTGTATTATATAATCCAGAGTAGGGGACCAAAATTCAAAATTTTAAAACTTTATTATTTGTATTATATAATCCAGAGTAGGACCAAAATTCAAAATTTTTAAAACTTTATTATTTGTATTATATAATCCAGAGTAGGACAAAATTCAAAATTTTAAAACTTTATTATTTGTATTATATAATCCAGAGTAGGACCAAAATTCAAAATTTTAAAACTTTATTATTGTATTATATAATCCAGAGTAGGGACCAAAATTCAAAATTTTAAAAACTTTTTATTTGTATTTATATAATCCAGGTAGGGACCAAAATTCAAAATTTTAAAACTTTATTATTTGTATTATATTAATCCAGAGTAGGGACCAAAATTCAAATTTTAAAACTTTATTATTTGTATTATATAATCCAGAGTAGGGACCAAAATTCAAAATTTAAACTTTATTATTTGTATTTTAATCCAGAGTAGGGACCAAAATTCAAAATTTTAAAACTTTATTATTTGTATTATAAATCCAGAGTAGGGACCAAAATTCAAAATTAAAACTTTATTATTTGTATTTATAATCCAGAGTAGGGACCAAAATTCAAAATTTTAAAACTTTATTATTGTATTATAATCCAGAGTAGGGACCAAAATTCAAATTTTAAAACTTTATTATTTGTATTATATAATCCAGTGTAGGACCAAAATTCAAAAATTTTATAAAACTTTCTTATTTGTATTATATAATCCAGAGTAGGGACCAAAATTCAAAATTTTTAAAACTTTATTATTTGTATTATTAATCCAGAGTAGGACCAAAATTCAAAATTTTAAAACTTTATTATTTGTATTTATAATCCAGAGTAGGGCCAAATTCAAAATTTAAAACTTTATTATTTGTATTATATAATCCAGAGTAGGGACCAAAATTCAAAATTTTAAACTTTATTATTTGTATTATATAATCCAGAGTAGGGACCAAAATTCAAAATTTTAAACTTTATTATTTGTATTATATAATCCAGAGTAGGGACCAAATTCAAAATTTTAAAACTTTAATTATTTGTATATATAATCCAGCAGTAGGACCAAAATTCAAAATTTTAAACTTTATTATTTGTATTATATAATCCAAGTAGGGACCAAAATTCAAAATTTTAAACTTTAATTATTGTATTATATAATCCAGAGTAGGGACCAAAATTCAAAATTTTTAAAAACTTTATTATTGTATTATATAATCAGAGTAGGACCAAAATTCAAATTTAAAACTTTATTATTTGTATTATATAATCCAAGTAGGGACCAAATTCAAAATTTTAAAACTTTATTATTTGTATTATATAATCCAGAGTAGGGACCAAAATTCAAAATTTTAAAACTTTATTATTTGTATTATATAATCCAGAGTAGGGACCAAATTCAAAATTTTAAAACTTTATTATTTGTATATATAATCCAGAGTAGGGACCAAATTCAAATTTAAAACTTTATTATTTGTATTATATAATCCAGAGTAGGACCAAAATTCAAAATTTTAAAACTTTATTATTTGATTATATAATCCAGAGTAGGGACCAAATTCAAAATTTTAAAACTTTATTATTTGTATTATATAATCCAGAGTAGGGACCAAAATTCAAAATTTTAAAACTTTATTATTTGTATTATTATAATCCAGAGTAGGACCAAAAATTCAAAATTTTAAAAACTTTATTATTGTATTATATAATCCAGAGTAGGACCAAAATTCAAAATTTTAAAACTTTATTATTTGTATTATACTAATCCAGAGTAGGGCAAAATTCAAAATTTAAAACTTTATTATTTGTATTATATAATCCAGAGTAGGACCAAAATATCAAATTTTAAAACTTGATTATTTTATTATATAATCCAGAGTAGGGACCAAAATTCAAAATTTTAAACTTTAGCAGACGAGATATTATTGTATTATATAATTCCAGAGTAGGGACGAAAATCAAAAAATTTTAAAACTTATTATTTGTATTATATAATCAGAGTAGGACCAAAATTCAAAAATTTTAAAAAACTTTATTATTTTGTAATTATATAATCCAGAGTGGGACCAAATTCAAAATTTTAAAACTTTATTATTTGTATTATAATAACCAGAGTAAGGGACCCAAATTCAAATTTTAAAAACTTTATTATTTGTATTATATATAAATCCAGAGTAGGGACCAAAATTCAAATTTTAAAACTTTATTATTTGTATTATATAATCCAGAGTAGGGACCAAAATTCAAAATTTAAAAACTTTATTATTTGTATTATATAATCCAGAGTAGGGACCAAAATTCAAAATTTAAAACTTTATTATTTGTATTATATAATCCAGAGTAGGGACCAAAATTCAAAATTTTAAAAACTTTATTATTTTGTATTATAAATCCAGAGTAGGGACCAAAATTCAAAATTTTAAAACTTTATTATTGTATTATAATCCAGAGTAGGGACCAAAATTCAAAATTTTAAAACTTTATTATTTGTATTATATAATCCAGAGTAGGGACCAAAATTCAAAATTTTAAAACTTTATTATTTGTATTATATAATCCAGAGTAGGGACCAAAATTCAAAATTTTAAAACTTTATTATTTGTATTTTATAATCCAGAGTAGGGACCAAAATTCAAAATTTTAAACTTTATTATTTGTATTATATAATCCAGAGTAGGGACCAAAATTCAAAATTTTAAAACTTTATTTATTTGTATTATATAATCCAGAGTAGGGACCAAAATTCAAAATTTTAAAACTTTATTATTTGTATTTATAATCCAGAGTAGGGACCAAAATTCAAAATTTTAAAAACTTTATTATTTGTATTTATAATCCAGAGTAGGGACCAAAATTCAAAATTTTAAAACTTTATTATTTGTATTTTATAATCCAGAGTAGGGACCAAAATTCAAATTTTAAAACTTTATTATTTGTATCCAGAGTAGGGACCAAAATTCAAAATTTTAAAACTTTATTATTTGTATTATATAATCCAGAGTAGGGACCAAATTCAAATTTTAAAACTTATTATTTGTATTATATAATCCAGAGTAGGGACCAAAATTCAAATTTAAAAACTTTATTATTTGTATTATTAATCCAGAGTAGGGACCAAAATTCAAAATTTTAAAACTTTATTATTTGATTATATAATCCAGAGTAGGACCAAAATTCAAAATTTTAAAACTTTATTATTTGTATTTTTATAATCCAGAGTAGGGACCAAAATTCAAAATTTTAAAACTTTATTATTTGTATTATATAATCCAGAGTAGGGACCAAAATTCAAAATTTTTAAAACTTTATTATTTGTATATATAATCCAGAGTAGGGACCAAAATTCAAAATTTTAAAAACTTTATTATTTGTATTATATAATCCAGAGTAGGGACCAAAATTCAAAATTTTAAAACTTTATTATTTGTATTATATAATCCAGAGTAGGGACCAAAATTCAAAATTTTAAAACTTTATTATTTGTATTATATAATCCAGAGTAGGGACCAAAATTCAAAATTTTAAAACTTTATTATTTGTATTTATAATCCAGAGTAGGGACCAAAATTCAAATTTTAAAACTTTATTATTTGTATTATATAATCCAGAGTAGGACCAAAATTCAAAATTTTAAAACTTTATTATTTGTATTTTTAATCCAGAGTAGGGACCAAAATTCAAAATTTTTAAAACTTTATTATTTGTATTTTATAATCCAGAGTAGGGAGAGTAGGGACCAAAATTCAAAATTTTAAAACTTTATTATTTGTATTTTATAATCCAGAGTAGGGACCAAAATTCAAAATTTTAAAACTTTATTATTTGTATTATATAATCCAGAGTAGGGACCAAAATTCAAAATTTTAAAACTTTATTATTTGTATTTTTATAATCCAGAGTAGGGACCAAAATTCAAAATTTTAAAACTTTATTATTTGTATTATATAATCCAGAGTAGGGACCAAAATTCAAAATTTTAAAACTTTATTATTTGTATTATATAATCCAGAGTAGGGACCAAAATTCAAAAATTTTAAAACTTTATTATTTGTATTATAATCCAGAGTAGGGACCAAAATTCAAAATTTTAAAACTTTATTATTTGTATTATATAATCCAGAGTAGGGACCAAAATTCAAAATTTTAAAACTTTATTATTTGTATTTAATCCAGAGTAGGGACCAAAATTCAAAATTTTTAAAACTTTATTATTTGTATTATAATCCAGAGTAGGGACCAAAATTCAAAATTTTAAAACTTTATTATTTGTATTATATAATCCAGAGTAGGGACCAAAATTCAAAATTTTAAAACTTTATTATTTGTATTATATAATCCAGAGTAGGGACCAAAATTCAAAAATTTTAAAACTTTATTATTTATTTAATCCAGAGTAGGGACCAAAATTCAAAATTTTAAAACTTTATTATTTGTATTATATAATCCAGAGTAGGGACCAAAATTCAAAATTTTAAAACTTTATTATTTGTATTATATAATCCAGAGTAGGGACCAAAATTCAAAATTTTAAAACTTTATTATTTGTATTATAATCCAGAGTAGGGACCAAAATTCAAAATTTTAAAACTTTATTATTTGTATTATATAATCCAGAGTAGGGACCAAAATTCAAAATTTTAAAACTTTATTATTTGTATTATATAATCCAGAGTAGGGACCAAAATTCAAAATTTTAAAACTTATTATTTGTATTATATAATCCAGAGTAGGGACCAAAATTCAAAATTTTAAAACTTTATTATTTGTATTATATAATCCAGAGTAGGGACCAAAATTCAAAATTTTAAAACTTTATTATTTGTATTTATAATCCAGAGTAGGGACCAAAATTCAAAATTTTAAAAACTTTATTATTTGTATTATATAATCCAGAGTAGGGACCAAAATTCAAAATTTTAAAACTTTATTATTTGTATTTATAATCCAGAGTAGGGACCAAAATTCAAAATTTTAAAACTTTATTATTTGTATTTATAATCCAGAGTAGGGACCAAAATTCAAAATTTTAAAACTTTATTATTTGTATTATATAATCCAGAGTAGGGACCAAAATTCAAAATTTTAAAACTTTATTATTTGTATTATATAATCCAGAGTAGGGACCAAAATTCAAATTTTAAAACTTTATTATTTGTATTATATAATCCAGAGTAGGCCAAAATTCAAAATTTTAAAACTTTATTATTTATTTATAATCCAGAGTAGGGACCAAAATTCAAAATTTTAAAACTTTATTATTTGTATTATATATCCAGAGTAGGGACCAAAATTCAAAATTTAAAAACTTTATTATTTGTATTTATAATCCAGAGTAGGGACCAAAATTCAAAATTTTAAAACTTTATTATTTGTATTATATAATCCAGAGTAGGGACCAAAATTCAAAATTTTAAAACTTTATTATTTGTATTATATAATCCAGAGTAGGGACCAAAATTCAAAATTTTAAAACTTTATTATTTGTATTATATAATCCAGAGTAGGACCAAAATTCAAAATTTTAAAACTTTATTATTTGTATTTTATAATCCAGAGTAGGGACCAAAATTCAAAATTTTAAAACTTTATTATTTGTATTATATAATCCAGAGTAGGGACCAAAATTCAAAATTTTTAAAACTTTATTATTTGTATTATATAATCCAGAGTAGGGACCAAAATTCAAAATTTTAAAACTTTATTATTTGTATTATATAATCCAGTAGGGACCAAAATTCAAAATTTTAAAACTTTATTATTTGTATTATATAATCCAGAGTAGGGACCAAAATTCAAAATTTTAAAACTTTATTATTTGTATTTTTAATCCAGAGTAGGGACCAAAATTCAAAATTTTAAAACTTTATTATTTGTATTATATAATCCAGAGTAGGGACCAAAATTCAAAATTTTAAAACTTTATTATTTGTATTTTATAATCCAGAGTAGGGACCAAAATTCAAAATTTTAAAACTTTATTATTTGTATTATATAATCCAGAGTAGGGACCAAAATTCAAAATTTTAAAACTTTATTATTTGTATTATATAATCCAGAGTAGGGACCAAAATTCAAAATTTTAAAACTTTATTATTTGTATTATATAATCCAGAGTAGGGACCAAAATTCAAAATTTTAAAACTTTTATTAGAGTAGGGACCAAAATTCAAAATTTTAAAAATTTTGTATTATATAATCCAGAGTAGGGACCAAAATTCAAAATTTTAAAACTTTATTATTTGTATTTTTAATCCAGAGTAGGGACCAAAATTCAAAATTTTAAAACTTTATTATTTGTATTATATAATCCAGAGTAGGGACCAAAATTCAAAATTTTAAAACTTTATTATTTGTATTATATAATCCAGAGTAGGGACCAAAATTCAAAATTTTAAAACTTTATTATTTGTATTATATAATCCAGAGTAGGGACCAAAATTCAAAATTTTAAAACTTTATTATTTGTATTATATAATCCAGAGTAGGGACCAAAATTCAAAATTTTAAAACTTTATTATTTGTATTATATAATCCAGAGTAGGGACCAAAATTCAAAATTTTAAAACTTTATTATTTGTATTATATAATCCAGAGTAGTTCAAAATTTTAAAACTTTATTATTTATTATATAATCAGAGTAGGGACCAAAATTCAAAATTTTAAAACTTTATTATTTGTATTATATAATCCAGAGTAGGACCAAAATTCAAAATTTTAAAAACTTTATTATTTGTATTTTATAATCCAGAGTAGGACCAAAATTCAAAATTTTAAAACTTTATTATTTTTATTATATAATCCAGAGTAGGGACCAAAATTCAAAATTTTAAAACTTTATTATTTGTATTATATAATCCAGAGTAGGACCAAAATTCAAAATTTTAAAACTTTATTATTTGTATTTTTAATCCAGAGTAGGGACCAAAATTCAAAATTTTAAAACTTTATTATTTGTATTATATAATCCAGAGTAGGGACCAAAATTCAAAATTTTAAAACTTTATTATTTTATTATATAATCCAGAGTAGGGACCAAATTCAAAATTTTAAAACTTTATTATTTGTATTACCAGAGTAGGGACCAAAATTCAAAATTTTAAAACTTTATTATTTGTATTATATAATCCAGAGTAGGGACCAAAATTCAAATTTTTTAAAACTTTATTATTTGTATTTTATAATCCAGAGTAAGGACCAAAATTCAAAATTTTAAAACTTTATTATTTTTATTATATAATCCAGAGTAGGGACCAAAATTAAAAATTTTAAAACTTTATTATTTGTATTATATAATCCAGAGTAGGGACCAAAATTCAAAATTTTAAAACTTTATTATTTGTATTTTTAATCCAGGGTAGGGACCAAAATTCAAAATTTTAAAACTTTATTATTTGTATTATATAATCCAGAGTAGGGACCAAAATTCAAAATTTTAAAACTTTATTATTTTTATTATATAATCCAGAGTAGGGACCAAAATTCAAAATTTTAAAACTTTATTATTTGTATTATATAATCCAGAGTAGGGACCAAAATTCAAAATTTAAAAACTTTATTATTTGTACTTGCAAATATATGCTCCCTCCGGGTGCAAGTATCTAAGTTTTAATATAATAAAATATCATGTTATATTAGAAAGGCTAATGAAACTGAATAAGAATTCAGATAAAAATATTTGAAACGGAGGGGGTTTAATCGTAAAATAGAACAACTTTGAAAATAACTCTTCCATCATTTTCCCTTACTCCCGTCTTTAATTGGTAAATTTTCCTAATTTAACTATTTAGTTAAAATAGGAAGTGAAGATTAAAATTAGGTATTTCTTCTTGTTAATGGATTTCTTTTAAGATTTATCCCCGAGATTTTTGCTCATATTCAATACGATAAAACCAAACAATTAGAAATCAATAATACTAAGCATATATTTACTAAAATCAAATATTAAAGATCAATATGTAAATTAGCCTTCCCATTCACATTGTAATCCGCTATTTTGTTGTATATATAAATACAATTGCATGTTATTAGTATGTAGATATGGTCAACAGTCTTAATGATGTAAAACAATTTTACTAATAATTGAGGTTTAAATAAAAAATAAAATCATGGAGATTGTGGTGTAAATAACTAAGGGTATTGTGACTTGTATAGTAATATAGTTTCGGTTACAGACAGACAAACCCACAATCTCCATTATAATAAGATTATATAATCCAGAGTAGGGTCCAATATGAAATGATTATGAGGATTTCTCGTTAGAGGTATCTGCTAAATTTAATAATTGTTAATATATCCCAATTGGGTCAAATCTCTCTCTGTCTCTCTTTATATAATCATATATATATGTAGTATATTAGGAAAAATGAAAAAACACAGGTTTAAATGGATTAAGTGGTGAGTTTATTGGCTGACGCTGCAGTGTTTCGATCTATTAATTAGATCATCTTCAGGGCATTTGTTGATATATGGAAGGTGATAAGAAATTATTTAGAGATAGAGAGAGAGAGATAGGTAGACAAACATGGGATGTTGTATTAAATGTTGGTAGTATATATATATATATATATATACATATATATATATATATATAGTCATCCACAAACACTGTGTTTCAATGTATCAAGTCTCTTCAGTGTGGCTAGACATTTGTAATCTACCTACAGCCGGGATAGAAACCTGATCGATTCATTACCTGTCTGTCTGCTTAACCACTTGGCTATCATCACCTACAGAATGAGAAGGGTATTTTAACTGTTAGATACACACATCTGTATGTATGTAAAGGCTGCCACAGAGTTCTCCATCCTCTTCATAGGTGAGCGTTGCATTTACGCTTTAATGTATCTATATATATAAAAGGAAGTTTGGTATGTACATGTCGACTTATAACTCACAAACGAGAGGTCATTCAGATTTGAAATCTCGCATACTACTTGATATGCTTATAACTAAGAAACACAGATTTTGGGTTTTGATTTATAATAATTAAGTGATATAATACAATAATTAACAAAAAATTAAAAAATACAGTATACACACCATCCACCCCACCCTACTCACGTCGACACGAGTTTAGTTTTAAACTTCCCAGACAGAAGACTTTGTCGCTGTATGAAAGAAAATACGAATGTTCATTTCAAAAAACAAAAACTAAAGTTAAGCTGACACACCCACCCATCCTGTCTCCCGTCGGCACAATTCATCTTTGAAGTAGCGTCAACACAATTCCAAACTTTAACAAAAAAGACAGTTCTAAAACTAAAAACAAACAAACTCCCACCCCACTCATCGGTACAGGCTTAATATTTGGAGTGAGTACATCCCTGCACCTACCTCAAATAATTTTTATTTTTTTAGGCTTTGAACTTCTACGCATATGGTCGTAGAAAGGCAAATTATACTCATATGTATTTTAAATCGATTATATGCTGAAGTCATATTTGTTTTATTAATTATTACTGGGTATTCAAATTATTTCTAATTCATTTTTAAACATACTTTTAAAAAAATTTTTATAGTCCGGTCATGGACTGGGTACTTTTGCTAGTATATATATAATCTGATGAATCTAATTTTCAATGTATATAGTATGTATTATACGTTACAACATCCAACTCTGTTTCTCATTTATTTCACACTTTACCCATGCTTCACACGAAATCCAAAAAATATCGACGTATATACGAGGGTGAGTCAAAGAGTAATTCCATTTTCTTTATTTCTGTTATAGGTGATATACCCTATAGACTAATGGAATGCGCCGACGGTTACTATAAGTAACAGGGACAATTATGGCTTGAGAGTAAGCCAATGCGAGTCAGCTCATAACTCTATTTGTCGGACATAATTCCCACTTCTCTGTACTGTAATTGTCTACTCTTTTGTTTATACATTTTCCTACATTTGTTACCCGTCGTTTTGTTCTTATTTGACCCCTTAAAACCCTGCAACAATTTCATGTGAATTTTTTTTTTTATAAAACTAAGACCTACATTGAGACCCTAACAAGGCTCAAAGCAAGAATCTGACGAGTAAGACCCAATTTGCCAATCGACAATGTCCACCTTCTGCATCACAATGCTCGACAACATGCAAGTATCAGGACGAGGGAGAAAATCACCTCATTTGGGTGGACAATTTTACTGTATCCTCCATACTCAGCAGATTTACTGCCTTCAGACTATCATCTCTTTGGCCCCATGAAAGAGGGTTTGAGAGGCAAACTTTATTCCAGTGACGAGGAAGTGAAATCTGTAGTGAAGAAGTGGCTCAAAGAACAGTCAGCAGAATTTTACAGGGCAGTGATACATGCTCTCATTCGAAGGTGAAACATTGCTATTGAGAGAAACGGTGACTATGTGGAGAAGTAGGGATGTGATCCACAAAGGACCAGCTTCATTTTGATGTATGATACATGTTTCTGTGTTGGTAATTATACCTGTCCTAAACAAAATGGCATTACGTTTTGACTCAGCCTCGTATATATATATATATATATATATATAATACATATATATACAGATATAATATATACATTGAAAATTAGACTCACCAGATATACAAAGAAGTATATGTGGATTACACAACGACAACATATATTTGTATATATATATATATATATATATATATATATATATTTATATATATATATGTATATATATATTATCTTTGAGTTATATTTTAAAATATATTGAGTTATGTTTGAAAAATATTCCATTTTAATAGGTTTTAAATAGTCCATATTTGCAATTAAATCAAGAACTGACCCGTCTCTTACTTTACATTCTGCCTATCACTTTCCCCCTCTCTATGTATATCTTGATTACCTTCTTATTATATATGTTAGTTTCTCAGTGAGGTAGAGAGGAAGAGAGGTTGAGAGTCATGAAATGTATTTTTATGTTAAGTTTCATAAGTAGCAAGCTTGATCAACTTCTTGACTCATAATAAATTTAAATTAGGTTAAATGTTTCCTTTCTTAGAAATCTTACAAAATGATTTTGATGTTTTTTTTGTTTTTTTTCTCTGACCATATTTGTTTAAAAAAAAAATTGAATTCGCTTTGCAAACTCACTTTTCCCTAATCCCAATTGTCTACCCAGAGCTCAATGAGTGACCCAACAGGTCTCGTTTTGTCTAATATATATATATTACAAACGCACGTGAAGGGATTAAACGCAGATATCGGAATTCTCTGTTATTACAAATATTTTACAGTGTCGATAACAACAGAGACAANACAAAGAAAACGTTAAACAGTAATAACATTTGACAAAGGGTATCTAACGAACCTGAAAATTATTGAGAAAAAATAATTAAAAAAATAAGTGAATCCAATACTCCATAATATCGCGTTCATTCATTTATACATTTTTAATGCTTCATAATAACGCCCAATTTAAAAAAAAACATTGTTTAAAAATATATATATATGTATATAATATATATATATATATATATATTATATATATTATTACATACACTGGGTGAGGCATAAGTAACCGCCCTTTTAATTTCATATCTTATAATGTATATTTCTTATTATTTTCTTTAATTAATTTGCTAAATCTTCATTTTTTCATATATTTTATACAACCATGAGATTAACAAATTGATTCTTAACTATATATATATATATATATATATAATATATATATATATATATTCTATATATATACATATGGGTCATTCCATGTCAAAACACCGGAAAAATTTGAAATCTGCACCCACCGACACCGAATTACTTGAAATTTGGCACCCCGGTGTTTTGACATGGAATGACCCATATATATTATATATATATACTTAAGTATCCAAATGAAAAGTAGAAAGGATGGTTCTATTTGGAATCTTCAAAATCTCACTGTATAACCAAATTGTATGCTCTTGTAGGTGCAACATATATTCATACAAGGATTTTTATAAATCCCTAAAGAGAGCTCAATGTATAATAATCAATAAATTAGATTAAATACAGAGCAATATTTAACTTTCAAAGGAAGAAAAAATATATAAATATAGTTATTTACTAAGTTTAGCTTACATGTGGCACAAGGCCAGAAGCACAATGAGAATAAAACCCACTATCAACGGTCTGCAAATCTAGCTTGCTAACCATTACACTACGGGGAGGGGTGCCCAATAAGTGTGGCATAAGTAACACCCTTTCTAATTTCATATCTTATAATGTATATTTCTTTATTATTTTCTTTAATTAATTTGCTAAATCTTCATTTTTTCTATATTTTAACAACCATGAGATTAACAAAGGAAAAGAGAGTAAAATCAATTCAATTGTATATTAATTTTGTTCCACTTAAACAAAGGGCATTACTTATGCTGCAGCCTGTATATATATATATATATATATAATATATATATATATAATATATATATATATATATGTGTGTGTGTGTGTGTAAATAAATGGAAGTTAATCCGACAGAATGAATTTAACATTTTGAAGAAACAATTAGTAATTATAATCTGCTGACAGAATCTGTTTCGACCGCTTAGTAGAAGGGTCATCATCAACGAGCAAAAACATATGAAGGAAAGAAGGGATAAAAAACTGTTGGAAGAAATAGGGGTACACACACACGCTGGGATGTTTTTAAAAATAAAATTTATTTTATTTTTGATACAGAATGCACATTTTAAAAATTCAAGCATTCCAGCGTGTTTGTACCCCCTATTTCTTCCAATATAATAAAATATCATATTAAATTAGAAAGGCTAATGAAACTGAATAAAAATTCAGATAAAAAGATTTTGAACAGAGGGGGTATGATTGAAAAATAGAACAACTTTGAAACTAACTATTCCATCATTTTCCCTTACTCCCGTCTGTCATTGGTAAATTTCCAATTAAAATGTTTAGCTAAAAATAGGAAGTAAAGAATAATATTACAGTTATTCTTCTTGTTAAGGGATTTCTTTTAAGATTTATTGAAGAGATTTTTGCTCATATTCAATAAGATAAACCAAACAATTAGAAATCAATAATACTAAGCATATATTTATTAAAATCAATTTTTTAAGATCAATATGCAAATTAAGCGTACACAGCAAGAAAACAATGGTAGCACATCTGTTCCTATGTAAATAAATTTCCCCCTTTTTGTTGTTAATATTTGTTTATTCTTGTACACATGGCTGAGACTCTTTACAATACAATATGTGTTGTTGATTCCTAATTGATAATCAAAGTACTGAGCCTTACCTCATTGTTCCTTAACTTTTGTGATCCAGTGCTGAGCAGGCTTATTTTTGCTTAACTTTTGTGATCTGGTGGAAGATGTGCTGAACACGTTTATTTTTGCTTAACTTTTGTGATCTGGTGGGAAGATGTTCTGAGCACGTTTTTTTGCTTAACTTTTGTGATCTGGTGGGAAGATGTTCTGAGCACGTTTATTTTTGCTTAACTTTTGTGATCTGGTGGGAAGATGTGCTGAGCACGTTTATTTTTGCTTAACTTTTGTGATCTGGTAGGAAGATGTGCTGAGCACGTTTATTTTTGCTTAACTTTTGTGATCTGGTGGAAGATGTGCTGAGCACGTTTATTTTTGCTTAACTTTTTGTGATCTGGTAGGAAGATGTTCTGAGCACGTTTATTTTTGCTTAACTTTTGTGATCTGGTGGGAAGATGTGCTGAACACGTTTATTTTTGCTTAACTTTTGTGATCTGGTGGGAAGATGTTCTGAGCACGTTTATTTTTGCTTAACTTTGTTGATCTGGTGGGAAGATGTTCTGAGCACGTTTATTTTTGCTTAACTTTTGTGACTGGTGGAAGATGTTCTGAGCACGTTATTTTTGCTTAACTTTTGTGATCTGGTGGGAAGATGTGCTGAACACGTTTATTTTTTGCTTAACTTTTGTGATCTGGTGGGAAGATGTGCTGAGCACGTTTATTTTTGCTTAACTTTTGTGATCTGGTGGGAAGATGTTCTGAGCACGTTTATTTTTGCTTAACTTTTGTGATCTGGTGGGAGATGTTCTGAGCACGTTTATTTTTGCTTAACTTTGTGATCTGGTGGGAAGATGTGCTGAACACGTTTATTTTTGCTTAACTTTTGTGATCTGGTGGGAAGATGTTCTGAGCACGTTTATTTTTTGCTTAACTTTTGTGATCTGGGGGAAGATGTGCTGAACCGTTTATTTTTGCTTAACTTTTGTGATCTGGTGGGAAGATTTCTGAGCACGTTTATTTTTGCTTAACTTTTGTGATCTGGTGGGAAGATGTTCTGAGCACGTTTATTTTTGCTTAACTTTTGTGATCTGGTGGGAAGATGTCTGAGCACGTTTATTTTGCTTAACTTTTGTGATCTGGTGGGAAGATGTGCTGAGCACGTTTATTTTTGCTTAACTTTTGTGATCTGGTAGGAAGATGTGCTGAGCACGTTTATTTTTGCTTAACTTTTGTGATCTGGTGTGGAAGATGTTCTGAGCACGTTTATTTTGCTTAACTTTGTGATCTGGTGGGAAGATGTTCTGAGCACGTTTATTTTTGCTTAACTTTTGTGATCTGGTGGGAAGATGTGCTGACACGTTTATTTTTGCTTAACTTTTGTGATCTGGTGGGAAGATGTGCTTGAGCACGTTTATTTTTGCTTAACTTTTGTGATCTGGTGGGAAGATGTTCTGAGCACGTTTTTTTTGCTTAACTTTTGTGATCTGGTGGGAAGATGTTCTGAGCACGTTTATTTTTGCTTAACTTTTGTGATCTGGTGGGAAGATGTTCTGAACACGTTTATTTTTGCTTAACTTTTGTGATCTGGTGGGAAGATGTTCTGAGCACGTTTATTTTTGCTTAACTTTTGTGATCTGGTGGGAAGATGTGCTGAACACGTTTATTTTTGCTTAACTTTTGTGATCTGGTGGGAAGATGTTCTGAGCACGTTTATTTTTGCTTAACTTTTGTGATCTGGTGGGAAGATGTTCTGAGCACGTTTATTTTGCTTAACTTTTGTGATCTGGTGGGAAGATGTTTGAGCACGTTTATTTTTGCTTAACTTTTGTGATCTGGTGGGAAGATGTTCTGAGCACGTTTATTTTTGCTTAACTTTTGTGATCTGGTGGGAAGATGTGCTGAACACGTTTATTTTTTGCTTAACTTTTGTGATCTGGTGGGAAGATGTGCTGAGCACGTTTATTTTTGCTTAACTTTTGTGATCTGGTAGGAAGATGTTCTGAGCACGTTTATTTTTGCTTACTTTTGTGATCTGGTGGGAAGATGTGCTGAACACGTTTATTTTTGCTTAACTTTTGTGATCTGGTGGGAAGATGTTCTGAGCACGTTTATTTTTGCTTAACTTTTGTGATCTGGTAGAAGATTTCTGAGCACGTTTATTTTTGCTTAACTTTTGTGATCTGGTGGAAGATGTGCTGGAACACGTTTATTTTTGCTTAACTTTTGTGATCTGGTGGGAAGATGTTCTGAGCACGTTTATTTTTGCTTAACTTTTGTGATCTGGTGGGAAGAATGCTTGAACACGTTTATTTTTGCTTAACTTTTGTGATCTGGTGGGAAGATGTGCTGGCACGTTTATTTTTGCTTAACTTTTGTGATCTGGTGGGAAGATGTTCTGAGCACGTTTATTTTTGCTTAACTTTTGTGATCTGGTGGGAAGATGTTCTGAGCACGTTTATTTTTGCTTAACTTTTGTGATCTGGTGGGAAGATGTGCTGAACACGTTTATTTTGCTTAACTTTTGTGATTGGTGGGAAGATGTCTGAGCACGTTTTATTTTTGGCTTAACTTTTGTGATCTGGTGGGAAGATGCGTACCGTTTATTTTGCTTAATTTGTATCTGTGGAGATGTTCTGAGCACGTTTATTTTTGCTTAACTTTTGTGATCTGGTGGGAAGATGTTCTGAGCACGTTTATTTTGCTTAACTTTTGTGATCTGGTGGGAAGATGTTCTGAGCACGTTTATTTTTGCTTAACTTTTGTTGATCTGGTGGGAAGATGTTCTCTGAGCACGTTTATTTTTGCTTAACTTTTGTGATCTGGTGGAAGATGTGCTGAACACGTTTATTTTTGCTTAACTTTTGTGATCTGGTGGAAGATGTGCTGAGCACGTTTATTTTTGCTTAACTTTTGTGATCTGGTGGAAGATGTTCTGAGCACGTTTATTTTTGCTAACTTTTGTGATCTGGTGGGAAGATGTGCTGAACACGTTTATTTTTGCTTAACTTTTGTGATCTGGTGGGAAGATGTTCTGAGCACGTTTATTTTTGCTTAACTTTTGTGATCTGGTGGAAGATGTTCTGAGCACGTTTATTTTTGCTTAACTTTGTGATCTGGTGGGAAGATGTGCTGAACACGTTTATTTTTGCTTAACTTTTGTGATCTGGTGGGAAGATGTTCTGAGCACGTTTATTTTTGCTTAACTTTTGTGATCTGGTGGAAGATGTTCTGAGCACGTTTATTTTTGCTTAACTTTTGTGATCTGGTGGGAAGATGTTCTGAGCACGTTTATTTTTGCTTAACTTTTGTGATCTGGTGGGAAGATGTGCTGAACACGTTTATTTTGCTTAACTTTTGTGATCTGGTGGGAAGATGTTGCTGAGCACGTTTATTTTTGCTTAACTTTTGTGATCTGGTGGGAAGATGTTCTGAGCACGTTTATTTTTGCTTAACTTTTGTGATCTGGTGGGAAGATGTTCTGAGCACGTTTATTTTTGCTTAACTTTTGTGATCTGGTGGAAGATGTTCTGAGCACGTTTATTTTCTTAACTTTTGTGATCTGGTGGGAAGATGTGCTGAACACGTTTATTTTTGCTTAACTTTTGTGATCTGTGGGGAAGATGTGCTGAGCACGTTTATTTTTGCTTAACTTTTGTGATCTGGTGGGAAGATGTTCTGAGCACGTTTATTTTTGCTTAACTTTTGTGATCTGGTGGGAAGATGTGCTGAACACGTTTATTTTGCTTAACTTTTGTGATCTGGTGGGAGATGTGCTGAGCACGTTTATTTTTGCTTAACTTTTGTGGTCTGGTGGAAGATGTTCTGAGCACGTTTATTTTTGCTTAACTTTGTGGTCTTGGTGGGAAGATGTGCTGAGCACGTTATTTTTGCTTAACTTTTGTGATCTGGTGGGAAGATGTGCTGAGCACGTTTATTTTTGCTTAACTTTTGTGATCTGGTGGAAGATGTGCTGAACACGTTATTTTTGCCTTAACTTTTTGTGTCTGGTGGGAAGATGTGCTGAGCACGTTTATTTTTGCTTAACTTTTGTGATCTGGTGGGAAGATGTTCTGAGCACGTTTATTTTGCTTAACTTTTGTGATCTGGTGGGAAGATGTGCTGAACACGTTAATTTTTGCTTAACTTTTGTGATCTGGTGGGAAGATGTGCTGAGCACGTTTATTTTTGCTTAACTTTTGTGGTCTGGTGGGAAGATGTGCTGAGCACGTTTATTTTTGCTTAACTTTTGTGATCTGGTGGGAAGATGTGCTGAGCACGTTTTTTGCTTAACTTTTGTGATCTGGTGGAAGATGTTCTGAGCACGTTTTTTTTGCTTAACTTTTGTGATCTGGTGGGAAGATGTGGCTGAACACGTTTATTTTTGTTTAACTTTTGTGATCTGGTGGGGAAGATGTGCTGAAGCACGTTTATTTTGCTTAACTTTTGTGATCTGGTGGGAAGATGCTGAACACGTTTATTTTTGCTTAACTTTGTGATCTGGTGGGAAGATGTGCTGAACACGTTATTTTTGCTTAACTTTGTGATCTGGTGGGAAGATGTGCTGAACCGTTTATTTTTGCTTAACTTTTGTGATCTGGTGGGAAGATGTTCTGAGCACGTATTTTTGCTTAACTTTTGTGATCTGGTGGAAGATGTGCTGAGCACGTTTATTTTTGCTTAACTTTGTTATCTGGTGGGAAGATGTGCTGAGCACGTTTATTTTTGCTTAACTTTTTGATCTGGGTGGAAGATTGCTGAGCTACGTTTTTTGTTAACTTTGTGACTGGTGGGAAGATGTGCTGAACACGTTTATTTTGCTTAAACTTTGTGGTCTTAACAGCGGGAAATTTGATTTGTATATGACTTGAGCATAAGCATTTTTTTCTTTCATGTTTTAATCTTTTGAATTTTTTTTCTGTTGCAGGTGAATGCCACTCATTGAACCTAGATGCTTCGTTGCAATCAACTGAACTTAATGAATGTTATGATGCAGTATTAATTTACAGTGAAGATGATATGGATAAAGCAGAAGAAATTGTTAAACAAATACAAGAAATTGAAATCGAACGGGGCATGAAGGCAAAAGTTGAACTTTTTACTTGGTATTTGTTAACGATTTGAAAAAATAGATCGTTTACCAAAAAGTCCTAGAAATGAGCTCGTATATTTTCATCTATTGTACAAAACAGATTTAAAAAAGATTTAGAAAAAAGATACTTTGCAAACGAATGTCTGATGTCCTCTATCATGAATAAAGAATAGGAAACATTGGCAAGTGGTACCCATAGTTGAAAATAAGGAAACTCAGTTACCTTTGGGATTAAATTCACTGGAGCCCATCAAGTGGGGGAGAAAAATATGCCTTCAAAGAATTAAATGATGCTTGCAAGAGGTTCAAAAGACCATTGATTCGGTCCCAGAGTATGATTACAAATATGTCAAAGCTCTCAGTACAAGAATCCTTAGAATCTGCTGAAAGATGTGAATCATTATCATCAAATGCATTATCAGGTTACTTTAGTCAAGGTATGCCGGTAGAGAATGAAGACATAAGCTGTTCATTCTTTTCCGAGTACAATTTCTTTGGAGTCAAGTCACGAAAATGAATGCAGCAGAACACATCTTTGCAAGAAAATTCATCGGCTAGAAGCACAGCGAAAATATTACTGAAAGCTCATCTTTAGAATCTGTCATCTCCTCTCCCAAATAGATTAAGAAAAAAAAAAAAAAAAAAAAAAAAAAAAAAAAAAAAAAAAACAAAAAAAAAAAAAAAAAAAAAAAAAAAAAAAAAAAAAAAAAAAAAAAAAAAAAAAAAAAAAAAAAAAAAAAAAAAAAACATGTTTAAAAATTTTGAATTGCGTTCCTAGTCTGGATTATATAATACAAATAATAAAGTTTTAAAATCTTGAATTTTGGCCCCTACTCTGGATTATATAATACGAATAATAAAGTTTAAAATTTTGAATTTTGGCCCCTACTCTGGATTATATAATACAAATAATAAAGTTTTAAAATTTTGAATTTTGGTTCCTAGTCTGGATTATATAATACAAATAATAAAGTTTTAAAATTTGAATTTTGGTCCCTACTCTGGATTATATAATACGAATAATAAAGTTTTAAAATTTTGAATTTTGGCCCCTACTCTGGATTATATAATACAAATAATAAAGTTTTAAAATTTTGAATTTTGGTTCCTAGTCTGGATTATATAATACAAATAATGAAGTTTTAAAATTTTGAATTTTGGTCCTTACTCTGGATTATATAATACAAATAATAAAGTTTTAAAACTTTGAATTTTTGGTCCCTACTCTGGATTATATAATACAAATAATAAAGTTTTAAAATTATAAATTTTGGCCCCTACTCTGGATTATAAAATACAAATAATAAAGTTTAAAAAAATTTGAATTTTGGTTCCTAGTCTGGATTATATAATACAAATAATAAAGTTTTAAAATCTTGAATTTTGGCCCCTGCTCTGGATTATACAATACAAATAATAAATTTTAAAAATTTTGAATTTTGGTTCCTAGTCTGGATTATATAATACAAATAATAAAGTTTTAAAATTTTGAATTTTGGCCCCTACTCTGGATTATATAATACGAATAATAAAGTTTTAAAATTTTGAATTTTGCCCCTACTCTGGATTATATAATACAAATAATAAAGTTTAAAATTTTAATTTTGGTTCCTAGTCTGGATTATATAATACAAATAATAAAGTTTAAAATTTTTGAATTTTGGCCCCTACTCTGGATTATATAATACGAATAATAAAGTTTTAAAATTTTGAATTTTGGCCCCTACTCTGGATTATATAATACAAATAATAAAGTTTTAAAATTTTGAATTTTGGTCCCTACTCTGGATTATATAATACAAATAATAAAGTTTTAAAATTTTGAATTTTGGTTCCTAGTCTGGATTATATAATACAAATAATAAAGTTTTAAAACTTTGAATTTTGGTCCCTACTCTGGATTATATAATACAAATAATAAAGTTTTAAAACTTTGAATTTTGGTCCCTACTCTGGATTATATAATACAAATAATAAAGTTTTTAAAACTTTGAATTTGGTCCCTACTCTGGATTATATAATACAAATAATAAAGTTTAAAATTTTGAATTTTGGTCCCTACTCTGGATTATATAATACAAATAATAAAGTTTTAAAATTTTGAATTTTGGTCCCTACTCTGGATTATATAATACAAATAATAAAGTTTTAAAATTTTGAATTTTGGCCCCTACTCTGGATTATATAATACAAATAATAAAGTTTTAAAATTTTGAATTTTGGCCCCTACTCTGGATTATATAATACAAATAATAAAGTTTTTAAAATTTTGAATTTTGCCCTACTCTGGATTATATAATACAAATAATAAAGTTTAAAATTTTGAATTTTGGTTCCTAGTCTGGATTAATATAATACAAATAATAAAGTTTTAAAATTTTGAATTTTGGCCCCTACTCTGGATTATATAATACAAATAATAAAGTTTTAAAATTTGAATTTTGGCCCCTACTCTGGATTATATAATACAAATAATAAAGTTTTAAAATTTTGAATTTGGTCCTACTCTGATTATATAATACAAATAATAAAGTTTTAAAATTTTGAATTTTGGTCCCTACTCTGGATTATATAATACAAATAATAAAGTTTTAAAATTTTGAATTTTGGCCCTACTCTGGATTATATAATACAAATAATAAAGTTTAAAATTTTGAATTTTGGTTCCCTAGTCTGGATTATATAATACAAATAATAAAGTTTTAAAATTTTGAATTTTGGTCCCTACTCTGGATTATATAATACAAATAATAAAGTTTTAAATTTTGAATTTTGGCCTCTACTCTGGATTATATAATAAAAATAATAAAGTTTTAAAATTTTGAATTTTGGTCCCTACTCTTGATTATATAATCTTATTATAATGGAGATTACGTGTTTTTCTGTCTGTAACCGAAACTATATTCCTACTCAAGTCACAATTCTCTTAGTTATTGACATCACATTCTCCACGATTTTATTTTTATCTAAACCTCAATTATTAATAAAATTGTCTTACATTATTAATACTATTAACTATGTCTACATACTGACAACATGCAATTATATTTATATATACAACAAAATAGTGGTTTACAGTGTGAACGGGAAGGCTAATTTGCATATTAATATTAAAAAATCGAATTTAATAAATATGTGCTTAGTATTATTGATTTCTAACTGTTTGGTTTTATTTTAATGAATATAAGCAAAAATCTCTTCAATGAATCTCAAATGAAATCCATTAACAAGATAAAATAACTGTCATTTTATTCTTTACTTCCTCTTATAATTGAATACTTAAATTAGAAAAAAATAACAATGAAAGACGAGAGTGATGGAAGAGTAAGTTTCAGTTGTTCTATTTTTTATTATACTCCCTCTGTTTCAAATCTTTTATTATACTCCCTCTGTTTTAAATCTTTTTATCTGTATTCTTATTTAGTTTCATTAGCCTTTCTAATTTAATACAATATTTTATTACATTAAAACTTAAATACTTGCACCCGGAGGGTGCATATATTTGCTAGTACAAATAATAAAGTTTTAAAATTTTGAATTTTGGCCCCTACTCTGGATTATATAATACAAATAATAAAGTTTAAAAATTTTGAATTTTGGTCCCTACTTTGGATTATATAATACAAATTACTCAACTTCTGCAGATGCCTTTTCTTGCATTGTGGCCATATTTGTGCCGTCATCTTCTGCAGATGCCTTTTCTTGCATCGTGGCCATATTTGTGCCGTCATCTTCTGCAGATGCCTTTTCTTGCATTGTGGCCATACTTTTGCAGTCATCTTCTGCAGATGCCTTTTCTTGCATTGTGGCCATATTTTTGCCGTCATCTTCTGCAGATGCCTTTTCTTGCATTGTGGCCATATTTGTGCCGTCAACTTCTGCAGATGCCTTTTCTTGCATTGTGGCCATATTTGTGCCGTCATCTTCTGCAGATGCCTTTTCTTGCATCGTGGCCATATTTGTGCCGTCATCTTCTGCAGATGCCTTTTCTTGCATTGTGGCCATACTTTTGCCGTCATCTTCTGCAGATGCCTTTTCTTGCATTGTGGCCATACTTTTGCCGTCATCTTCTGCAGATGCCTTTTCTTGCATTGTGGCCATATTTGTGCCGTCAACTTCTGCAGATGCCTTTTCTTGCATTGTGGCCATATTTGTGCCGTCATCTTCTGCAGATGCCTTTTCTTGCATCGTGACCATATTTGTGCCGTCATCTTCTGCAGATGCCTTTTCTTGCATTGTGGCCATACTTTTGCCGTCATCTTCTGCAGATGCATTTTCTTGCATCGTGGCCATATTTTTGCCGTCATCTTCTGCAGATGCCTTTTCTTGCATTGTCGCCATATTTTTGCCGTTATCTTCTGCAGATGCCTTTTCTTGCATTGTGGCCATACTTTTGCCGTCATCTTCTGCAGATGCCTTTTCTTGCATTGTCGCCATATTTTTGCCGTAATCTTCAGCTGGATCGTTTTCTTGCAAAGATTTGTTGACAGTTTTTAGAGATGAGCTTCTGCTGCATTCATTTACAGACTTGGCTCTTCTCAAAGAATTTGTATTCTCAAAAGATGAACAGCTTATGTCCTCATACCGCCCCAGCATACTAGTATAATCTGAATTAAAGTAATCTGGAGTTGCATTTGAGGGTAATGAATCCTGTCTTTCAGCAGATTCTTCTATTAAGAACTTTGGCATATTTGTAAACATACTTTGGGACCGCCGAACCAATTGTCTTTTTGAACCTTTTTCAAGTACCACTTTAATTTTTTGAAGAGCAAATTTGTGCCCCCACTGGATGGGCTCCAGTGAAGTAAATCCCAGAGGTAACCGAGTTTCCTTATTTTCAACTATGGGTACCACTTGCCAAGGTTCGTTTTTAACTTTATTCCAAAGTGATGCATTCAGGAATTCGTTTGCAAAGTATATTTTTTCGACATCTTCTTTAAATCTGTTTGTACAATAGAGAAAAATATACGAGCTCATTTCTAGGACTTTTTTTAAATGAGCTGTTTTTAAAATTTCATTGGCAAATGCAAAGTCAAAAAGTTCAACTTTTGCCTTCAAGCCTCTATTTAATTTAATTTCATTTATTTGAGAGACAATAGCAGTTGCTTTTTCCATATCATCTTGAGTGTAAAATAATACTGCATCATAACATTCATTAAATTCAGTGGTGGAAAATGATTGCAACGAAGAATCTAGGTTCAATGAGGGGCATTCACCTGCAACAGAAAAAAAATTCAAAAAGATTAAAACATGAAAGAAAAAAATACTTATGCTAAAGTCATATACAAATCAAATCTTCCCGCTGTTAAGACCACAAAAGTTAAGCAAAATAAACGTGCTCAGCACATATTCCCACCAGATCACAAAAGTTAAGCAAAATAAACGTGCTCAGCACATCTTCCCACCAGATCACAAAAGTTAAGCAAAAATAAATGTGCTCAGCACATATTCCCACCAGACCACAAAAGTTAAGCAAAAATAAACGTGTTCAGCACATCTTCCCACCAGATCACAAAAGTTAAGCAAAAATAAACGTGCTCAGCACATATTCCCACAAGATCACAAAAGTTAAGCAAAAATAAACGTGCTCAGCACATCTTCCACCAGATCACAAAAGTTAAGCAAAAATAAACGTGTTCAGCACATATTCCCACCAGATCACAAAAGTTAAGCAAAAATAAATGTGCTCAGCACATATTCCACCAGATCACAAAAGTTAAGCAAAAATAAATGTGCTCAGCACATATTCCCACCAGATCACAAAAGTTAAGCAAAAATAAATGTGCTCAGCACATATTCCCACCAGATCAAAAAGTTAAGCAAAAATAAATGTGCTCAGCACATATTCCCACCAGCAGAAAAAGTTAAGCAAAAATAAATGTGCTCAGCACATTTCCCACCAGATCACAAAAGTTAAGCAAAATAAACGTGCTCAGCACATCTTCCCACCAGATCAAAAGTTAAGCAAAAATAACGTGCTCAGCAACAAATAAAATTCACATCAGCAGGACAAAAGTTAAGCAAAAATAAATGTGCTCAGCACCAGATCACAAAAGTTAAATAAATGTCTCAGCACATAAAACCAGATCACAAAGTTAAGCAAAAATAAAAATTGTTTCAAATTTTGGTCCCACTCATATACAAATAAAAAACATTTGAATTTTGGTCCCTCTGGATACATAAACAAATAAAGTTAATTAAAAAAATACCATAAGTTAACAAAATTTTAAACACTCTGGATTATAAATACATAAATAAATTTAAAATTTTGAATTTGGTTACTTGGATTAATAATACAATATAAGAAAATTTTGAATTTTGGTCCCTACTCTGGATTATATAATACAAATAATAAAGTTTTAAAACTTTGAATTTTGGTCCCTACTCTACAAATTATAATAAACTTTGATTTTGGTCCCTACTCTGGATTATATAATATCAAATAATAAAGTTTTTAAAAATTTTGAATTTTGGTCCTACTCTGGATTATATAATACAAATAATAAAGTTTAAAATTTTGAATTTTTGGTTCCAAGTCTGGATTATATAATACAAATAATAAAGTTTTAAAATTTTGAATTTTGGTCCCTACTCTGGATTATATAATACAAATAAAAGTTTTAAAACTTTGAATTTTGGTCCTACTGGATTATATAATACAAATAATAAAGTTTTAAAATTATAAATTTTGGCCCCTACTCTGGATTATAATATACAAATAATAAAGTTTAAAAATTTTGAATTTTGGTTCCTAGTCTGGATTATATAATACAAATAATAAAGTTTTAAAATCTTGAATATTTGCCCCTACTCTGGATTATACAATACAAATAATAAAGTTTAAAAATTTTGAAATTTGGTTCCTAGTCTGGATTATATAATACAAATAATAAAGTTTTAAAAAATTTTGAATTTTGGCCCTACTCTGGATATATAATACGAATAATAAAGTTTTTAAAATTTTGAATTTTGGCCCCTACTCTGGATTATATAATACAAATAATAAAGTTTTAAAATTTTAAATTTTGTTCTAGTCTGGATTATATAATACAAAAATAAAAGTTTTAAAATTTTGAATTTTGGCCCCTATCTGGATTATATAATAAATAATAAAGTTTAAAATTTTGAATTTTGGTTCCTAGTCTGGATTATATAATACAAATAATAAAGTTTTAAAAATTTGAATTTTGGTCCTTACTCTGGATTATATAATACAAATTAAAGTTTTAAAACTTTGAATTTTGGTCCCTACTCTGGATTATATAATACAAATAATAAAGTTTTAAAATTATAAATTTTGGCCCCTACTCTGGATTATAAAATACAAATAATAAAGTTTAAAAATTTTGAATTTTGGTTCCTAGTCTGGATTATATAATACAAATAAAAAATTTTTAAAATCTTGAATTTTGGCCCCTGCTCTGGATTATACAATACAAATAATAAAGTTTTAAAATTTTGAATTTTGGTCCCTACTCTGGATTATATAATACAAATAATAAAGTTTTAAAATTTTGAATTTTGGTCCCTACTCTGGATTATATAATACAAATAATAAAGTTTTAAAATTTTGAATTTTGGTCCCTACTCTGGATTATATAAACAAATAATAAATAAAAAGTTTTAAAACTTTGAATTTTGGTTCCTAGTCTGGATTATATAATACAAATAATAAAGTTTAAAAATTTGAATTTTGGTTCCTAGTCTGGATTATATAATACAAATAATAAGTTTTAAAATTTTGAATTTTGGTCCCTACTCTGGATTATATAATACAAATAATAAAGTTTTTTAAAACTTTGAATTTTGGTCCCCACTCTGGATTATATAATACAAATAATAAAGTTTTAAAACTTTGAATTTTGGTCCCTACTCTGGATTATATAATACAAATAATAAAGTTTTAAAACTTTGAATTTTGGTCCCTACTCTGGATTATATAATACAAATAATAAAGTTTAAAACTTTGAATTTTGGTCCCTACTCTGGATTATATAATACAAATAATAAAGTTTTAAAACTTTGAATTTGTCCCTACTCTGGATTATATAATACAAATAATAAATAAAAAGTTTTAAAACTTTAATTTTGGTCCCTACTCTGGATTATATAATACAAATAATAAAGTTTTAAAACTTTGAATTTTGGTCCCTACTCTGGATTATATAATACAAATAATAAAGTTTTAAAAAACTTTGAATTTTGGTCCCTACTCTGGATTATATAATACAAATAATAAAGTTTTAAAATTTTTGAATTTTGGTCCCTACTCTGGATTATATAATACAATAGTAAAATTTTAAAACTTTGAATTTTGGTCCCTACTCTGGATTATAATAATACAAATAATAAAGTTTGAAACTTTGAATTTTGGACCCTACTCTGGATTATAAAATACAAATAATAAAGTTTTAAAACTTTGAATTTTGGCCCTTACTCTGGATTATATAATAAAAATATTATGGTTTTAAAATTCAGAATTTTGGCCCCTACTCTGGATTATTTAATACAATTAATAAAGTTTTAAAATTTTGAATTTTGGTTCCTACTCTGGATTATATAATACAAATAATAAAGTTTTAAAACTTTGAATTTTGGTCCCTACTCTGGATTATATAATACAAATAATAAAGTTTTAAAATTTTGAATTTTGGCCTCTACTCTGGATTATATAATACAAATAATGAAATTTCACAATTTTGAATTTTGGTCCCTACTCTGGATTATATAATACAAATAATAAAGTTTTAAAATTTTGAATTACTTACTTTGCTGTGAAGGTGTATGACCTTTTTTTGGATCCATTTCTATTCACAAAAAAAAAAAAAAGAAAGAAAATAACAATACATAATTTACTGACGTCTGATAATTTAAGTATAGCCTTAATATTTTAGGAAAAATAGGTGACAATAAACTTTGAAAGATCTCAAGAGCATTTTCATCCGAATATAACTTCAATTTTTTTTTTTTTAAAAGAATACTTTCTTAACTATGTCTGTATTCTTTCAATCATTTCCATTGCTTTTTAGAAAAGTTTGAAACTTGAATACCGTAATGAAGTTCGACCATCGGAATATTTTGTATCTTTCTATTTCGGCCAAAATTTTATAGTTAAAATCAATGCTTCTCAATTGTTATTATTAGGTTGTTACAAAAATAATGGCCGATTGAAGTGCTCGGTTTTGAAAATGTTATTTTAACATATTAGGTTGTTACAAAAATAATGGCCGATTGAAGTGCTCGGTTTTGAAATGTCATTTTAACAATTATACATATTTGTTGTTACAAAAATAATGGCCGATTGAAGTGCTCGGTTTTGAAATGTCATTTTAACATATTAGGTTGTTACAAAATATGGCCGATTGAAGTGCTCGGTTTTGAAATGTCATTTTAACATATTAGGTTGTTACAAAATAATGGCCGATTGAAGTGCTCGGTTTTGAAATGTCATTTTAACATATTAGGTTGTTACAAAAATAATGGCCGATTGAAGTGCTCGGTTTTGAAATGTCATTTTAACATATTAGGTTGTTACAAAAATAATGGCCGATTGAAGTGCTCCGTTTTGAAATGTCATTTTAACATATTAGGTTGTTACAAAAATAATGGCCGATTGAAGTGCTCGGTTTTGAAATGTCATTTTAACATATTAGGTTGTTACAAAAATAATGGCCGATTGAAGTGCTCGGTTTTGAAATGTCATTTTAACATATTAGGTTGTTACAAAAATAATGGCCGATTGAAGTGCTCGGTTTTGAAATGTCATTTTAACATAGAATTTGTTGTTTATTTCAGGTGAATTTTTGCATATATAATAATTAATGCGCTACCTGCTTGTCCAACACTAACAGAACAAATGTCTTTAAATAGAGTATGCCAATGCAGACCTCGACCTCTTTACATCTGGTTGGTTAATTCTAAAGCCAACCAGCATTCGGAGTAGGTCTTAAAAATAGCTTCACATGGCTCAGACATTTTTAAAATAACTCATTGGCATGTCAGGGACTATATTGTTGGGGTAACATTTTATAGGGAAAAAGAAGAAGAAGAAGAAAAGCAATGCATGAATATGTGAAACAGATAAGACTGTAAGTATTAGGTTGTTACAAAAATAATGGCCAATTGAAGTGCTCGGTTTTGAAATGTCATTTTAACATAGAATTTGTTGTTCATTTCAGGTGGACTTTTGCATATATAATAAGTAATGTGTGCTCAAATATAAAATTTAATTTTAACCGTCGTAAAGGATCCACTTTTTGTCACAAGTGACTATTCAGTCAAGAAAGGGGTCATTGGTGTTACGCAATCTGAGCATCGAGCACACTTCAAACCGCATAAGTTTTTGGTGCTCATTAGGAACCCATTTATTGAGCTTTTTCACCTTTCCAATACTCTGTAAATGGCGGGAAACTGTTGCAATGCTGACACCAAGTGTCTGAGACATTTCTCTGACACTTTGTCGTGGATTTTGCTCAACAACTGCCTGCAATTGTTCATTGTCAAGACTGCATGTCTGTCCCCTACCGTCTTCATTTTCAAGACTCTCATCTCCATCATCGCGGAATTTCTGGAAGCACCTTCGTACAGTCCGATCACTTGTGGATTCATCTCCGCATGCTTTGTTGATATTGGCAGCAGTTTCGGAGGCATTGTGCCCAAGCTTGAACTCATGCAACATAAGAAGGCGAAGGTCATGTTTAGGCATGTTCATCTTTGAAGGCCCCTATTTTTCAAAAATACTTTCTATCTGAAAATAAATTAAATTTTATTTTTGAGTACACATTAATTATTATATATGCAAAGATTTACCTGAAATAAACAACAAATTCTATGTTAAAATGACCGACAATATACCAATCACGTGATGAGCCCAGAAGTTTAAGCGCTAAATTCAAAAAAATCCAGACAGACCGATTCCACCAGCAGTACTAGGAGGCCACGACATTAAAACCTCCCCGAGAGAGACAACCCTAAGATACAAGGTATCTTCTTCAACACACCGGTAAGCCCCTTAAACTCAATTTTATACACAGGAAGTATTTTATATTGTTATTCATTGTTTCATGTACTGATTACTAAATTGTTAGAATTAAACGAAGTATTAATTCATTTATTTATTGCTGTTATCAAAAATTTGGGTTATCTGCCCCTTAATCAGTTCCTGAAAGCAGACGTCAGGGGGTAGATAGCCCTAAATCCTCAGAACAGAATCTGCAGGCACTGAGAGCAGGACGGTTTTAGCAGCGGCCGAATTAAGGTCTGCAGCATGAGTCTAGGCACCCCCAGGGATAAGACCAGACAAATTCGACGAACAGAACAGGCAAACTGACAACTCAACAGACTATTGCAACAAGAAACAATTACAAAAAACAATTACAAAATACAATTCCACCAGAGCTAAGTACCTTTGTCTCATACATTGTATAATATTTCCCGCCGAGCGAACGTCTCTGGCAACTTTACTATGAACTTTAGGAACTCTTACACAAACACTTTGTATACTTAACTTACATTTCTCATATTTTGCACCAATAAAAGTTATTAACCCGAATATACATATATATTCGCCCTGTGTACCTTTCCTGAGTAGCAGAAATTACTATTGTTGCTAACCTTACTCTCACTTCTATTTCTGTTACAAGTTATTTTAGTTGTGTACCTTTCCTTTATAACAGCTATATCTACACTCTTATTAGTCCCACTTTAATTCCTGTTACTGTTAGCCTTATAATAAACGCTATACTAACACAATGAATACTATGAATCCACATATTCTCCTTCCAACTATGGGTTAATATATGGAGGCGCGTGGGCTAGTGGTTAGAGTCGTGGAAAATGGACTCGTTGATTCGAGTTCAATTCCTAGACGAAGCTGTTGGCATTTCACATAGCGATAATACCATGTCAGCAGCATCAGTCTAGGCACCCTCAGGGATAAGACCAGACAAATTCGACGAACAGAACAGGCAAACTGACAACTCAACAGACTACTGTAAAAAGAAACAATTACAGAATACAATTCCACCAGAGCTAAGTACCTTTGTTTCTTACACAATAACATTTCCCGCCGAAAATAGTCTCTGGCAACTTTACTATGAACTTTAGGAACTCTTACACAAACTCTTTGTATACTTAACTTACATTTCATATATTGCACCAATAAAAGTTATTAACCCGAATATACATATATATTCGCCCTGTGTACCTTTCCTGAGTAGCAGAAATTACTATTGTTGCTAACCTTACTCTCACTTCTATTTCTGTTACAAGGTGCGTCCGTTTTGGGAGTACGTGAATGAATTTACGGCTCGTATCGAACCCAATCAATGGGTGCCGCTCGATGTTGGGTATGTCGTTGACAATGTCAGTCCACCATTTACCGGGGAAAACGAAAGGTGTTTTTCGCTGAACTAGCCGTAGCTAGAATGGTGATATGGACATCGCGAAACAAGGGATTGCATGAAGGTGAGGAATTTTCGTGTTATGATCTGGTCTGTCATTTTAAGCATCAGCTTAAAGTGAAGATCAGATAGGAGGATGCTCGAATCCATGACATTCAACGAAAGGTGGATAAATACCGCAAGCTTGTGTGTGAGAACGAGGGCAGGAGTGGAGACTTTGCTCCCTGCCTTTCATGGTTAGCACTGACCGTTTTTTCAGTCTGAACCCCATCTCTAGATAGACAAACAAAATCTATAAAATAAAGACAAACAAAGGCTAGCAAGCAAGCCTCAAATTTTCGTATGCACCATTGGTTCCCTTAGTTAAGTGGCTGAATGTTTCATCAACCCCAGTTTTTTTTGTTTAGGACATATCCAGGACCCCAAACCCAATTTTCTTTCTTTCTATGATCATAACTAGATGCTAAAGTAATCTCCTTGGTCTAGCTAGTAAAAAGGGGATAGACTCCCTCGCTGTCTGGCTGATACTGACATTAGGCCGCTGACGTACATGGCTAAATCTAAATTCAACCATATATGAACTTAGAAAAGCTGATAAGATGGGCTCAACAGTTGCACAAAGCTTGGGATATTTTGCTACAGTTCTTGATATCTCCCAGGTCCACTCTGACTTGTAGTAGTAGTACTTGCAAGTGTCCTACCTATGGGTCAAATTGATTTTTGAAACATTATTAGTACTAGAAAAATAAAAAGACACCCTCCGGGTGATGTAAAAATAATTTTTGAAAGATATTGCCTGAGGGGATGGGAGCTGAAAATTCAATGTCATAGAGTGTGTACCATAAGTATGTAAAATAGTCAAATTTATTAAAGGAGTAAAAAAAAAAGAAAGAAAGAAAGACAATTTGAAATGGAAACAGTTCCAATAACTTATGCCGATCATAACTATGCCCGATCATCCTAGCTTTTTCATTCCTGGAGAGTCAACTTTTAAAATTAAACTTATGTAAAATTTCTCCCAAACACCCTGTATATATATATATATATTATATATATATATATTATATATATATATATATAGAGAGAGAGAGAGAGATGCTGATAGGTACGCATCATGTTTTACTGATGTATAAAAATTTAAAAGGATGCAGAAAAATCATATTCATGCATCCTAGTGTTTTTTTTTTTCTTACCCCGCCATTTCAAGCTAACTGTAAATAGATTTCAATAGTTTTTATTGAAATGAATTATAACGGTAACTTCCGCTTCTAAATTTTTGTAAACAAATGATTTTAATCTAAGATTTATAGAGATGTTGAACTTACGATAAATTAAATAAATAGTTTGTTGATGTTATTATTAACAGACAAAAT
The DNA here is from genome assembly GCA_023376005.1 of Doryteuthis pealeii. Classification (NCBI taxonomy): domain Eukaryota; kingdom Metazoa; phylum Mollusca; class Cephalopoda; order Myopsida; family Loliginidae; genus Doryteuthis; species Doryteuthis pealeii. Next base: position 19,217,417 of record CM042171.1, on the reverse strand, counting down.
ACACGTTTAGATATTAAAGTAGTTTTGGGTACAAATGCAGAATAGCGAGCAAAAGTTGATATCATTAGAAACACATTTTACGTATAAATAGTATTATAGATACCACCAATTTGACCCTGTGCAATTTACCCCCCCTACATTTAACACAATGAAACTTGCAGAAAAATTAATATTTTCTCGAAAAATGTTTTCCATTCGAAAGAAAAAACATTAAACAAACTCCTGATGATTTTTTAAATTTTTTTCCACTAAGGACACACACTCCACGTCTTAGAGGAACTGACCGGCTTGCTTTCGAACCTAAAAGATTAGAAGACAGTCGGAAATCCTACACATTAGTCGAGGGAAGGGCGGCAACCAAACAGCCCACAATTTTATCTTTCGTTTCCCTTTTTCAGTTTCTTGAGATTTTGTTTTTGTTTTTACCCTACCCTTCCATCTTCAATTTCATCCGGTGCACCCATCGTGTGCTCATCACCCAATAATAATCGAAATGGGGAATTTTAAGTAGAATAAAGTCATAGAGAGAATTTCCTACAACGATAACCATTAAATGACGAGCGCCTCCAATTCAGCATGTGACAGTAAATAGAAAAATAGAATAAAATAAAATAAACGAAAGTGCTTGATACTAACAATTAATTCTAAAATAATAATTGTAAATAAAATTTGAAGGGAAAAATAGTTTCATTGAAATAATAAATAAATCAAAAGAAAATTATTAGAAATGATTAAGCGTAAAAAATGGATTTAGAATTTCGTACAAAGTGGTGGAAGTAGGCTGCAAGAAGAAGAAAGCAAGTGTTTTATTTTTGAATAAATCGGTCGGTGAGTGTACCTAGCTAGCTAGAACCATAAGAAAACATGACTAACTTTTCCTCCTCCTCCAAATACAATTTCCGGCTATATGCCGAGATGTATGTCGTCGGGGCGGCCTAAAGTCGGTATCAGCCAGTCAGCGAGGGGGTCTATCCCCTTTTCACAAGCGCTAGACAAGGAGATTGTTTTTTAGCATCTGAGGTGGAGCGCCACACCTACCATCAGCTCCTTACTTTACCGCACAGATCCCTGTGCTACTGATACGCTGAGTTGGCGGGGACCGGGATCGAACTAGGAACCTTGTGGTTTCTAGCCGAACGCTCTACCGACTGAGCTAACCCGGCCGTACACAAAATGATGTGTGTACACCTCTGTAACCTTTTCTTAAGTAAATAAAAATCAGTTGAGGTGGCTACAGAGATTTACCCTCATCAAATATTGGCACCTGAAGACTCCTGGATCCTGATGCCTGACCTGATCGCTGCCCGCTGACGAGAACTTTCCTGTTATAGTTCCCTGTCTCTGCTCTAGCTACTGTTCCCTACTCCAGCCACGGTCTCCTGCCTCTGCTCCAGCTACGGTTCCTACTCCAGCCACAGCCAGCCTGGTCTCCTGCCTCTGCTCCAGCTACGGTTCCCTGCTCCAGGCAGCTCCAGCTCCAGCTCTGCAATATTGGCACCTGAAGACTCCTGGATCCTGATGCCTGACCTGATCGCTGCCCGCTGACGAGAACTTTCCTGTTATAGTTTCCTGTCTCTGCTCCAACTACTGTTCCCTACTCCAGCCACGGTCACCTGCCTCTGCTCCAGCTACGGTTCCCTACTCCAGCCATGGTCTCCTCTTGCTCCAGTACGGTTCCCTACTCCAGCACGGTCTCCTGCCTCTGCTCCAGCTACGGTTCCCTACTCCAGCCACGGTCTCCTGCCTCTGCTCCAGCTACGGTTCCCTGCTCCAGGCAGCTCCAGCTCTAGCTCTGCCAATATTGGCACCTGAAGACTCCTGGATCGTGATGCTGACCTGATCGCTGCCCGCTGACGAGACTTTCCTGTTATAGTTCCCTGTCTCTGCTCTAGCTACTGTTCCCTACTCCAGCCACGGTCTCCTGCCTCTGCTCCAGCTACGGTTCCCTACTCCAGCCACGCTCCTGCCTCTGCTCCATCTACGGTTCCTGCTTCCAGGCAGCTCCAGCTCCAGCTCTGCCAATATTGGCACCTGAAGACTCCTGGATCCTGATGCCTGACCTGATCGCTGCCCGCTGACGAGAACTTTCCTGTTGTAGTTCCCTGTCTCTGCTCTAGCTACTGTTCCCTACTCCAGCCACGGTCTCCTGCCTCTGCTCCAGCTACGGTTCCCTACTCCAGCACGGTCTCCTGCCTCTGCTCCAGCTACGGTTCCTACTCCAGCCCGGTTCTCCTGCTCTGCTCCAGCAGCTACGGTCTCCTGCTCTGCTCCAGCTAACGGTTCCTACTCCAATCCAGCGGTCTCCTGCCTCTGCTCCAGCTACGGTTCCCTACTCCAGCCACGGTCCCTCCTGCCTCTGCTCCAGCTGTTCCTACTCCAGCCCATGTCTCCTGCCTCTGCTCCAGCTACGGTTCCCTACTCCAATGCCTCTGCTCAGCAGGTCTCTGCCTCTGCTCCAGCTACGGTTCCCTACTCCAGCCACGGCCTGCCTTGCTCCAGCTACGGTTCCCTACTCCAGCCATGTCTCCTGCCTCTGCTCCAGCTACGGTTCCCTGCTCCAGGCAGCTCCAGCTCCAGCTCTGCCAATATTGGCACCTGAAGACTCTGGATCCTGATGCCTGACCTGATCGCTGCCCGCTGAAAGATACTTTCCTGTTATAGAGTTCCCTGTTCTCTGCTCTAGCTACTGTTCCCTACTCACCACGGATCTGCCTCTGCACCAGCTACGGTTCCCTACTCCAGCCACGGTCTCCTGCCTCTGCTCCAGCTACGGTTCCTGCTCCAGGCAGCTCAGCTCCATCTGCAAAATTGGCACCCTGAAGACCTCCTGGATCCTGATGCTGACCTGATCGCTGCCCGCTGACGAGAACTTTCCTATATAGTTCCCTGTCTCTGCTCTAGCTACTGTTCCCTATCCAGCTGGGCGGTCTCCTGTCTCTGCTCAGCTCTGTTCCTACTCCAGCCACGGTCTCTCCTGCTCCTGCTCCAGTACGGTTTCCTCTCCAGCCACGGTCTCCTCTCTGCTCCAGCTTACGTTCCCTACTCCAGCCACGGTTCTCCTGCCTCTGCTCAGCTACGGTTCCCTACTCCAGCTCCGCCACGGTCTCCTGCCTCTGCTCCAGCTACGGGCTACGGTTCCCTACTCCAGCCCATGTCTCTGCCTCTGCTCAGCTCGGTTCCTGCTCCAGGCAGCTCCAGCTCCAGCTCTGCCAATATTGGCACCTGAAGACTCCTGGATCCTGATGCTGACTGATCGCTGCCCGCTGACGAGAACTTTCCTGTTATAGTTCCTGTCTTTGCCTCTAGCTACTGGTTCCTACCCAGCCGGTCACCTGCTTGCTCAGCTACGGAGTCCTACTCAGCCATGGTCTCTGCCTCTGCTCTAGCTACTGTTCCTACTCCAGCAGGTCTCTGCTTCTGCCCAGCTACGGTTTCCCTCTCCAGCCAGCTCTGCTTCTGCTCGCATCTACGGTTCCCTGCTCCAGGCAGCTCCAGCTCCAGCTCTGGCAATATCTTGGCACTGAAGATCCTGGATCCTGATGGCTGACCTGATCGCTGCCGCGCTGACGAGAATTCCTTTGTAGTTCCCTGTCTCTGCTCTGCTCTGTTCCTACTTCAGCCGGTCTCCTGCTCTGCTCCAGTACGGTTCCCTACTCCGCCACGGTCTCCTGCCTCTGCTCCAGCTACGGTTCCTATCCAGCCACGGTCTCCTGCCTCTGCTCCAGCTACTGTTCCTACTCCAGCCAGGTCTCCTGCCTCTCAGCTACGTTCCCTACTTCAGCGCTCACGGTCCCCTCCTGCCTCTTCCTCCAGCCAGGTCTCCTGCCTCTGCTCCAGCTACGGTTCCCTACTCCAGCCACGGTCTCCTGCCCTCTGCTCCAGCTACGCGTTCCCTACTCCAGCCATGTTCCTGCTCTGCTCCACTACGGTTCCCTGCTCCAGCAGCTCCAGCTCCAGCTCTGCAATTGGCACCTGAAGACTCCTGGATCCTGATGCCTGACCTGATCGCTGCCCCTGACGAGAACTTTCCTGTTACTAGTTCCTGTTCTGCTCTAGTAACTGTTCCTACTCCAGCCACGGTTCTCCTGCCTCTGCACCAGCTACGGGTTCCGTACTCCAGCCACGGTCTCCTGCTCTGCTCCAGCTACGGTTCCCTACTACCAGCACGGTCTCCTGCTCTGCTCCAGCTACGGTTCCTACTCAGCCACGGTCTCCTGCCTCTGCTCTAGCTACTGTTCCTACTCAGCCACGGTCTCCTGCCTCTGCTCCAGCTACGGTTCCCTACTCCACACGGTCTCCTGCCTCTGCTCCAGCTACGGTTCCCTACTCCAGCAGCCACGGTTCCTGCTCTGCTCCAGCTACGGGCCTCTGCTCCAGCTACCGTTCCCTACTCCAGCCCATGTCTCCTGCCTCTGCTCCAGCTACGGTTCCTGCTCCAGGCACTTCCAGCTCCAGCTCTGCCAATATTGGCACCTGAAGACTCCTGGATCCTGATGCTGACCTGATCGCTGCCCGCTGAAAGACTTTCCTGGTTATAGTTCCCTGTCTCTGCTCTAGCTACTGTTCCCTACTCCAGCACGGTCTCTGCCTCTGCTCCAGCTACGGTTCCCTACTCCACCACGGTCTCCTGCTCTGGCTCCAGCTACGGTTCCCACTCAGCAACGGTCTCTGCCTCGCTCCAGCACGGTTCCTGCTCCAGGCAGCTCCAGCTCCAGCTCTGCCAATATTGGCACCTGAAGACTCCTGGATCCTGAGCCTGACCCTGATCGCTGCCCGCCTGACGAGAACTTTCCTGTTATGTTCCTGTCTCTGCTCTAGCTACTGTTCCTACTCCAGCCACGTCTCCTGCCTCTGCTCCAGCTACGGTTCCCTACTCCAGCCACGGTCTCCTGCCTCTGCTCCAGCTACAGTTCCCTACTCAGCCACGGTCTCCTGCCTCTGCTTCTAGCTACGGTTCCCTACCTCCAGCCACGGTCTCCTGCCTCTGCTCCAGCTACGGTCTGCTCCAGGCAGTCAGCTCAGCTCTGCCAATATTGGCACTGAGACTCCTGGATTCCTGATGCCTGACTGATCGCTGCCCGCTGACGAGAATTTCCCCTAATTATAGTTCCTTTCTGCTCTGCTACTGTTCCTACTCCAGCCACGGTCTCCTGTCCTCTGCTCCAGCTCTGTTCCCTACTCCAGCCGGTCTCTGCTCTGCTCCAGCTACGGTTCCCTACTCAGCCGGTCTCCTGCCTCTGCTCCAGCTACGTTCCTACTCAGCGGTCCTGGCTCTGCTCCACGGTCTCTGCCCTGCTCCAGCCACGGTCTCCTGCCTCTGCCCAACTACGGTTCTTACTCCAGCCACGGTCTCCTGCCTCTGCTCCAGCTACGGTTCCCTACTCCAGCCCATGTCTCCTGCCTCTGCTCCAGCTACGGTTCCCTGCTCCAGGCAGCTCCAGCTCCAGCTCTGCCAATATTGGCACCTGAAGACTCTGATCCTGATGCCTGACCTGATCGCTGCCCGCTGACGAGAACTTTCCTGTTATAGTTCCCTGTCTCTGCTCTAGCTACTGTTCCCTACTCCAGCCACGGTCTCCTGCCTGCTCCAGCTACGGTTCCCACTCCGCACGGTCTCCTGCCTCTGTCCAGCCACGGTTCCTGCCTCTGCTCCAGCTACGGTTCCCTACCTCCAGCCACGGTCTCCTGCCTCTGCTCTAGCTACTGTCCTACTCCATCAGCCACGGTCTCCTGCCTCTGCTCCAGCTACGGTTCCCTACTCCAGCCACGGTCTCCTGCTCTGCTCCAGCTACGGTTTCCTACTACCCAGCCACGGTCTCCTGCCTCTGCTCCAGCCACGGTCTCCTGCCTCTGCTCCAGCTACGGTTCCCTACTTCAGCACGGTCTCCTGCCTCTGCTCCAGCTACGGTTCCCTACTCCAGCCCATGTCTCCTGCCTCTGCTCCAGCTACGGTTCCCTGCTCCAGGCAGCTCCAGCTCCAGCTCTGCCAATATTGGCACCTGAAGACTCCTGGATCCTGATGCCTGACCTGATCGCTGCCCGCTGACAGAACTTTCCTGTTTTATAGTTCCCTGTCTCTGCTCTAGCTACTGTTCCCTACTCCAGCCACGGTCCTCTCTGCTCCACTACGGTTCCTACTCCAGCCACGGTCTCCTGCTCTGCTCAGCTACGGTTCCCTACTCAGCACGTCTCTCCTGCCTCTGCTCCAGCCACGGTTCGCTGCTCCAGGCAGCTCCAGCTCCAGCTCTGCCAATATTGGCACCTGAAGACTCCTGGATCCTGATGCCTGACCTGATCGCTGCCCGCTGACGAGAACTTTCCTGTTATAGTTCCCTGTCTTGCTCTAGCTACTGTTCCCTACTCAGCACGTAGTCTCCTGCCCTCTGCTCCAGCTACGGTTCCCACTCCAGCCACGGTCCTCCTGCTCTGCTCTAGCTACGGTTCCCTACTCCAGCCACGGTCTCCTGCCTCTGCTCCAGCTACGGTTCCCTGCTCCAGGCAGCTCCAGCTCCAGCTCTGCCATATTGGCACCTGAAGACTCCTGGATCCTGATGCCTGACCTGATCGCTGCCCGCTGACGAGAACTTTCCTGTTATAGTTCCCTGTCTCTGCTCTAGCTACTGTTCCTACTCCAGCCACCGGGTCCCTGTCTCTGCTCCAGCTACTGTTCCTACTCCAGCACGGTCTCCTGCCTCTGCTCCAGCTACTCCCCCCAGCCACGGTCTCCTGTCTCTGCTCCAGCTACAGTTCCCTACTCCAGCCACGGTCTCCTGTTCTGCTCCAGCTACGGTTCCCTACTCCAGCCACGGTCTCCTGCCTCTGCTCCAGCTACGTTCCCACTCCAGCCACGGTCTCCTGTGCTCCAGCTACTGTTCCCTCCAGCCACTGGCTCCAGCTATGGTTCCTACTCCAGCCACTGCTCCGCTACAGTTCCCTATCCAGCCACGGTCTCTGTCTCTGCTCCAGCTACTGTTCCCTACTCAGCCACGGTCTCCTGCCTCTGCTCAGCTACCCTACTCCAGCCACGGTCTCCTGCCTCTGCTCCAGCTACGGTTCCCTACTCCAGCCACGGTCTCCTGTCTCTGCTCCAGCTACAGTTCCCTACTCCAGCCACGGTCTCCTGTCTCTGCTCCAGCTACTGTTCCCTATCCAGCACGGTCTCTGCCTCTGCTCAGCTACGGTTCCACTCAGCACGGTCTCCTGTCTCTGCTCCAGCTACAGTTCCTACCGCACGGTCTCTGCCTCTGCTCCAGCTACGGTTCCTACTCCTCGGTCTTGTCTCTGCTCCGCTACGGTTCCCTACTCCAGCCACGGTCTCCTGCCTCTGCTCCAGCTACGGTTCCCTGCTCCAGGCAGCTCCAGCTCCAGCTCTGCCGCGGTCTCCTGGCCTCAGCTCCAGTATTGAGAATTCTGGGGTATGGGGGTTATCGTCCTTGTCTACGAGCCTCTGTTTCGAACACACCAATCATGAGCCAGCATACTTTGGCGGCAAAGCCGAATAGGCAAACTCGCGCTCTTCTGATCCAGCTTTCAAAGAGAATACACCTAAATAAGGGTCGCTCCTCTTCCTCAACAACCAGAATCGGAGTCGGACATCAAACAGAACCTCTATCATATCTGAACTATCAAAAGGCCGTAGCAAGGGCTCCGATAATACCCTATCTCAGGACTCAGATAAGTTATTACAAATTATAAACATTTGTGCAGACGAACTAAAGTTTGCAATCCTTATTGTTATATGTAATACACGTCTTTTATTCCTATTTCTAGTTGTTTGGTTATTTCTTTAACTCTTAACCTGTCTGCCACACTCGTCGTTAACTCCATATTAGCAAACTTACAGTCATGTCGTTTCGTGTCTAGTTTCTTCATACCAGCCCAGATCTGCCACGGTTTCCTGCCTTTCGGCTCAGCTTAGCTCTGGTAGTCTTTACTTGTCCTTTTAGGGCAAAACTATAATCTTCAACGTTGTTCCTATACCAACACGCAATTGGGTCGTTCCTATACTAACTTAAGACTGAGTCGTTTCTTTATCAACTCGCAATCGGGTCATTTCCTTTACGAACTGTGGAAAAAATATTGAGGGGAGGGGGGGCCTCTACTCACGTGGATGGTGTCGGCTGGAGTGGCAGTGTCCACTACGAAGTACCGTGGGCGAGATCTGTGCATGGAATTTTATAACTTCCTACCGTATGTGAGGAGGTCTGCCTTTTGAATAAATGTCAGATGACAGAGATCCCAGTTTCGTTTTTCACGTCGTACTGTTCGTTTGTTACCTGACCAGTCTACTTGAGATTGTAATAGTTAATAAAATGGCAGTTGCCGATTATATTAAAAAGGGGGAGTAAGAATCCCAAAAATGCAGTAACGGAAAACAACAAACGCTGAATTCAAAATCAAGCGCCAAAAAGGAAAAGCGGGAATTTTTCAGTAGTTCAGAGAATGACAAGACGAGTGGTCACGCAACAAATCAGCTCCAGTATCAGCAAAGAAAAACAAGATAAAATATGAACTATTAATACCACAATATAAAACAAAGGACTATGCTCGGTATGCTATTATACATGTCTGTAATTCTATTTTAATACAGATTGTTATTCTAATACGACTCCGTTGATTTCTTTCATTGTGTTGAGTTTTGTTTAAAAGTTTAGTAAGTTGTGTAAACCTATATAAAATATATACAACACCCAGCTTGCTACAAAATCGATCCTAAAGAATTTTGATTCTTTGTTACGCTCGAATCTTTGTCACTCTTAAATTTGTTAACCTTCGATAGTGTTGAAAATTGGGTTATCTGCCCACCCGGAAGTCCGGACGATAGGAGACAGAGGATAGAATCCTGACTCAGCAGAACCCATACTGCAGGCACTAGCAGAAGACCAGAGTCGGCATGCTAGAGAAAGACGTCAACTCCGATAAGCAGACAACACCGAGACATTGCTGAGACAACAAGATAAGTGTACTTGAATCTCTTGTATTATCTTTATATATCCCGCCAGTAGAAATTCCTCTGGCAAACTCTTAAAGACATTTGCATAATAACTGTATACACACACATTAATAACTAACCCCCAAATAAACTGTTAACCCATTTATAAACTCTATAATTTGCCTTGTCTCCTTTCTTTACGACTGAGATACTAATTCACCCCAGTATTTCTGTTACTTTGCCAGAGGAATCTCTGGCGGGGATATATTTTGGTAATACAAAGAGTTTCAAATACACTTATCTTAATTATATTGGTCTTTGCAATGTCTCTATGGTGTCCGGTAAAGTCGCTGTGTTTCTGTTGTTCTGCTAGTCGTAGTTGACGTGTTTCTCCCGGGTGCCGACTTGGGTCTTACCCTCGTGCCTGCCGTATCTGTTCTGTGGAATTTTAGGGGTCTGCCCCTGGCGTCTGATTCCAGGAACTAATAGGGGCAGATAACCCAATTTCTGATAATAGTTAATCGACCCTTGATTGAGCAAGAGGGTCGTGAAACAGGCATTGTGTTCGCAAGAACCGAATAACTGACCTCGGATTCCATGCCCTTGTCTCTTTTTGACTTTGTTCCAGGCTCCTCATTGTTGGTGTTCCCTGCGGAATCCTAGACGAAGGAAGACCAGTCAGCCAAGGCCCTGCCTTGATTCAGCCCAACATGACGGCGATCAACAGTTATTTGGTGTAACATTATCGCGAATAAAAATTCATCGTGATTGTTCAACCGTAAACTTCTCATTTGTCCTCTTTTGTTTGGTTTGTGTTAAGCTTTCTCTTGTTAAAAAAATGTTCGTGTGCTCGACCCCCTCACAACGTGTTAAAATGCATTTATTATTAGAGATTGTTTATCATTTAAAAGACTTCTCTACTTTAATGATATTAAAGTCCATAGTAATTTTTTATAGTAAAAATCCTTGTCCAATGCATTTTAATAGTAAAAATCATAGTTCAATGCATTTTTATGGTAAAAATCATAGTTCAATGCATTTTTATGGTAAAAATCATAGTTCAATGCATTTTTATAGTAAAAATCATTTCTAATGCATTTTTATAGTAAAAATCATTGTCCAATACATTTTTATAGTAAAAATCATTGTCCAATGCATTTTTATAGTAAAAATCATTGTCCAATGCATTTTTATGGTAAAAATCATAGTTCAATGCATTTTTATGGTAAAAATCATAGTTCAATGCATTTTTATGGTAAAAATCCCATTGGGGGAGTCTTACCACTCTGCAGAGGTACAGTCGGTATATTCGACAGGGCGGTAAGGATATATTAAAATAATAAAAGTTTATTATAAGTATAATAATAATGAAATTTATTGTGTACAGTGCTCAGGTGCACCACAACTCATCAAAGTCTCATGTCAAGTACACAGAATAATGTAGTGTCAGGAACATGAACAGTTTACAGTAGTAATATGCATGTATGTGTGCGCGTGTGTGCATATGTATGTGGAGAGTGGCATCAGGTATAGTGTCGGCGGACTACAGGAAGCATGGTTTCAAGTATTTCAAGTAATTATGTGATTTTAAGTAATAATAATAATAATCCTTTGTAAAAAAATTACAGCTAAAAATACCTATTCTTCATATAACTTATGTACACCTCATTATATGGTTTCAAGTATTTCAAGTAATTATGTGATTTTAAGTAATAATAATCCTCTGTAAAAAAAATTACAGCTTCAAATACTTGGAAAGATTTTACGAATAAATATGATACAGAACATTTTAAAAATTCTAAATTCTAAAAAGATTAAAATATTTCTGTTAAAACTTTTACCTGTAAAATGAATTAACATTCAACTGTGAAAAGGTAGGCACTAAAGTTTTTTGAAAACATTTTGATTTCTCCTAGGTATAATTATCTACTATGTGTAACTTAGAAGTGGCTCAAGGCCAGTAGTATGGGGCACACAGTGTAACTGCCGCTAAACCGACCTTTCGCAATTATACATTTAAATGTATGGATGGCTGTATTTGACATAATTGTTTTCTTGTGCATATTCAATAACCGATTATTGGTTTTCAACGATTTCTGAAAGATTTTTTGTGTTAGTTTCAGAATAACTCCGGAATATGTTTTTAGTTGAACTTATAGTGTAACTGAAGCAAAGAAAACACAATAAGTATTACAAATATTGTCAGTTTTGCTCTTCCGTATATTATAAGAATAGGGACTGGCAAACTGAGCCTAAGATGCGTTTGTGACAAAATGACTTTAGCCCCTCCCCCCATACAGAAAATAATTTACTAAAAATCAGGAAATTATCAGATTTTAATGAAATTTTCAGTGTTTATTTATCAAAGAATGATCTTTATAATGCATTATTTATTTTATTTCAAAACTTTCTCATTTTTTTCAGGTCACTTAATTTTGACCCCTCTTATGCTGGGGGCGTAAAATTGTTGGTCTTATATTGTACTAATTACAGTATAAATAAAGAGATGAAAGACCGAAGTTATGAATAGAAACAAAAAAAATTACGGTGGCTATTCTATGAGAAAATAAGTACCGAAAATCGAAAAATAAAATGTAAAAAAATAATAAATAATTTATTTTTTGGAGATTTTTTTTTACTCATTTCGATAATTATTTAATTGGCTATTATCTTATAAAAGAAAAAAATTATACATTGATATTTTTTCTGCTTAAAAAGGGGAGGGGGTACATTTTCAATCGAGTTTTTCTTCAAAACTTATTACTTTATGTATCTAAAATAAGGTTTGCATTAAATAGATATTTATTTTTAGAATCTAAAAATATAACATTTTAATATTAACATCAGAATATTTTTATTTTAAATGAATTTTATATATCAATTTTTCATAGCAAAAATACTAAATTAAAGTTTTAAAATAAAATAACTGATGCATTATAAAATTCATTAATTGATAAATCAATACTGAAAATTCCATTAAAATCGGATAATTACCTGATTTTTGGTAAATTTTTTTTTAGCAATCGCGAATGTTATATTAAAATTGTAAACAAGCGCTTAAAACCCTTGAAAAAGAGACAGAATGGCGGATCGCGTCGAAATTGACAAAAAAAAATGGTTTTAAATCTTTTAAAAATAAACTGCATATGTAATGATATTTTTCTTTTTTTAATGATGGTCATTGTGTTACTACTTATCGATTTAGACAAAGTTTGACCTTAAATAATAGATTTAATTAATTTTAATTCGCTTTTAAAACTCGTAGAAGCTGATTTTTTTGCCAGTCCCTATATAAGAATAAAACATTACTATTCAACAGTAAAAAATACAAATTTATTTTAAAATATTAATATATCGTGAATCGGACAAATTTTTAGTTCACCTGAATTCTAAAATTCAGTGTTATATTATATTTAAATATTAGAGAAAAATTCGATTTGTACACACAGAAAAAAAAAAGATTTTAAAACATTAAAAAAAAAAAAATTATTTAAGCACACAAAAGATGTAAAATCTCTTAAAAATTAATTTCTTTAAAAAATGTCTTGACAATTTTATAGTACATATCAATTAAAAAAGAAAGAAAAAAGTTTTCAAATAATAATATTATGACATTTGTTAGCACTTTTTATTTCAGAATTCATGATTTTTTTCTACAAAAACTACGGGCTTGAATTGTATACAAATCAATTGATATAGTTATTCAGACTCTTATCTTTATAGAAAAAAAATCGTTTTTTTTCCGGTTCATTTTTTTTCATATCTCACAAAATGGGGCGTAAAAAATGTTTTCCCAAATATATTTTTTGAAAAAAAAAAAAAAACTATTTTAGATATATTTTCATCAAAAGAAAAGCAATTCCGATCGGATGTCTGATGAATTTTGAGGAAGGAAAAAAACAAAGTTTCTTTGATAATAAACAAAACATTTTTTGTTTTCTTTAAAACGACAAAATGTCACGCCTATATTTCTGTTTTCTTCTCTCTTTCTCTTTTTTTTTTTAATAAATATTTTATAAATTAAGTAGTTTTAAAATTTATAAAAGTTTCATTTTGTTAATAATTTTAGATAAACAGAAAAATAATTTCAGAAAATTAGTTTTCTTCAACAAAAAAACAAAAAAAGAAAATGGAGTAACATCAAATGAAAATCGTTTTTACTTTTAATTTTTTCTTACTAACTTTAAAAAAATTATAATAATTTCAATAATTTTTTTTATCATTAATAACTTAAAAATTATTTAACTTAATAAATTTTCTAAGAAGCGAAATCGATTACTAATTGTTGATCGTATTGTAAAAAATAGATCAATAATTAAATAAATCTCTTAAGTCGAAAAATACTGAATCTTTTCCTCACAAGTGAAAGTAATTTTCACTTTGAATAAAAATACTTCCGATAGAATAACTAGAAATAGCAAAATCACGGTAATACTTTTTTGGTACGGTCAACTGCCTGACGCTCGAGTCTAGCCAATTAGCCCCGCCCACATATTTTTATATATTTTATAAGCCCCGCCTACAATCTTAATGAAAAGAAAAGATCGTACTTTTCAAAAGTACAGTTATTTATTACTTTAAAACGCGTAATATTTTTTTAGCTTAGAAAATTGAAAGTTTTAAATTAAACAACTTTGAATCATGTAAATTTTAGAGTTCTACAACATTTTTTCTTTAATTATTTTGAATATGCACGAATCTTTACATTCCTTTTTTTTTTTTACAAATCAAACAATCATTTCATGTTTCCCCTCACGCAATAAATTTTAAGAACATCTTTTGAGTTAAAACTTATTAAAACTATTATAATTATTAAACTTATTAAAAAACAAAACAAAAAATAAATAAATTACGTAAATTCTGAATTTATGAATTGAAAATGATTTTTGAAGTAAAAATGGTACATAATTTGGAATTGTTTTGTTTTTGTGTTTTATTATTAACGTAATAGCAGCAGTTGCCAGCCTCGTAACGTTTGATTTGCTTGGGGGGATGGGACAAACTGTTTTTTCATTTAAATCATTAAAAATTTTGTTTAACTTTTAAAACTTTAAATTTTATGTTATTCGATGTTTTCTGGTTTTAAATTAGTAAATAAAAAATTAAATTCAAATGAAAAACTAAAATATTTATACACGCTTACAAATCTTAATGAAAGAAGATCGTACTTTTCAAAAGTACGGTCCTATTTTACTTTTAAACGTAATGATTTTTTAAGCTTAAGACAATTGAAAAGTTTTAAATCAAAACAGTGAGTGCAGTGTGAATTTACGGTTTCTACAACATTTTTTCGCTTTGGATTATTTGAATATGCCACGAAATCCTTTTAACTTTTTTTGTTTTTTTTTTGTTTTTTAGAAATAATCAAAAATTCATTTCATGTTTCCCTTCACTGAATACGGAATTTTAGATCTTTGAGTAAAACTTATTAAATAAAACAAACAAAAAATAGTAAGATTCGTGCATATTCAATAACGCAAAGAAAAAATGTTGTAAGAACGTAAATTTTACAGTGATTCAAAGTTGTTTTATTTAAACCTTTCAAATTTCTAAGCTAAAATATACGTTTTTAAAAGTAAAAATAGGAACGCGTACTTTTGAAAAGTAGCGATCTTTCTTTCAGTAAGATTTGTAAGCGTGTATAAATATTTTTAGTTTTTCATTTGAATTTAATTTTTTTTTACTAGAGAGAATTTAAAACCAGAGAAACATCGAATAACCATAAAATTTTAAAGTTTTAAAAAAGTTAAACAAAATTATTTATGATTTAAATGAAAAACAAGTTTGCCCCATCGCCCCAAGAGCAAATCAAAACGTTACGAGGCTGGCAACTGCTGCTATTACGTTTAATAATAAAACATCAAAAACAAACAATTCCAATTATGTACTGCGATTTTTACTTCAAATCATTTTCAATTCATAAATTTCAGAATTTACGTAATTTATTTATTTTTTGTTTGTTTTTTTAAAATAAGTTTAAGTATTATAATAGTTTTAATAAGTTTTACTCAAAGATGTTCTAATTTATTGCGTGAGGGGAAACATGAATGATTGTTTGATTTTGTAAAAAAAAAAAAAGGAATGTAAAGATTTCGTGGCATATTCAATAAATTAAAGAAAAAAATGTTTGTAGAACTTGATATATATAATGATTCAAAGTTGTTTTTAATTAAACTTTCAATTTTCTAAAGCTAAAAAATATTACGTTTTAAAAAAGTAATAGAAAAAATGTAAACTTTTGAAAAGTACGATCTTTCTTTTCATTGATTTGTAGGCGGGCTTATAACATATGTTGGCGGGGCTATAAAAAATATGTGGGCGGGGCTAATTGGCTGACTCGAGCGTCAGGCAGTTGACCGTACCTAAAAGTATTAACGCGGTGAGTTTGCTATTTCTAGTTAATTCTATGCGAAGGTATTTTAGTTCAAAGTGAAAATTTACTTTTCCACTTGTGAGGAAAAGATTCAGTATTTTCGACTTAGAGAATTTTTTAATTATTGATTCTATTTTTTTACAAATACGATCAACAATTAGTAATCGATTTCGCTTCTTAGAAAAAAATTTTATTAAGTTAAATAATTTTTAAGTTATTATGATAAAAAAAATTATTGAAATTATTATAATTTTTTTAAAGTTAGTAAGAAAAAATTAAAAGTAAAACGATTTCATTTGCATTTACTCCATTTTCTTTTTCTTGTTTTTTTTTGTGAAGAAAACTAATTTTCTGAATTATTTTTCTGTTTATCTAAAATTCAATTAACAAAATGAAACTTTTATAAATTATTAAAACTAACTTAATTTATAAAATATTTATTAAAAAAAAAAGAGAAAGAGAGAAAGAAACAGAAATATAGGCGTGACAGTTTTGTCCGTTTTCAAGAAAAGACAAAAAATGTTTTTGTTTATGTATCAAAGAAACTTTGTTTTTTTCCTTCCTCAGAAATTCATCAGAACATCCGATCCGAATTGCTTTTCTTTTGATGAAAATATTCAAAATAGTTTTTTTTTTTTTTTTCAAAAATATATTTGGGAAAACATTTTTTAACAGCCCCCATTTTGTGAATATGAAAAATGAACCGGAAAATAAAACGATTTTTTTCTATAAAGATAAGAGTCTGAATTAACATATCAATTGATTTGTATACAAATTCAAGCCGTAGTTTTTGTAGAAAAAAATTCATGATCTGAATAAAAAGTGGCTAACAAATGTCATAATATTATTATTTGAAAACTTTTTTCTTTCTTTTTTAATTGATATGTACTATAAAATTGCAAGACACTTTTTTAAAGGAATTATTTTTAAGAGATTTTACATCTTTGTGTGCTTAAATAATTTTTTTTTTTTAATGTTTTAAAATCTTTTTTTTTTTTGTGTGTACAAAATCGAAATTTTTCTTCTAATATTAAATATAATATAACACTGAATTTTAGAATTCAGGTGAACTAAAAATTTGTCCGATTACGATAAGTATTAATATTTTAAAATAAATTTGTATTTTTAAGCTGTTGAATAGTAATGTTGTATTCTTATATAGGGACTGGCAAAAAAATCAGCGTTCTGACTAGTTTTTAAAAGCGAATTTAAAATTAATTAAATCTAATCTTTATTTTAAGGTCAATAGTATAAGTCGTGTCTAAATCATTATATTGCTAGGTAACCAATGACATCACTCTTAAAGAAAAGAAAAATATCATTACAGTATGCAAGTTTTATTTTTAAAAGATTTAAAAACCAATTTTTGTGTTTGTTGTCAATTTCTGACGCGATCCGCCATTCTGTTCTTGTTTGTCAAGGGTTTTAAGACGCTTGTTAACAATTTTAATATAACATTCGCGATTGCTAAAAAAAATATACACAAAAAAATTCAGGTAATTTATCCGATTTTAATGGAATTTTCAGTATTGATGTTATCAAATTAAATGAATTTCATAAATGCGATCACGTTTTTTATTATACTTTAATTTTAGGTGATTTTGTGCTATGAAAATTGATATATAAAATTCATTTAAGATAAAATAATTCGGATGATGCTCTCAGTATGTAAAATGTTTATTATTTAGATTAATGGGATGAAATAAATTCTATTTGAATGTAAAAACGTCTTATTTTAGATACATCAAAGTAATAAGTTTTGATAGAAAAACTAGAACGTTCAAAAATGTACCCTCAACCTTATTATATGGCCGAAGAAGTAATCTTAATGTGAGATCGAACATTTTTTCTTTTTATAAGATAATAGAATTAAATAATTAATCGGAAATGAGTAAACAAAAATCTCCACAAAAATAAATTATTTATTATTTTTTTACAATTTTATTTTCGATTTTCGGTACTTATTTCTCATAGATAGCCACGCGTAATTTTTTTTGTTTGCTTTCATAACTTTGGTCTTTCATCTCTTTATTTATACTGTAATTAGTACAATATAGACCAACAATTTTCGCCCCAGATAAGAGGGGTCAAAATTAAGTGACCTGAAAAAAATGAGAAGTTTTGAAAGTAAATAAATTAATGCATTATAAAGATCATTCGTTTGAATAATAAACAACTGAAAATTTCAATTAATAATCTGATAATTTCCTGATTTTTAGTAAATTATTTTTCTGTATGGGGGGAGGGGTAAGTATTTTGTCAATAAGCGCATCTTAGCTCAGTTTGCCAGTCCCCTATTTCTTATAATATACGGAAGAGCAAAAACTGACAATATTTGTAATACTTATTGTGTTTTCCTTTGCTTCAGTTACACTATAAGTTTCAACTAAAACACATATTCGGAGTTATTCTGAAACGTAAACACAAAAATATCTTTCAAGAAATCGTTGAACCAATAATCGTTATTGAATATGCACAAGGAAAACAATTATGTGCAAATACAGCCATCCATACTTTAAATGTATGGATTGCGAAAGGTCGGTTTAGCGGCAGTTTCACTGTGTTGCCCCATACTACCTGGCCTTGAGTGCTCCACTGTCTAAGATTACATCATAGTAGATAATTATAACTAGGAGAAATCAAATGTTTCAAAAACTTTTAGTGCCTACCTTTTCAGCAGTGAATGTCTAATTCATTTTTAACAGGTAAAGAGTTTAGAACAGAAATATTTTATCTTTTAGAATTTAGAACTTTTTAAAATGTTCTGGTATCAAGTATTTTTCGTAAATCTTTCAAGTATGTTGAAGCTGTAATTTTTTTTAGCAGAGGATTATTATTACTTGAAAATCACATAATTACTTGGAAATAGGCTATAGATATATAGATAGATATATATTATTATGAATAGGTTTTTTTAGCTGTAATTTTTTTACAAAAGGATTATTATTATTATTATTAAAATCACATAATTACTTGAAATACTTGAAACGCATGCTTCCTTGTTAGTCCGCGCCGACACTATACCTGATGCAACTCTCCACAAATACTATGCACTACAACGCGCACACATACAGTGCATATTACTGAACTGGTACTGTTCATGTTCCTGCACTACATTATTCTGTGTACTTGCATGAGAACTTTGATGAGTTGTGGTGCACCTGAGCACTGTACACAATAAATTTCATTATTATATAGTACTTCTATAAACTTTTATTATTTTAATATATCCTTACCGCCCCTGTCGATATACGCGACTGTACCTCTGCAGAGGTGGTAAGATCCCCAATGGGATTTTTCCATAAATGCATTGAACTATGATTTTAACCGATAAAAATGCATTGAAGCTATGATTTTTACCATAAATGCAATTGGACATGAATTTTTAACTATAAAAATGCATTGGACAATGATTTTTAGCTATAAAAATGTATTGGACAATGATTTTTACTTAAAAAATGCATTAGAAATGATTTTTACTATGAAAATGATTGAACTATGATTTTTACCATAAAATGCATTGAACTATGATTTTTACCATAAAAATGCATTGAACTATGATTTTTACTATTAAAGTGCATTGGACAAAGGATTTTACTATAAAAAATTACCTATGGACTTTATATCATTAAAAGTAGAGAAGTCTTTTAAATGATAAAGCAATCTCTAATAATAAATGCATTTTTAACGACGTTGTGAGGGGGTCGTAGCACACGAACTTTTTTTAACAAGAGAAAGCTAACACAAACAAAACAAAAATGAGGAAAATGAGAAAGTTTACGTTGAAAATCACGATGAATTTTTATTCGCGATTATGTTACCCAATAAAGCTGTTGATCGCCGTGCATGTTGGGCTGAATCAAGGCAGGGCCTTGGCTGACTGGTCTTCCTTCGTCTAGGATTTCCGCAGGGAACATCGCAACAATGAGGAGACTGGAACAAAGTCAAAAAGGACTAAGGGCATGGAATCGCGAGAGTCAGTTATTCGTTCTTGCGAACACAATGCTGTTTTCACGACCTCTTGCTCAATCAAGGGTCGATTAAGCTATTAAATCAGAAATTGGGTTATCTGCCCCTATTAGTTCTGGAATCGAGACGCCAGGGGCAGCGCCCTAAATTCCACAGAAGCAGATACGGCAGGCACGAGGTAAGACCCAAGTCGGCACCGGGANCCCTAAACTCTGGATTATTAAACAAAATAATAAAGTTTTAAAAATTTTGAATTTTGGTCCCTACTCTGGATTAAAAATACAAATAATAAAGTTTTAAAATTTTGAATTTTGGTCCCTACTCTGGATTATATAATACAATAATAAAGTTTTAAAATTTTGAATTTTGGTCCCTACTCTGGATTATATAATACAAATAATAAAGTTTTAAAATTTTGAATTTGGTTCTGGTCCCTATCTGGATTAAAAATACAAATAATAAAGTTTTAAAATTTTGAATTTGGTCCCTACTCTGGATTATAATACAAATAATAAAAGTTTTTAAATTTTGAATTTTGGTCCCTACTCTGGATTAAAATACAAATAATAAAGTTTTAAAATTTTGAATTTTGGTCCCTACTGCTTGGATTTAAAAATACAAATAATAAAGTTTTAAAATTTTGAATTTTGGTCCCTACTCTGGATTATATAATACAAATAATAAAGTTTTAAAATTTTTGAATTTGGTCCCTACTCTGGATTATATAATACAAATAATAAAGTTTTAAAATTTGAATTTGGTCCCTACTCTGGATTATAAATACAAATAATAAAGTTTTAAAATTTTGAATTTGGTCCCTACTGGATTATATATATAATACAAATAATAAAGTTTTAAAATTTTGAATTTGGTCCCTACTCTGGATTAAAATACAAATAATAAAGTTTTAAAATTTTGAATTTTGGTCCCTACTCTGGATTATATAATACAAATAATAAAGTTTTTTAAACATTTTGAAATTTTTGGGTCCCTACTCTGGATTATATAATACAAATAATATATAATTTAAATAGGTTTTTTTTTAAATTTTTGAATTTTGGTCCCTACTCTGGATTAATTATATTATTTAAAATACAAATAAATAAAAGTTTTTAAAATTATGAATTTTGAATTCTTGTTTTTTTAATCAATTTATTGGGTCCCTACTACTGGATTATATAATACAAATAATAAAGTTTTAAAATTTTGAATTTTGGTCCCTACTCTGGATTATATAAATACAAATAATAAAGTTTTAAAATTTTGAATTTTGGTCCCTCTGGATTAAAAATAACAAATAATATAAGTTTTTAAATTTGAATTTTGGTCCCTACTCTGGATTAATAATACAAATAATAAAGTTTTAAAATTTTGAATTTGGTCCCTACTCTGGATTTTAACCAATAAAAATAAAATAATAAAGTTTTAAAATTTTGAATTTTGGTCCCTACTCTGGATTATATAATACAAATAATAAAGTTTTAAAATTTTGAATTTTTGGTCCTACTCTGATTATATAATACAAATAATAAAGTTTTAAAATTTTGAATTTTGGTCCCTACTCTGGATTATAAAATAATAATAAAGTTTTAAAATTTTGAATTTTGTCGGTCCTATCTCTATATATAAAATACAAATAATATAATTTTTTAAAAATTTGAATTTTGTCCCTACTCTGGATTATATAAATACAAATAATAAAGTTTTAAAATTTTGAATTTTTCGGTCCCTACTCTGGATTATATAAATACAAATAATAAAGTTTAAAATTTTGAAATTTTGGTCCCTACTCTGGTGATATTATAATACAAATAATAAAGTTTTAAAATTTTTGAATTTTGGTCCTACTCTGGATTTAAAATACAAATAATAAAGTTTTAAAATTTTGAATTTTCTGTCCGTACCTCGTGATTATATAATACAAATAATAAAGTTTTAAAATTTTGAATTTTGGTTCCTACTCTGGATTATATAATACAAATAATAAAGTTTTAAAAATTTTGAATTTTGGTCCCTACTCTGGATTATATAAATACAATAATTAAAAGTTTTAAAATTTTGAATTTTGGTCCCTACTCTGGATATATAATAACAAATAAATAAAGTTTTAAAATTTTGATTTTGGTCCCTACTCTGGATTAAAAATACAAATAATAAAAGTTTTAAAATTTTGAATTTTTGGTCCCTACTCTGGATTAATAAATACAAATAATAAAGTTTTAAAATTTTGAATTTTGGTCCCTACTCTGGATTATATAATACAAATAATAAAGTTTTAAAATTTTGAATTTGGTCCCTACTCTGGATTATATAATACAAATAATAAAGTTTTAAAATTTTGAATTTTGGTCCCTACTCTGGATTATATAATACAAATAATAAAGTTTTAAAATTTTGAATTTTGGTCCCTACTCTGGATTATATAATACAAATAATAAAGTTTTAAAATTTTGAATTTTGGTCCCTACTCTGGATTAAAATACAAATAATAAAGTTTTTAAAATTTTGAATTTGGTCCCTACTCTTGGATTATATAATACAAATAATAAAGTTTTAAAATTTTGAATTTTGGTCCCTACTCTGGATTATATAATACAAATAATAAAGTTTTAAAATTTGAATTTTGGGTCCCTACTCTGGATTTATATAATACAAATAATAAAGTTTTAAAATTTTGATTTTGGTCCCTACTCTGGATTATATAATACAAATAATAAAGTTTAAAATTTTGAATTTTGGTCCCTACTCTGGATTAATAATACAAATAATAAAGTTTTAAAATTTTGAATTTTGGTCCCTACTCTGGATTAAAAATGAAAAATAAAAGTTTTAAAATTTTGAATTTTTGGTCCCTACTCTGGATTATATAATACAAATAATAAAGTTTTAAAATTTGAATTTTGGTCCCTACTCTGGATTAAAATACAAATAATAAAGTTTTAAAATTTTGAATTTTGGTCCCTACTCTGGATTATATAATACAAATAATTAAAGTTTTAAAATTTTGAATTTTGGTCCCTACCTCTGGATTATATAATACAAATAATAAAGTTTAAAATTTTGAATTTTGGTCCCTACTCTGGATTATATAATACAAATAATAAATTTTAAAATTTTGAATTTTGGTCCCTACTCTCTGATTATAAAATACAAATAATAAAGTTTTAAAATTTTGAATTGGTCCCTACTCTGGATTATATAATACAAAATAATAAAGTTTTTAAAATTTTGAATTTGGTCCCTACTCTGGATTATATAATACAAATATAAAGTTTTAAAATTTTGAATTTTGGTCTCCTACTCTGGATTATATAATACAAATAATAAAGTTTTAAAATTTTGAATTTTGGTCCTACTCTGGATTATATAATACAAATAATAAAGTTTTAAAATTTTGAATTTTGGTCCCTACTGGATTATATAAACAAATAATAAAGTTTTAAAATTTGAATTTTGGTCCCTACTCTGGATTATATAATACAAATAATAAAGTTTTAAAATTTTGAATTTTGGTCCCACTCTGGATTATATAATACAAATAATGAAATTTTAAAATTTTGAATTTTGGTCCCTACTCTCTATTATAAAATACAAATAATAAAGTTTTAAAATTTTGAATTTTGGTCCCTACTCTGGATTATATAATACAAATAATAAAGTTTTAAAATTTTGAATTTTGTCCCTACTCTGGATTATATAATACAAATAATAAAGTTTAAAATTTTGAATTTTGGTCCCTACTCTGGATTATATAATACAAATAATAAAGTTTTAAAATTTTGAATTTTGGTCCCTACTCTGGATTATATAATACAAAATAAAGTTTTAAAATTTTGAATTTTGGTCCCTACTCTGGATTATATAATACAAATAATAAATTTTAAAATTTTGAATTTTGGTCCCTACCTCTATTATAAAATACAAAAATAAAGTTTTAAAATTTTGAATTTTGGTCCCTACTCTGGATTATATAAACAAATAATAAAGTTTTAAAATTTTGAATTTTGGTCCCTACTCTGGATTATATAAATACAAATAATAAAGTTTTAAAATTTTGAATTTTGGTCCTACTCTGGATATATAATACAAATAATAAAGTTTTAAAATTTTGAATTTTGGTCCCTACTCTGGATTATATAATACAAATAATGAAATTTTAAAATTTTGAATTTCGGTCCCTACTCTCTATTTATAAAATACAAATAATAAAGTTTTAAAATTTGAATTTATTTTTATCTAAACCTCATTATTAATAAAATTGTCTTGCATTATTAATACTGTTAACTATGTCTACATACTAACAACATGCAATTATATTTATATATAACAACAAAATAGCGCTTTACAGTGTGAACGGGAAGGCTAATTTGCATATTAATATTAAAAAATCGAATTTAATAAATATGTGCTTAGTATTATTGATTTCTAACTGTTTGGTTTATTTTAATGAATATAAGCAAAATCTCTTCAATGAATCTTAAATGAAATCCATTAACAAGATAAAATAACTGTCATTTTATTCTTTCACTTCCTCTTTTAACTAAATACTTAAATTAGAAAAAATAACAATGAAAGACGAGAGTGATGGAAGAGTAAGTTTCAGTTGTTCCATTTTTTATTATACTCCCTCTGTTTCAAATCTTTTATTATACTCCCTATTTCAAATTTTTTTATCTGTATTCTTATTTAGTTTCATTAGCCTTTCTAATTTAATACAATATTTTATTACATTAAAACTTAGATACTTGCACCCAGAGGGTGCATATATTTGCTAGTACAAATAATAAAGTTTTAAAATTTTGAATTACTTACTTTGCTGTGAAGGTGTATAATCTTTTTTGGCATCCATTCCTATTCACAAAAAAAAAAAAAAAAAAAACAATACAGAATTTTAATGGCATTTAATATTTTCAGGATGAGAAGATTATAATTAACTAGCAACAGAAAATACCCTCCAGGCGTCGTAAAAATTAATTTTTGAAAGACATTGCCTGAGAGGGTGGGAATTAAAAATTCAATATCAGAAGGTTTGTATCATAAGTAAGTAAAATCCTCATATTTATTAAAGGAGTAAAAAAATAAAAATAAAACAATTTGAAATGAAAACTGACCCCTGTCCCTCTCAAATAAAATGTTGCGTGCATGTAATAATCAAACAATTATTTTGAATATTTTTCACATCAATTTTACACAAAATCGTAGTATTTATTTATTTGTAAACTTTTTACTTAACTTCTTGTTACTGTAAAAAAAAAGGACGAGAGTAAAAAACAATTTTTAAATTGCTTACTCAAATTTTGGGTGTATATAGCATAAGAATATTGTGACATAACTGTGACATGGAGCTATGACGTAGTTTTTGTTACAGACAGAAATACAACAATTTCCATTATTAATAGATATTTGTTAGAATAGTCGAGAAAATCAAGAAATATATCCATTGTCAAAAATGATTCTGTGAATTCTGTTATAACTTTACATAAACTTACATTATTATGTGAACTGACTTATTGGATCCTTTCTGTCCACCAAGGACGATGGAGTAGTGTCCAAAAAAAATTTTTTCATCAGCATCTGCGCAGGCCAACTCATGAGTGACAGTCTTTGATGCACTGAATGCACACAAACTGTGATGCTTTCTGAGGCTGCTGTCTTTCCTTTCTCTTTCTGGCTCTCTTTGCTGTCAAGGCTACTCTCCTCTCTGCCTCACTCCTCTCCGTGCCTTGCTTAACGTTGAGGCACCAGTCCACTCTATTTTTTGCATCTACCTCCCATGTGTTTGTGTCAATATAGCATATCCTTATAACTCTCCTGCAGACATCTTTTAAATCGTAGGCCTGGTCTACCAACTGATCAGGAGCCTTTTACTAATTCGCCGTACAAAAGATCTTTTGGGATGCTTCCATTTTCCATTCTCCTGACATGTCCAAGCCACGAAGGCGCCTCTCACAGAGAAATGAGAACATGCTGTTCATGTCGGCGCAATTTGTCAAAAATGATTCCGTGAATTCTGTTACAACTTTAAATAAAGTTACATTATTATGTGAACAGACTAATACAAGGATTAATAAAACAGAAATAATATCTGCTATTTTAGGATATGCCAAAATTATATAAATCAAATATTCATTTAATAACTAGTCTACTTTATTTTTGAATCTATATAATCTTTTGCGAGACAAACTCAGTAGAGAGATGAAAATTAGCCCCCACGCCTTAGACAGAACAAATATCAGTGTATATAATCTTTTTCACTTATAATAGGCAATTATATACTTAAGCAACAGAGTAAAAAAAAATCTCCAAAAATTATTTTTTTAGTTTTTTTTTTTTTAATATTTAATTTTCCAATTTTCGGTACTTATTTTCTACCAGAGTCGCTCTCTTAAAAATTGTATTTTTCTTCTATTCACACCTATTGGTCTTTTATCATTTTATCATTCAGTAATTATTTATAAAAGTATTTTGGGGAGAATATGTGCTTAATTGAAGTTGTACCTAATTTTGAAAATTAATTAATTAATAATTAATTAATTAGGCAGGCATACCTATTCAAATGTAAGGTTAAACAAATCGAGAAAAATCAATCTCTGTGTGTACATTTCGGCCTATTAGGCCTCATCAGCAGAGCTGGGTCTGCACACAGACAAGCTTTGTTAAATAAAATTATATACTTATTCTATTTCTGGTATGTAATACAACGTAGCAGGTATTTAAAAAGGTATTTTAAGTCCAAAGTGATGTTATCTATATAAATTAATAAAAGTATGTAACCCCACTGATATTTTGCAACCCAAAAATAAAGTGTGGGGGGGGGGTCAAAGTTTTGAAATAAAATAACTAATGCATTATAAAATTCATTCATTGATAAATCAACACTGAAAATTTCATTAAAACCGGATAATTCCCTGATTTTTGGTAATTTTTTTTCAATCGGGTGGTTAAATTTATTTTGTAAAATACACCTATGACAACAAAATTGGCAGACCCAATGATATAGCATTAAATCATTTAATAAAATACAGTTACACAACAAAAAAAAATTTTATAAAGATTTTTTTATCTCCTGTCATCTATAAAACATCCATCAATTTCTTCACCCCAAGATACATCCTGATGAAGGTTTAAAGAAACCAAAATGTTTAAGTGTCGATAAATAAATTCATCTTATTTTTGGAACACTTGTTTTTTCAAATTTCTTAATATATATATATATATATATATAATGGATAAAAGTAACCTACTCGAGTTTCATCGTCTGATTCATCAGGGTTACATCCATTGAATTAATCGAGTTTTCGATTAATATCAGTTGGTACAATACATGCCTGTTGGAATGGGTCTTATCTTTTATATCTTGATATAAAAGATAAGTCCCATTCCAACGGGCATGTATTGTACCAACTGATATTAATCGAAAACTCGATTAATTCAACGGATGTAACCCTGACGAATCAGACGATGAAACTCGAGTAGGTTACTTTTATCCATTATATAAATAAATTTTGCTCTACATTGTATTGAGCAGTTTGTATTTGTTTTTTCTCAGTCTTAACCCCTGGATACTGTGCGCTTCCAACGATCGTACTCGTACCCACCGGTAAGCTACTACTCATACATTAACATATATATATATATATATATATATATATATACGTTTTAAAAGCGAATGGTTTAAAATATTCCGACTGCAGTTTCACACAGTAGCGAATCTTCAGGGAATTTTATTGCTTTGTCCAACCATCAACCACAAAAGTCACCAACCACAAAGAAAATTAAGATATACGTAGGGGCGACGCAGCAATCTATAAAACAGCGCATATCTCAGCACAGGTTATCCTTTAGGGATAAAAAATATAGAGAAACAACTACACTTGCAAAATATGTGTGGGATTTAAATGAAAAGTATCGTAGTGATCCAGGGGTGGGGTGGAAAATCATTAAGAGGGCACCTTCACATAAAGGAAATGAAAAAATGAAAAGCAAATTAATATAAAAATTATATAAAAATTTTAATAATATCTTATTATAATGGAGATTGTGAGTTTTTCTGTCTGTAACCGAAACTATATCACTACTCAAGTGACAATTACCTTAGTTATTTACGTCACATTCTCCATGATTATCATTTTATCTTAAACCTCAATTATTAATAAATGTTTTACATTATTAATACTGTTGACCATATCTACATACTGATAGCATGCAATTGTATTTATATACAACAAAATAGCGGTTTACAATGTGAACAGGAAGGCTAATTTGCATATTGATATTAAAATTTGATTTTAATAAATATGTGTTTAGTATTATTGATTTCTAATTGTTTGCTTTTATCTTAATGAATATGGGCAAAAATCTCTTCAATAAATCTTAAAAGAAATCCATTAACAAGAATAAATAACTGTAATTTTATTCTTTACTTCCTATTTTAACTAAATAGTTAAATTCAAAAAATTAGCAATGAAAGACAGAAGTGATGGACGAGTAAATTTCAGTTGTTCTATGTTTAAAATTTTTTTATCTGCATTCTTATTTAGTTTCATTAGCCCTTCTAATTTGATATTATTTTATTACATTAAAACTTAAATACTTGCACCCGGAGGGTGCATATATTTGCTAGTTATAATAATTAAAATATTATAATAAGTAAAATATTATAATAATTAAAATATTAGTATTATCTGCGTTATTCGGACTATTGTCCCCATCTTCATTGTTATTTGTACAATGTTTCAGCCGATATACCCTCCGGCCTTCTTCAGGTATTTCTTCTTGGACTCGGGAACCTTCTTGTCGTATTCGGGAGCCATCACGGAACTTTGAACCTAACCCTTTATTTAGTCCACGGGGGTATCCTGTTCTCATTCCGCTATCCATAGCTGGGGTAGGAGTTGTGTTAATTAATTATTTTTTTCTAACTGCTTTCACTCAGGATTGAACTCGGGTACCAGAGATAACTGTCATTTAAAACTGTCTTAACCTAACTGCCTTATCCACTCGGCCATTTGTCCAATTGGACCAATTAAAATATTATAATAATTAAAATATTATAGTAATTAAAATATTATAATAATTAAAATTTATTTTAATAAATAAAATATTATATAAAATTTAATATTATATTATATTATATTTAATATATATATTAATATTAATATATGTTAATAATTATAATAACTATAATTATAATAACCTTTTATAATAATAAATATATAATAATATAATAATAATATAATAATAACTATAATTATAATAACCTTTTATAATAATAATAATTATAATAACACACATCTAATATTAATACATATATTAATATTAATATATCAATTATATTTAATTATATTTAATATATTATATCATATTATTTGATATTATATAAAATTTAATAAATAAAATATAATATAAAATTTTATAATAATTAAAATTTTATAAATTTAAAAAAAAAAAAATCATTAAGAGGGCACCTTCACATAAAGGAAATGAAAACCCTTGTATGCTGTGCTTACAAGAAAAACTGAAAATAGCTGAATGCAGGGACCCAGATATGATCTTGAACTCACGATCAGAGTTGACAAATGAATGTAGGCACTTAACTCTTAACATCCTGTTGAGAATTTTGAGAAGTCCCCATTCTTATGAATTATCAATAAATGGCTAAAAATGGCATTTGCCTTTAAAGTTACCTGTTATTTCCCTTAAATCAAAGACTTCTAAATATGTTTAATATTACAATTATACAAAGACTATCATTTGGGGTAGATTAGGAAAATTAATGTGACTTCCGGCCAGGTGGAATGAGGTGGTATAGGATGTTAAGAGTTAAACAAACATAGACTGTACCTGGTGGGTTCCATTTTTTTATGGGGAGGGGATATAGGCAGCCATTAAGCTGTGGGGGGGGGGGGATTTTGATTTACCTTTGGCCCAACATGCATTGAGTACATTTTAAAGATATTTTTCAAACAATCAAGTTTTCATCAAAACAATGATATACCGTTATCGTGACTCCTACTTCGCCGCTCATATCTTTTCCAAAGTGTATGAACGACTTTTCATCTCACCTAGTCTAACTCCCTCTGGCATAGAATAACAAACACCGTGGATAAGGTAGTCTCTTTATTTCTTTCACCAGAAAGTGTAAAAAACTGTTCTCTTTAAGGAAGAACACAGAAAAGGAATTGAACGCGTGTGGATAAAGCCTTGAATTTACCGCTGAATAATGGTCATCGGAAAAGGGCGGTCGAAACGTAAATAGTGTACTATTTACGTAAATAACACAGTTGGTCTAAGGGACGTAACTTTTACCACAGAATCATAAATTACAAGCCAAGACAACCGTATTTGACAGCATATGGGACACACTTTTTTTCCAAAATTTTGGCTCTTAAAATTGCCTTGCGTCTTATACATCGTAAGTGAAGTTTGAAGTTTTATTATTATTAATTTTATCATTATTATTATTTCCTGTTATTGAGGTATCTTGTGTATGCTTATTGCTTGCATGTACTGACTGCCAAATTGCTTTTATACGTCTATGTTTCTGCTTGTGTAATGCACAGCTAGACTGTTTTCAACAATATATGCTTAAATACACTAAAAACATTTTTTTCCTGAATCTGACCTGCTGAAATGGGAGTGCATTTTATATGCCGTCAAATATGGTAGCTATGAGATGGGAGACAATAAATTACAGAACTTAAAATTGATCACTGCATTTAAGTATAGCATTAATATTTACACTTACCTTTTAAAAGTTCAGCGATAATTCTTCTGCTGCCAGTTAATTTAAAGACAATTTGCTGTTCGTAGGTCGTAGGTCCTTACTTTCCATACAAACAATTATTTTTGTTTCATGGGTGCCTTTCACTGGATTTCGCAATTAATTCTGATTATTCCAAAATTGATTTCCAAGTTATAGAAATCGGTATGGAACAAAAAGATTTGTCGCAAAAAATCACGTAAAGAAATCTCCAAAAAACAATCGCAGTAATTACAACTTGGGAATCCAAAATTTCAGGATGCGGGTTCAGATTTGGCATGGAATGTCTTTAATTTGCTCATGGAGTCGGTCTGATTCCAAATGGTATGATATGTTGGGCTACAGCCTCTAGAAATAAAGTTGAAAAAAAAAGTGACACAATGATATTTCCATTTATTATAGTGTGAATCGAAAACCAACACTAAAAGCTTACATTTCTGGAATTTTAAGAAACTAATATGATAAAGAGATCTGAAAGAGTCCCATGAGTTCCATTAGTGTATCCATATGTGTGTGCGTGTGTGTGTGTGTGTGTGCGTGTGAGAGAGAGAGAGAGAGAGAGAGAGTTTTAAAAATTCAAATAGATACATTTGGCATGGAATGTTTTTAATTTGTTCACAGAGTCAGCCAAATTCCAAATGGTATGAGATGTTGGGCTACAGCCTCTAGAAATAAAGTTGAAAAAAAAGTGACACAATGATATTTCCATTTATTATAGTGTGAATCGAAAACCAACACTAAAAGCTTACATTTCTGGAATTTTAAAAAACTAATATGCTAAAGAGATCTGAAAGAGTCCCATGAGTTCCATTAGTGTATCCATATGTGTGTGCGTGTGTGTGTGTGTGTGCGTGTGAGAGAGAGAGAGAGAGAGAGAGAGAGAGAGAGAGTTTTAAAAATTCAAATAGATACATTTGGCATGGAATGTTTTTAATTTGCTCACAGAGTCAGCCAAATTCCAAATGGTATGATATGTTGGGCTACAGCCTCTAGAAATAAAGTTGAAAAAAAAAGTGACACAATGATATTTCCATTTATTATAGTGTGAATCGAAAACCAACACTAAAAGCTTACATTTCTGGAATTTTAAGAAACTAATATGCTAAAGAGATCTGAAAGAGTCCCATGAGTTCCATTAGTGTATCCATATGTGTGTGCGTGTGTGTGTGTGTGTGTGTGTGAGAGAGAGAGAGAGAGAGAGAGAGAGAGAGAGTTTTAAAAATTCAAATAGATACATTTGGCATGGAATGTTTTTAATTTGCTCACAGAGTCAGCCAAATTCCAAATGGTATGATATGTTGGGCTACAGCCTCTAGAAATAAAGTTGAAAAAAAAAGTGACACAATGATATTTCCATTTATTATAGTGTGAATCGAAAACCAACACTAAAAGCTTACATTTCTGGAATTTTAAGAAACTAATATGCTAAAGAGATCTGAAAGAGTCCCATGAGTTCCATTAGTGTATCCATATGTGTGTGCGTGTGTGTGTGTGTGTGCGTGTGAGAGAGAGAGAGAGAGAGAGAGAGAGAGAGTTTTAAAAATTCAAATAGATACATTTGGCATGGAATGTTTTTAATTTGCTCACAGAGTCAGCCAAATTCCAAATGGTATGATATGTTGGGCTACAGCCTCTAGAAATAAAGTTGAAAAAAAAAGTGACACAATGATATTTCCATTTATTATAGTGTGAATCGAAAACCAACACTAAAAGCTTACATTTCTGGAATTTTAAAAAACTAATATGCTAAAGAGATCTGAAAGAGTCCCATGAGTTCCATTAGTGTATCCATATGTGTGTGCGTGTGTGTGTGTGTGTGTGTGTGAGAGAGAGAGAGAGAGAGAGAGAGAGAGAGAGTTTTAAAAATTCAAATAGATACATTTGGCATGGAATGTTTTTAATTTGCTCACAGAGTCAGCCAAATTCCAAATGGTATGATATGTTGGGCTACAGCCTCTAGAAATAAAGTTGAAAAAAAAAGTGACACAATGATATTTCCATTTATTATAGTGTGAATCGAAAACCAACACTAAAAGCTTACATTTCTGGAATTTTAAAAAACTAATATGCTAAAGAGATCTGAAAGAGTCCCATGAGTTCCATTAGTGTATCCATATGTGTGTGCGTGTGTGTGTGTGTGTGTGTGTGAGAGAGAGAGAGAGAGAGAGAGAGAGAGAGTTTTAAAAATTCAAATAGATACATTTGGCATGGAATGTTTTTAATTTGCTCACAGAGTCAGCCAAATTCCAAATGGTATGATATGTTGGGCTACAGCCTCTAGAAATAAAGTTGAAAAAAAAAGTGACACAATGATATTTCCATTTATTATAGTGTGAATCGAAAACCAACACTAAAAGCTTACATTTCTGGAATTTTAAGAAACTAATATGCTAAAGAGATCTGAAAGAGTCCCATGAGTTCCATTAGTGTATCCATATGTGTGTGCGTGTGTGTGTGTGTGTGTGTGTGTGAGAGAGAGAGAGAGAGAGAGAGAGAGAGAGAGTTTTAAAAATTCAAATAGATACATTTGGCATGGAATGTTTTTAATTTGCTCACAGAGTCAGCCAAATTCCAAATGGTATGATATGTTGGGCTACAGCCTCTAGAAATAAAGTTGAAAAAAAAAGTGACACAATGATATTTCCATTTATTATAGTGTGAATCGAAAACCAACACTAAAAGCTTACATTTCTGGAATTTTAAGAAACTAATATGCTAAAGAGATCTGAAAGAGTCCCATGAGTTCCATTAGTGTATCCATATGTGTGTGCGTGTGTGTGTGTGTGTGTGTGTGAGAGAGAGAGAGAGAGAGAGAGAGAGAGAGAGTTTTAAAAATTCAAATAGATACATTTGGCATGGAATGTTTTTAATTTGCTCACAGAGTCAGCCAAATTCCAAATGGTATGATATGTTGGGCTACAGCCTCTAGAAATAAAGTTGAAAAAAAAAGTGACACAATGATATTTCCATTTATTATAGTGTGAATCGAAAACCAACACTAAAAGCTTACATTTCTGGAATTTTAAGAAACTAATATGCTAAAGAGATCTGAAAGAGTCCCATGAGTTCCATTAGTGTATCCATATGTGTGTGCGTGTGTGTGTGTGTGTGTGTGTGAGAGAGAGAGAGAGAGAGAGAGAGAGAGAGAGTTTTAAAAATTCAAATAGATACATTTGGCATGGAATGTTTTTAATTTGCTCACAGAGTCAGCCAAATTCCAAATGGTATGATATGTTGGGCTACAGCCTCTAGAAATAAAGTTGAAAAAAAAAGTGACACAATGATATTTCCATTTATTATAGTGTGAATCGAAAACCAACACTAAAAGCTTACATTTCTGGAATTTTAAGAAAACTAATATGCTAAAGAGATCTGAAAGAGTCCCATGAGTTCCATTAGTGTATCCATATGTGTGTGCGTGTGTGTGTGTGTGTGTGTGTGAGAGAGAGAGAGAGAGAGAGAGAGAGAGAGAGTTTTAAAAATTCAAATAGATACATTTGGCATGGAATGTTTTTAATTTGCTCACAGAGTCAGCCAAATTCCAAATGGTATGATATGTTGGGCTACAGCCTCTAGAAATAAAGTTGAAAAAAAAAGTGACACAATGATATTTCCATTTATTATAGTGTGAATCGAAAACCAACACTAAAAGCTTACATTTCTGGAATTTTAAAAAAACTAATATGCTAAAGAGATCTGAAAGAGTCCCATGAGTTCCATTAGTGTATCCATATGTGTGTGCGTGTGTGTGTGTGTGTGTGTGTGAGAGAGAGAGAGAGAGAGAGAGAGAGAGAGTTTTAAAAATTCAAATAGATACATTTGGCATGGAATGTTTTTAATTTGCTCACAGAGTCAGCCAAATTCCAAATGGTATGATATGTTGGGCTACAGCCTCTAGAAATAAAGTTGAAAAAAAAAGTGACACAATGATATTTCCATTTATTATAGTGTGAATCGAAAACCAACACTAAAAGCTTACATTTCTGGAATTTTAAAAACTAATATGCTAAAGAGATCTGAAAGAGTCCCATGAGTTCCATTAGTGTATCCATATGTGTGTGCGTGTGTGTGTGTGTGTGTGTGTGAGAGAGAGAGAGAGAGAGAGAGAGAGAGTTTTAAAAATTCAAATAGATACATTTGGCATGGAATGTTTTTAATTTGCTCACAGAGTCAGCCAAATTCCAAATGGTATGATATGTTGGGCTACAGCCTCTAGAAATAAAGTTGAAAAAAAAAGTGACACAATGATATTTCCATTTATTATAGTGTGAATCGAAAACCAACACTAAAAGCTTACATTTCTGGAATTTTAAGAAACTAATATGCTAAAGAGATCTGAAAGAGTCCCATGAGTTCCATTAGTGTATCCATATGTGTGTGTGTGTGTGTGTGTGTGTGTGAGAGAGAGAGAGAGAGAGAGAGAGAGAGAGAGAGAG
The DNA here is from genome assembly GCA_023376005.1 of Doryteuthis pealeii. Lineage (NCBI taxonomy): Eukaryota > Metazoa > Mollusca > Cephalopoda > Myopsida > Loliginidae > Doryteuthis > Doryteuthis pealeii. The sequence continues at coordinate 19,182,945 of CM042171.1, read as the reverse complement.
AGTTTTAAAAATCCAAATAGGTTCATTCGGCATGGAATGTTTTTAATTTGTTCACAGAGTCAGCCAAATTCTAAATTGTATGATATATTGGGCTACAGCCTCTAGAAGTAAAGTTGAAAAAAAAGTGACACAATGATATTTGCATTTATTATTAGGGATTGTTTATCATTTAGAAGACTTCTCTATTTCTGTGATTTGTCAATTTCAAAGAATATTGATTTTTATCAATTTTTAAAATGGGATATCCTTTTAACAATATATAACAATGAACACTATAAGTATATTATATGATATTATCATATCAAATTTTGAAATTATGTTTTTTTTTTAATTTGAACTTTTAATTTTTTTTTTTAAATTGAAATAGATCACCAAGTGGGCCTGAGCCTATTCTAGTAATGACCAGGTTTAAATTCAGAGTTTTCTTCTCCTAGACTGGTTGCCTAACCATAGTTAAAGAGCTCAGTCTGCCCTACTATTTACCCATAGCTGGAGGGTATTAGCACTATGCGAACTGTGGCTTCATCCAGGAATTGAACTCAGGTCAATGAGTCCATTTCCTACGACTCTAACTCTGCGCTTCCCTTGAATGTGAATATTATCAGATATACAAATAATCAGATACTATCTTATTATAATGGAGATACTGTGTTTCTCTGTCTGTAACCGAAACGATACCACTACTCAATTCAAAATTCCCTTAGTTATTTACATCACATTCTCCATGATTTTATCTTTATTTAAACCTTGATTATTAATAAAATTGTTTTACATTATTGTATTTGATATGTTCCGGCTGCATCCCTGCAACCGACCACATCAAATACGTTTATTCATGTAAAGTCGGTACAGGGATACAGCCGAATACACATCTGGGCACAAGGCCCAAAGTTTTTGTTTTGAGTGGGGGGAACGGGGTCAATAACTGGTCATGCCACTAGACTTATCTTAGCTAGTCTCATTCACCGACCGATCCATATCAATATACACAGTCGCTCATCGTCATCACTACTACTTTCACCAAAAGTTCACTGGCGCTCCATGTGTGAAACCCTACTTTACACCCCCTATGGTGTTAAAACTAGGTATATACAATTTTTTATTTACAATTAAAGGTAATTTATAAGGAAGTGCGTCCCGGTCATCTCCTGCCTCAGAAATTGCTACCTGGTGACTATTAAAATAACGTCCCCAGCTATGTCGTCTTGGTGGTGTTACTTGAAAGAAAACAACCAACTTAGGGCGTTAAATGTATTTTAAGGGGGGGGTCTCTTTTTTTGTCATAATTCTTATTTATTTATCGTAATTTGTCGTAATTCTTGTTCATTTATAGAAATTTGTCGTAATCCTTGTTTATTTATAGAAATTTGTCATAATTCTTGTTTATTTATCATAATTTGTCGTAATTCTTGTTTAGATATGAAGATGGATATATAGTTTGGAATAGACTGAGATAGATAGATAGATAGATAAACAAACAAAATAATATAGATAGATATGAACAAATGGAGATAAATAGATAGATAGATAGATATTTTCGACAAGTAAATGTATTTGGGGGGGGGAGTCGCATCTTTTTTTGTTGTAATTCTTATTTATTTAAACTAAAAACAAGACATTAAACAAACATGAATAAAAGAAAATCTTAGTATTTAAAGTAATATAGATAAATATGAACAAATTGAGATAGATAGATAGATAGATATGAAGATGGACATAGCTCGGGACGTTATTTTAATAGTCACCGGGTAGCAATTTCTGAGGCAGGAGACCGGGACGCACTTCCTCATGAATTACCCAATTAAAAATGAGAACTATGATATGAGGTGGGAGTGGAGGGGGCAAAAAAACATAAAGTCCCCAACGAAAAAACAAAAAACAAAACAAAACTTGGGCCATTTTGATTTCCCCCCTTTCCCTCGTCTATTAGTACTGGGATCGCCGACTGTCTTCCGGAAGACCAAAAACAAGTTCCCTTAAGAAGGGTGTGGGTGTCCTTAATATGGTCAAGCAGAAAAAATGAGGGTATGATGATATGAGTGTACTGGGGTGGATTTTAAAAATTGTTTTACAGTATTAATACTGTTGGATTTATATACATATGAATAACATGCAATTGTATTTATATATACAACAAAATAGCAGTTTATAGTGTGAACAGGAAGGCTAATTTGCATACTGATATAACAAATTTTATTTTAATAAATATGTGCTTAGAATTATTGATTTCTAATTGTTTGGTTTTATCTTAATGAATATGAGCAAAAATCTCCGGGATAAATCTTAAAAGAAATTCATTAACAAGAAGAAATAACTGTAATTTTATTCTTTACTTCCTATTTAACTAAATAGTTAAATTAGGAAAATTAAGTATTGGGAAATTTATTCGTTAGTTTCAAAGAATATTGATTTTTATTAATTTTTAATATGGGATATCTTGTTTACAATATATAAGAATTAGTATTATAAGTATTATATGATATCATTATATTAAATTTTATGAATATTATCAGATATTATTATACAAATTATCAGATATTATCTCCTTATTATAATGGAGATACTATGTTTCTCTGTCTGTAACCGAAACTATATCACTACTCATTTCCCAGTTCCCTTAGTTATTTACGTCATATTCTCCAAGATTTGATCTTTATTTAGATCTCAATTATTAATAAAATTGATTTACATTATTAATACTGTTGGAGTTATCTACATACTAATAATATGCAATTGTATTTATATATACAACACAATAGTAGTTTACAGTGTGAACGGGAAGGCTAATTTGCATATTGATATTAAAATTTTCATTTTAATAAATATGTACTTTCAATTATTGATTTCTAATTGTTTGGTTTTATCTTAATGAATATGAGCAAAATATTGGGGATAAATCTTAAAAGAAATCCATTAACAAAAAGAAGTTAGTAATTTTATTCTTTACTTCCTATTTAACTAAATAGTTAAGTTAGGAAAATTTAGCAATGAAAGACGGGAGTGATGGAAGAGTAAGTTTCAGTTATTATATTTTTTATTATACCCACCTCTGTTTCAAATCTTTTTATCTGCATTCTTATTTAGTTTCATTATTCTTTCTAATCTAATTTCAGTAATGAAAGATGGGAGTGATGGAAGAGTAAGTTTCAGTTATTATATTTTTTATTATACCCACCTCTGTTTCAAATCTTTTTATCTGCATTCTTATTTAGTTTCATTATTCTTTCTAATCTAATTTCAGCAATGAAAGATGGGAGTGATGGAAGAGTAAGATTCAGTTATTATATTTTTTATTATACCCACCTCTGTTTCAAATCTTTTTATCTGCATTCTTATTTAGTTTCATTAGTCTTTCTAATCTAATTTCAGCAATGAAAGATGGGAGTGATGGAAGAGTAAGTTTCAGTTATTATATTTTTTATTATACCCACCTCTGTTTCAAATCTTTTTATCTGCATTCTTATTTAGTTTCATTATTCTTTCTAATCTAATTTCAGCAATGAAAGATGGGAGTGATGGTAGAGTAAGTTTCAGTTATTATATTTTTTATTATACCCACCTCTGTTTCAAATCTTTTTATCTGCATTCTTATTTAGTTTCATTAGTCTTTCTAATCTAATTCCAGCAATGAAAGATGGGAGTGATGGAAGAGTAAGTTTCAGTTATTATATTTTTTATTATACCCACCTCTGTTTCAAATCTTTTTATCTGCATTCTTATTTAGTTTCATTATTCTTTCTAATCTAATTTCAGCAATGAAAGATGGGAGTGATGGTAGAGTAAGTTTCAGTTATTATATTTTTTATTATACCCACCTCTGTTTCAAATCTTTTTATCTGCATTCTTATTTAGTTTCATTATTCTTTCTAATCTAATTTCAGCAATGAAAGACGGGAGTGATGGAAGAGTAAGTTTCAGTTATTATATTTTTTATTATACCCACCTCTCTTTCAAATCTTTTTATCTGCATTCTTATTTAGTTTCATTAGTCTTTCTAATCTAATTTCATATTTTATTACATTAAAACTTAAATACTTGCATCTGGAGGGTGCATATATTTGCTAGTATGATATTGAGATATTAGTTTGGTTTGGTTTGGTTTGGTTTGTTTTACAGCATATCAACCTCAGTGGGTTATTTAATGCTGGCAAAGTTTTCAAATAAATTCATTTTTAATGGATACCCAATTTTTATGAACTCACGTTTTTTTATTTAACTCATAGATGGGACCCTAACAGGTACTACCACTCCAGGTCAGAGTGGACCAGGCAGCAATGGTGATGAAGGGGTGCTCTACATTCCCCAAACCTCCAGAACTGGAACCTCACCACCAGATAGAGTTTAACGTCATTCCCAGGACATGAAGACCCTTAGTCACCACCTTCTAGCACTCATATGATAAAAAGGGTTGGGGCTTGCCATAAGGGCAATAAGGTTGGGACAATCATATAGGTGCTAGGGCTTAACGTAACCAGCTGATTGATCAGAGGGGGCCTCTTCGACCACCTCTCTAGCCCAAGTAAGGGCCAAAGTGGAGTGTTGCATGTCATGGTCTGCTAAGTCACTTGGGTTCCATCCTTAAGCATCATGGGTGGCATACCCCACAGCCAACAGGTGGCCCCATTGGGGGAGTCTAACCACTCTGCAGAGGTGCAGTCGGTGTATTCTAATGTGCCAGCTGACAGGGCGCTATTGATATATTAAGATAAAAGTCGTCGGGGCGGCCTAATGTCGGTATCAGCCAATCAGCGAGGGAGTCTATCCCCTTTTCAATAGCGCCAGACCAAGAAGATTGTTTTTGCGTCTGAGGTGGAGCGCCACACCTACCATCAGCTCCTTACTTTACCGCACAGATCCCTGTGCTACTCATATGCTGAGTTGGCGAGGACCAGGATCGAACTAGGAACCTTGTGGTTTCTAGCCGAACACTCTACCGACTGAGCTAGTTTATTATAAGTATTAAATTAGGGTATATATATTAGCATTTTTTAAAAAGTCTTTTGGAAGATTTTATGAATAAATATGAGATAGAAAATTTTAAAATTCTAAATTCACACAACAAAATAAGTACCGAAAATCGGAAAATAAAATGAAAATAAAAACTAAAAAAATAATTTTTTGAGATTTAAAGATTTTTTTTTTTTACTCATTTCGATAATTGGTTAATTGGCTATTATCTTATAAAAGAAAAAATTACACATCAATATTTGTTCTGATTAAAAGGGGGGCGCTAAATTTTCAATAGTGTTTTCGACAAAAAATTATTAGAGATTGATACTAAAGTAAAGTAGTTATTAAAAAAATGTTTTTAGAATCTAATAATATGACATTTTAAACTTAACATTATGATACTCATATTTTAAATGAATTTTATACATCAATTTATCATAGCAGAAATACCTAATTAAATCAGAAAGTTTTTAAATAAAATAGCTGATGCATTATAAAATTCATTCATTGACAAATCAATGCTGAAAATTTCATTAAAATCGATTTATTCCCCGATTTTTGGTAATTTATTTTTCAATCAAGAGTATTAGATTTATTTTGTAAACACGAATTTTAAATCATCTTTAGACAGCATTATCAGCCATATTTGATCAAAATTGACCAAAAAAATCGTTTTAAATGTATTAAAAACAAAGTACATGTGTAATATTATTTTGCTTTTTTTTGACCTTGAATAATCGATTTAATTAATTCTAATTCGTTTTTAAAATGAAAAGCAGACGAAAAAAATGTGATAAAGAAGAACAGTTTTCTCGTTTATTCCTACCATAAAATAAACTGAACCCTCATTTTATGTCCGTGTTTTTGCAATAAATGTTGTTGTTTTTTTTTGCACCCGTTATTTTACAATACTAAATATATTTTCTTTTATTTTAATATTCACTTCAATGTGTATATTCTAAAAGTTTTTATTTTGTGAGAATGTTTAGTTTTAAAGTGAGGGCTCGTTTTACAATTTAGGCATAAATTGGATCCTCCTTTTATGACCGTAATTTTGTTTTTTCGTCGACGATGATTAAAATCTGACGTTTTTATTTTAGAGTACTGTGGTAGTTAACAGACAAACACGGTCAGACTTTCAGAAGCTTTATTCTACATAGAATACAGTTGGCTTTTGTTAGCAGTTTATATAGTAACTTTAGAAGGGGAGGGGGGAGGTAACTCAGTTACCTATTACAAGTAGCAAAGCCAAAAAGAAAAGAAATAACAACAACAAAAAGTAATATTCAACTTTTTTCTCGTAAATTCCTACCATAAAATTAGGCTTGGGCATTTTATGGTAGGAATTTACGAGTAAAAAGTTGAAGTGTAAAAACGAACCCCCACTTTAAAACTAAACATTCTCACAAAATAAAAACTTTTAGAATATCAATATACACATTGAAGTGAATATTAAAATAAATAAATAAAATATATTTAGTATTGTAAAATAACGGGTGCAAGAAAAATAAAACATTTATTGCAAAAACACGAACATAAAATGAGGGTTCAGTTTATTTTATGGTAGGAATAAACGAGAAAACTGTTCTTTTTTACCAGAAATGGGCATCCCTATGACCAGTGGAAGATTTTCTGAATGCTAAACTAACAACAATAACAAAAATTCATGTGGGACCATTAATGTTTATTAGTGCCTGTTTTTGTTTGAATCATTAGGAATATTATAGATGTATTTGCCTCTCATCCCACTTATGAGTGCGTGACACAAGGATATTTTTATGTGGGCCACCCACAAGCCGAAGCTTATGGGTGGTGGGCACGTTGGCATTCCCCCTTAAGGGGGCGCCTCAAGCACTGGGCAATGAACCCAACCCTGTCCCTTTAAATCAAGGGGGCGTGTGTTGCCTAGGGGAATGGACCCCTGGGATCAACGATGTTAACGTGTAATGTCCAGCGGCCGAAGCTCACTGGACCCCCGGTCGGATGTCTGATGAATTTCGAGGAAGAAAAAAAACAAAGTTTATTTGATGATAAACAAAACATCTTTTGTTTTCTTTAAAACGACAAAATGTCACACTTATAGTTCTGTTTTCTTCTCTCTCTTTTTTTAAAAATATTTTATAAATTAAATAGTTTTAAAATTTATAAAAGTTTCATTTTGTTAATAATTTTAGATAAACAGAAAGATGATTTCAAAAAATTAGTTTTCTTCAACAAAAAAAGAAAATGGAGAAATATCAAATGAAAATCGTTTTTACCTCTTTTTTTTCTCTCTCTCTCTCTCTCTCTTACTAACTTAAAAAATGTACAATAATATTAATAATCTTTTTTAAACATTAAAACCTTTAAAATTATTTAACTTAATAAAAACAAAAAGTTATCAAAATATTCCTCTAAGAAGCGAAATCGATTACTTACTGTTGATCTTATTGTAAAAATAAATAAATGGTTAAATAAATTCCCTAAGTCGGAAGTAGAAAAATAGCAAAGTGAAACTAATTTTCACTTTGAATAAATAATACTTCCAATTTTGATAGAATAACTAGAAAATCATAATAATAAATAAAAGTTATCACAATAAGATACTAGTTTTAAGATCCAACTCAATGTAACTTAGGAAATAAAAGAAATTAAAATAGGGGGAAAAAATTTTTAAGGACAAACTTACGCAATCTTCTTACCCCAGTAAAGCAGACGGGAAAATGACGACAAATGAGGTTGACGGTGTTACACCTAGAAAGTCCCGCAATGTTAGTGAAAACCTGTAGGGCATAGGCCTGGAGATAATAGAACCCTAACACCACAAAGTTAAATTGGTTATTTCCTATAAGTCTAACATGATCAGAGGGGAACCACTCTTGACTGATAAATTATTTATTTATTTATTGATCTACTAGGAAAAAAAGAAGACGGGGTTAAGGCTAGGGTTTAATGTTTAGTGTTAGGGTTAGGGCTAACGGTTGGGGTTTAGGGTTAGTTTAATGGGATCAGGTACTCTATGAGGAAGTTCGTCCCGGTCCCCTGCCTCCAAATTTGCTGTTCGGTGACGTATCAAATACCAACCCCAACTAGCGGTGTTACTTGAAAGTACTTGACGAACTTCCTCATAGAGTACCCCAAAAATAATATTTTACCAGCAGTAAACACACAGACTGGTTACCTAGCCATGGTTAAAGAACCCAATCTGCCCTGCTATTTACCCATAGCTGGAGGAAGGATTGGATTCATATCTTACCTAAGGGTATTAGTGTTGGATTTTGTGATATATATAGTTATTTACTAAGCTTAGCTTAGATGCGGCACAAGGCCAGAAGTATGGGACACCCAGTGAGAATCGAACTCACTAACAATCCTTCTAAGCTAGTTTACTAACCATTAGGTTACGTGACCTGAGAAGGATTCTTATTGTCCAATCACTGGCACTGCTGCTGCTGCTTCTGCTGTATTAATAGAGACCCCAATCTGTGATTATTTCATTGACATTTGGATTCCCTTGGACGACGGACTTACAAGGAATACGTTAACACCGGATTCTTATTGGCTTGCTTACTTATTCATTACATCTGGAACGAAGGATGGCTGCCAGAAACTTAACAATTAGCGCCATGTGAAATGCAACCAGCTTTGTCCAGGAATTGAACTCAGGTAAGACGAGTCCATTTTATACGACACTAACCATTAGATCACGCGTCTACATATTTTTCAGTATATATAATCATTATAACATTTAATGTTATAATGAATAAAACAATATTACCATATGACCTTAAGGCACCCCTTTTGCGATCTCGTTTCATAAGGATATTTTTTTTCATTTACGTCAACATCCGGTTGTTTGTTAGGGGTTAGGGTTAGGGGTTAGTTTTATAATTTTTTTAAAAACTCTAAAAATCATCTGTTAACAAACAACCGGATGTTGACGGTGTAAATGAAAAAATGTCCTCGTGAAACGAGATCGCAAAAGGGGTGCCTAAAGGTCACATGGCCCAAACAATAAATTGCTGAAATGTAGAGTTCAAATTGTGAAGCTTACATCCTTCAATGGTTATAATTAGATTTAATAATTTTATTTTTATTGAAAAATATATCGATATCTATTATCTATTATCTTTATTAATAATGATGATTCGATGTTTATCTGTCTGTAACCGAAACTACGTCACTGCTTACGCCACAATGTCAAAAATCGTTAATACATAGAATAAAGAACAACCCTGTATTATATATCTTTTTATTCGTCTTTTTTTAATTATTCAATATTGATATTAATAAAAATAGATACATTATTTGAATCTGTGGCGGACCGGAAGTTCTTACTACGACGAACAAAAGTCAAATTAATAGTTTGCGCATGGGATTGCGCACCCTAGTAAAAGAAGAAAATAAAAATAAAAATTTGTACATTTTCAACCAATCAGAGACGTTCGCGCCTAAAAGGAAATCTATCAAATAGACCCCTTTTGGAGCCTACCCTCGGACTATAAAAAAACAACTTTTTGGATCCCAACCAGAAAGAAATTATTCTTCTAACGTCACTTTAAAGTAAGACAAAGCACATTCACTTATAAGAAGGTATGAACTAATATATATCTGTCTATCTCTCTTTATCAACATTTTACGAGATCATCAGTATTACTTGCTACTGACTGCCGTGTGACTTTGAACTCTTACCCTTTCTTTCTCACTTCATAACTCATAACATATTTTCTTACATGAACTTTTAAAAAAAAAATTACATTTTGTACACAAGAGTACTGAAAGAACTTTGCTCGGTATTATGCGTTACCTTTTGTAAACTTTTTCTCAATACAAGTTGTTTGTTTTAATATTGAGTCTTGTTATTTATGCCACGTGCCTGCAGTAATTGAATGTTTTATGGTGTCTTTAAATGTTTGAATATTTTATTGATTATTGACCTCAAACTGGTGACCTTAATACAAAAACATCAAACAGCCCTTACATTCACCATAAATCCTTTCCATTGTAATAATGACAATTTAAATAAATAAACAATGAAATTATTTAAAAAGTTGTATTTATGGGGTTACAAGAGGTTTGGTGTTTTAATGTATTGGAAATTCTATAGTTAATTATCTTCCCCTGTCGCTAGGGGGTGTATCGCCAACATCGTATGTTAGCGCCAATACCAAAAACTTTACTTATCACAAAGCAGTTACTGGAGGAGAGACGTAAAAACTAAAGCTCTCATCACTAAGCCCAAAACAGGGCCCACTTATCACAGAACTCTACAACCAGCTCACTTCTAAGGCATTGTATCAGCATACATTAAAAGGCGGGTACAATAGCACACTTACTGAAGGACGAGAAACTACTGAGACGAAGCGTCTTATCAACATTTCCTACCGACGAAAAGAATACCCCTGTTATCACCACTACTCCAAGAACTCTGCTTAATTCACAGATAATTATGGTAGCAAATACCAATAAAATTTGCAAAAACATTTATGTAATTTTTGTCAATACAAGTGTCTGCATTTACTTTCGTGTTTGTTCCTTCTTTGTCCGACAATTTGCCTACAACTACGGAGAAATAAGAGCTCCTTCGAAACCCGTAAATACTCTTAAATGTTTAAAAAATGGTTGTTGATTATTCTTGATGTGTGTCTCAGGGTTATACTTATAACCCGGTTAATACTTTTTTGGTACAGCCAACTGCCTCTCGCTCGAGTTCGGCCTTTAGACACGCCTACAAATATTTTTCTTTAGTTACGAATTTTATTTTATTTACATTTTTTATTTATAAATAAAACGATTCTATATTTTTTATATAATTTTTATTAACAATTATTTTAATATGCACGAATCTTTACATCTTTTTTTTTTTTTTTTTTTTTTTAGAAATCAAACAATCATTTTATGTTTCCCCTCACTCGATAAATTTTAAGAAGATCTTTGAGTGAAAACTTTATTAAAAAATAAAACAAAAAAATAGATGAATTTTAAGATCTTTGAGTGAAAACTTTATTAAAAAACAAAACAAAAAAATAGATAAATTTTAAGAAGATCTTTGAGTGAAAACTTTATTAAAAAACTGTTGTACCGGCCGTTCCTACAGTGGAGAACATGCACCGGTTCTCACTATAAATAGTGAGACACCGAGTGGAAAGGTAGCACTGTTCCCGTTAACGACAAGCTAGTCGTACATGTACCATTAATTGTAAATACACTTGTCTTATTTTACCCCATCTCGACTTGACTTCTTTTTACTGTTGGGACTAACATCACAACAAAAACAAAACAAAAAAAATAGATACATTTTAAGAAGATCTTTGAGTGAAAACTTTATTAAAAAACAAAACAAAAAAAAATAGATAAATTTTAAGAAGATCTTTGAGTGAAAACTTTATTTAAAAAAAAAAAAAATGAATAAATTCGAGCGAGTGGCAGTAAAGAAAAAATATTTGTAGAACCCTAAATTTACATGATTCAAAGTTGTTTTCTGTTGAGGTTGGATATTCAGCAGAGTGTTGCATAATGGAAATAATGTCTGAAATAACAGAATTTACAATAGGTAAAAAGTTGAGGTGAGGAGATGGGCACACAAGGTGGAAAGAGAATGTCAGGAGACGTTAACACATGAGATAAATTCATCAATGGTTTATTACGAACTGACTTAATTTCTTACAAGGGTTAAAAAAGCAGGAACAAACCTTGGGCGGAAGTGGGCGGAGTCTGAGCTCCTGCTGATGTCACATCAAATATATTTATTAATAGAAATATGAACTTATAAAAAAGTTAACATTTTCTTTATTTAAAACTTTAAATTTTCTAAGCTAAAGAATATAACGTTTTAAAAATAAAATAAATGTTTAGTCTTGTTCGTACTCGTGTAAGCGAAAAGACGTTTGTTTTCATAAGAATTTGTGGGCGTGTCTAAAGCTGACGTCATAGGTCGAACTCGTGCGAGAGGCAATTGATCGTACCAAAAAAGTAATACCGCTTTTAACCCCATCTTATTTGGTGGTCGCGCTGAAAAGGAAGGAATTCAATGAAAGAAAAGAATGAAGCAAAGACTGAAGGTGGTTTTATGACTTAGGCTTTATTCACCGGTCAGAGCCGCCCGTGGCAAGGCCGTGGTAGTGACTACACATAGTTAAGGCCTAAACCCGAATGACCAAGGGGTTATCTTCGAAGCTCGGAAGTTGGTCCCTTTTCTCGCACATGTGCGGAGGGTTCTTCCGGTGAAGGCCCATGGGAGTTTATTTCATTTATTTTTTTATTTTTATTTTCATTTTATCTATTTTAATCCCCCACACATTATTACTTTAAATGGAACAAGTATTTGTGAAATTTGTAATCAATCTTTTTTTTTACACTCTGGCGTGTCTGGCATAGTGGGAGTTTTGTGCTGGTAAAATGTTATTTTTGGCACCATAGGAACCAAGTTTTCAAGAAAATACCAAGGAATTTTCACTTTCGCGCGGATGGGTGATGCAATTCTCTCATAGACCATAGCCTACTGTCTATGGTTTACGCTTAAGTGCTGACTTTAATTTAAGGAATTCAAATTAGATAAATTTCTGCATAACAGAAAACCTTTTAAAAATTAAAAAATAAATAAACATGTAATGATATGATAAGAAGCGAACCAGAAGTTAACGCATCGAAAACAGAAATAAAATGACGAAAGTAAGCAATTTGCGCATAGGATCAGCGCAGATATAGAGCAAAAATAGAAATAATGAAAATGATAATTCTGGACCAATGAAAGACCTTCGCGCCTAAACTATCAGAAATTGGGTTATCTGCCCCTATTAGTTCCTGGAATCAGACGCCAAGGGCAGACCCCTAAAATTCGAACAGTTTCGACAGGCAGAGAAAACAGATCTAGCTGGCACTGGGGGAAGAACATTTCAAGTAACGGCCGAATAAGGTCAACAAACACTGTCTTGGCACCCAAAAGGTAAGACCAGACGAACTAAAGGAACAACCACAGAACCAACTGCTGAGACAATTCGACACGAGTTAAGTTTCTTAAACCTGTTGTTGCATAATGGGTGCGTCTTACCCGGGAACACCATATTTGTGGCCTTTTGCCAGACACAGAAACCTTAGTGGAATGTAGCATGATTCTCAGACCTTACGGGAGTGGGCGAGCAAGAACAATATGAAATTCTAATTATCACCTTGAGTCTATTCGGAGCCAGTGAGTCTGGGATTTTGCTATTAAAATTTAGTTTAATCGGTTTGTCAGAAGAAAGGATGGTTGACCTCTTAAGTGACACGTGTAATTTGGTAAAACAGTTAGAACGTTCGAAAGGTTCCAGAAGATTCTAGAAAGCTCGACATCGATTTCTATATAATGAGGGAATCTTAGATTTTGAGAGAGTTGGTTTTGGGGCCGTGGAGTTGAGTCCTGGGGACCGAGGGGGTAAGGTCAGTTTGGGCGAGTTAGTCATAAGCGGGTGACTGAAAGGCTCTTGTGTTACAGAAATCAACTCTCTCTCTCTCTCTCTCTCTCTCTCTCTCTCTCTCTCTCTCTCTCTCTCTCTCTCTCAATAACTTGCATTAAGAAAATAAATTGATGAAAAGCAAGAAGTACTGTCCTCATCCTTATTTTACTACGCCAAAAAAATCGTACGGGAAATCATGAATGAAAGCCATTAAACAAATAAACGTGAACAGATACTTGACTGATGCTAAGGAGATATATACTTGTCAACAAGTCAAATTGGCCGTAACGAAGAGCACGCGGCCTGTGTAAGTTGATACTCGGTTGATACTCATCCGCTGACCGATCAAAGGACTACTGGATTCTGTGAGTGGTGTAAACAACCCAAGAAGTTTCCATACCTTATGAGAAAGACGACGGCCATGTAACATATACGAATTGGTACCATGACAACAAACCCATAACGTTACACTCTATACATACCTAATATTTCCGCCGAGCGAACCTCTCTGGCAACATTTACGAACTCCAACCCTTTAACGAACTCTCGCATACACTTTAAACACAAGTTGTACCTCTTTTTCTTTTCTTTTTTCTGCTTTAAAGTGGCGACCATTTTAAAACGGCTAAGTTAAATGTCAAAGATCTGTTTAAAAATCAAGGTTTACAAGTTGTTTTTTTAAACAGATTTTAAAGAGACAGATATCGGAAATTGGGTTATCTGCCCCTATTAGTTCCTGGAATCAGACGCCAGGGGCGGACCCCTGAAATTCCACAGAACAGACCCGACAGGCAACAGGGGCAGTACTAGTTGAAACTAGCAGAACAACAGAAACACAGCGACTTTACCGGACACCATAGAGACATTGCAAAGACCAATATGATTAAGATAAGTGTATTTGAAACTCATTGTATTACCTATAAATATATCCCCGCCAGAGAAATCCTCTGTCAACTCTGAAAGACAATTACACTACTCTTAAAGACATTTACAAAAGAAATGTATACACTCTAACACATTATTACTAACCCAGAATAAATTGTTAACCCAAATATACACGCTATATTTGCCTTGTACCTTTCCTTTATACAACAGTCTTAAACGTAACTATTTGTTGACTTTATTTCTGTTACAGTCGCAAAAAGTGGATTGCCCTATAAATGGAATTATTGTTTTTGTTTCTGTTGATGTTGTTGTTTGTTGTTGTTTATTGTCAATGTTTTTACTTTAGGCTGGTGTATTTGGTGACAGCCTTGGTTCCCTCCGAGACGACATGTTTGGCCAATTCTCCAGGCAGGAGGAGACGGATAGCAGTCTGGACTTCTCGGCTACTAATGATAGGTCGTTTACTGTATTGGGCTAGACGGCTGGATTCAGCGGCAATTCTCTCAAAAAGATCGTTTACAAAGCTGTTCATAATAGACAAGGCTTTACTAGAAATTCCAGTATCGGAATGAACTATATAGGGATCGGCCCCTATATTTTTACGGCATGTGGAATTGACCAAATTAAAATAATTAAGTTTTCTTAAATAACTAGATTTACAATGGTATGTCATGAGTTTAGAATTAGGTAAACACAAGAGAATCGAATGAATATTAGTTTAGAAATATTTTAGAAACAATGGTTTAAATTCATCCGATAATTTACGTCACCAGAATTCCACATGTACCAAAATCATTCGATATTGCATCATTGCAAATCACCTGATATTTGAGGAATATTTTAGCTTAATGATCACAATAGACAATGACAATAAGAAAATTATAAAAAGGCCCATTTAGCTGAAAGATAGGGAGACACAGAGACAGTGAGGAGCTTTTGCTCTTCCTGACTCAACAGAGTTGGAGAGGATGCTCCTAACTCGACAGTGGGAACGTCTGAAAACATCAAATACGACTCAACATGTCCGTCTATCTTTTCGTCTCCTATTTCTCTCTCTCTCTCTCTCTCTCTCTCTCTCTCTCTCTCTCTCTCTCTCTCTCTCTCTCTCTCTCTCTCTCTCTCTCTCGCTCAACAACAACAAATTTCAATCACAAGTTCCAATCACAGACAAACTACTAATATGTTGACACAAGCAATCACACTAATATAAACATCATGTCACAGTTGTCACACACAACTATGCACAGACACAATCAGACTGCAACACCACTGAAAGAACAATGAAACTATATTAATTGTATTTATGTATATAAAGTTTGTTTCCTTTATCAATGTCTTCTTCTTTTGTTACCTATGGAAACTACATTTTCCGTAGTCCTTATACATATAAATTGTAGGGACCCATAACTCGGATCTTCAACTCATCAACTACACAATCTCCAAACAAACAGGGTCCCTACAACTAGCTTCATTACTTTATAAATGTAGATGGAATAACTCTCCTTTCGTTTCTTCCTCCTCTTTTTCGGGAAACTGTGGCTTTACCGGCCTTCTTAGCACCTTTTGAGCTTATTTCGGGAGCCATTATTACTGTATTGTTTGATGTTAACTGTCACAAATACACCACTTACAGATGTTATATACTGGCATCAATTCTATTCGTTATATAGCGGACTTCTTCTTCACGTTCCTAAATCGCGTATCTGTATACGTAGCGGGTATGGTCACAGTACCAAAAGCGATATATGTAGTAGTTAGCTACGACCGACAACTGGACTTCAATAAAAACAGATACGTATGTACAAAGAGAGGACCCTTCTTTATTTTCTTCGGTGTGTGGGTGGTGAAGGCGCAGAGCTTACAATGAGTGTCCGAGGGGTGTTTGCTGACGGGAGACGTAAAGTGTCCTTTTTGGCTGCTGACTGGCGTCTCTGTGTGTCGGCTTGAATCTTCTCGCCTTTAAATTGATAGATACGCCTCCGCATCTTTAACTTTTGATCTGATAACGGACATTTGTTATATATTTCTTTATCTTCTCCCTGCTTCCTTGACCGGAAACCCTCTTTTCTGTTTTTTAACTTCTTTGTTCGCTTTTACCAGGAAAAAAGTTTTTTTTGTTTAATTTAACCAGAAATTCCTATTTCCGTTTGTACAATATACCCCACAGACATTAAAACACCATTTGTATCCTAACACATTTAACACTACAACCAATAAACTATTAACCCAATTATAGAAATAGAAATAAGAAATATTTATCAATAGTGGGTACAAGTTATAAAGAATAAGTAAAAGAAAAA
The DNA here is from genome assembly GCA_023376005.1 of Doryteuthis pealeii. Taxonomy (NCBI): domain Eukaryota; kingdom Metazoa; phylum Mollusca; class Cephalopoda; order Myopsida; family Loliginidae; genus Doryteuthis; species Doryteuthis pealeii. The sequence goes on along the minus strand of CM042171.1, from coordinate 19,166,396 downwards.
CTTTATTTTTGTTAAACTACTATTGAAGGGAAGGCCATACCTAATAGCGTGAAGCTAAGCCCATGGACATGACCACCCTTGGACGCTCACAGGAAACGATACAAGACACACCAGACAACACAAATATATAGATGTATATCATGAGACAAATTAGCCGTGTGAGAATCTAAATGCAAATCTGTTGTTTATAAGAGGCAATAAAATGCTTTTTCAAAAGTTTTTTAAGGACAAAATAATTTACCGAAACAAGCTTCACCTTTTCCTCCTTTTCTTTATCAAACAATACCGACTGAACAGTGTTCCAAGAATTAAGTGCATTAAAACGAATCGAATTATTCCCAAAACTAACCGTGTTGATGATAGGAAAATTAAATATATTATATACTCTATAATCATTACATACTCTATAATTGCCTTGTCTCCTTTCCTTTGCGACAGAATTACTATTTCACCCCATTATTTCTGATAATACATAGTTTTCAAAAATACCGAATTTGGAGCCTATGTTTGGATATGTGTGGGATTATCTTCCCTTTGCCTGGAAGAGTTATCTTACCGCTGTGTTGTCGTTTGTGGCCACTAGGGGACCTCTGATATATAAGCGGCTGATTCAAACGCTTCCCTTTCTCTTTCCTTACTGCCTCTGAACGAGCACATGGGTTAGACTTATGTCTACGCCCTTCTCGGTGGGGCTTTGGCCACCCCCTTACATTACTGTAAGTCTTTTATACAGCATGGACTATCCTTTAGTTCCATGTCTGTAACATTTATATTTTATGTACATTTGGGTATCTCGTTTATATCTAAATATTGTATCTTGTATTTACCATTCATGAATGTGTCCTTTTATCTCTACTCTTATATCTTATTTGTATCTTATGTATCTATGTACTTTATGTATCTTATCGTTACCATGTGCTGTACACCTATTAAATGATTTGTCTCACAACGTGTCGGAGCTTTTGTTCAATTATTAACTTTGAATCTTACAATATATTTACTTTGTCATTAATTATTTGTGACGGAGAACATTATGCAGATAATTACCCTTCTTTATATTCTGACTATTTTCTCTTGTTCTTCCCTTTCAGATACGCTCAATTAATAACCTTCTTATCAGATGACGGGGGCAAAATAATGTTGCAATATATTAAAATTACTTTTCGATTATCAACCGGAAACTTTGAATATTTTGGCTCAAGAACGAGCGAAAAGAATTGATTCATTTACGATTACTGCATATTCTTTCTTTAAACTTCATTTTTTTATTTTCGCTCTCAAAAATAAAAGGTAAGGTTGCATCAGAATATTATGATATTTCTGTTAATTTATTTTCGCTCGTAAAAGTAAGGTTTTTCGAGTAGAAATTCAGAGATTGACACATGCTTGACGAATCCACGTCACTGAATTTAAAACTATTTACCTGCCGCTAAAGGTACAAACTTATCTTACCCTCTCTAAAATTCTGCTGCTGATATAGATACAATACTCTTTCTCACTCTTTCTTCTACATTACTAAACTTTAAAAAAAAGCATATTCTGATGAACTTTGAACACTACATTTTGACTTCTGTTTGTTTTGTTTTACGGCATATCAACCTCAGTGGGTCATTTAATGCCGATAAAGTTTTGAAATAAATCATTCTTAATGGATAATACAATTTTTTTATAAATACATTTTTCTATTTAACCCATAGATGGGACCCTAACAGGTACTATCACTCCGGGTCAGAGTGGACCAGGGAGCAATGGTGATGAAGGGGTGCTCCACATTCCCCAAACCTCCAAAACTGGAACCTCACCATCATATAGAGTTTAACGTTATTACCAGGACATGTGGACCCGCAGCCATCGCCTTCTAGCACCCATATGATAAAAAGGGGTTGGGGCTTGCCATAAGGGCAATAGGGTTGGGAAAATCATATAGGTGCTATGGCTTGACGGACCAGCCGATTGATCGGAGGGGGCCTCTCCGACCGCCCGTCTAGCCCAAGATAGGCCAAAGTGGGGTATTGCATATCATGAACTGCTCATCCACCTGGGCTCTATCCTCAGGCATCAACAGGTGGCCCCATTGTGGGAGTGTTAGCCCTCTGCAGAGGTGCAGTCGGTGCATTCTAACGCCCCAGCCGACAGGGCGGATTTTGACTTCTCTTATTATTATAACTTTAATGTTTTAAATACAAGGCTCATCTGTTCCTTCTTCAAATAATTAGTTTTTCCTTTTATTATTTTTATATATATATATGATAGTATTTGATAATTTGCTTGAAGCATTGTTAAGTATATTTATTATTTATTTATATTAAGAAGGCAATTACAATGCGTATAAAAAAGAATAAAATAATGTTCACAGTCTAATCAATTTCAAAGAAATAAATAATATATATATATATATATATATATATATATATATATATATATATATATATATATATCAAAGAAATGTAATTGTAAATTAAACTGGTCCCTTTGGTGTAGGGGAAATAATTTACCGGGAACAAATTCGCAGAATTACAAAATAGGTGGGAAATTACAAGACAAGAGTACGATAAATATTTTTTGTACTTTTTGACACACCTTGTATTCTGAAAAAAAAATTACGTTCCATTCATTCTTCATTCCTATTTTGGTAAATATGACCAGTAGGGTGGGTTAAGTATTGTATCAGCCTCAGAGTACTGCCAGTGATTGGCCAAGGAATAGATCACATGATCTCGCCTAGTCTATAAGTAAGAGTGAAGATCTAGCACACACCTTATATATAAAAATTCTCAACAAAAACAACTAATATTTTCGCCTCAAGCGGAAATTCAATAAACCATTTGTTTATTGCATAAATTTTACAATTTTTTAATTAGGTAATTCCAAAAGATTTTGTTGATCACGCTTTACTTGTATGGTGGTTAGTATGGGGTTGTTTGATATATTCATTGTGAGGTCACCAGTTTAATGTTAAAAATTCCATGAAATGTTCAAACATAAAAAGACACCATAAAACATTCAATTATTGTAGGCACATGGCATAAATAACAAGACTCAGTTTTAAAACAAACAAATTGTATTGAGAAAAGGTTTACAAAAAGGTAATGCAGAATACCGAGCAAAGTTCTTTCATCGGTCTTTTGTACAACAATGTAATTTTTGTAAAGTTCATTATAACATGTAAGAAAAAGATGTTATAAGTTTTGAAGTGAGAAAGAAAGGGTAAGATGTAATAAGTCACTAAACAGTCAGACGTAAATAAATTGCTGATCTCGTAAATGGTTGATTAGAGAGATATAGAAAGATATACATACTCATACCTTCTTGTAAGTGAATGTGATTTTATCTTACGTTAGAGTGACGTGGATTTGGTTAAACGAATAAATTCTTTCTGGTTGGGATCCGAAAAGTTGGTTATTTATACTCTTTGGGTGGGCTCCAAAAGGGGTCTATTTGATAGACTTTTTTTTTGGGCGCGAACGTCTCTGATTGGTCGAAAATGTACACAATTTTATTTCAATTTTCTTTTTTTACTAGGGTGCGCAATCCCTTGCGCAAACTATTAATTTTTGTCACTTGACTTTTGTTCGTCGTAGTAAGAACTTCTGGTTCACCACACTTGTAAAGATAGAAAACTCTCTCTCTCTCTCTCTCTCTCTATATATATATATTATATATATATATATATATATATACAAGGTGTGTCAAAAAAGTATCAAGATTTTTTGTACTTTTTGGCACACCTTGTATTCTGAAAAAAAAATAACGTTCCATTCATTCTTCATTTTCATCTTGGTAAATACAGCATTAAACTTGGTACTTTTTTTGACAGACCTTGTATTCTGAAAAAATTAACTTTCAATTCATTTTTCATTTCCTTCTTGGTAAATACAGCTTCAATCTCGATACTTTTTTGACACACCTTTTATTCGGAAAATATTAACGTTCCATTCATTGTTCATTTCTATCTTGGTAAATACAGCTTCAATCTCGATACTTTTTTGACACAGCTTTGTATTCTGAAAAAAAAATTAACTTTAGATTTATTCTTAATTTCTATCATGATAAATAAAGCTTTAAACTTGATAATTTTTTGACACACCTTGTATTCTGAAAAACGAACGTTCCATTCATTGTTCATTTCTATCTTGATAAATACAGCTTCAATCTCGATACTTTTATGACACACTTTATATATATATATATGAAATCAACAAAATCTTTTGGAATTACCTGATTAAAAATTGTAAAATTTATGCAATAAACAAATGGTTTATTGAATTTCCGCTTGAGGCGAAAATATTAGTTGTTTTTGTTGAGAATTTTTATATATAAGATGTGTGCTAGATCTTCACTCTTACTTATAGACTAGGCGAGATCATGTGATCTATTCCTTGGCCAATCACTGGCAGTAATCTGAGGCTGATACAGTACTTAATCCACCCTACTGGTCATAATTACTACAACGTTCTTTGATGACGGACATAGGATTAAATCATGGACCTTTACCAATTCACAGGATAGGCTTAAAAAGAGAGAGAATGAACCGAGAAACGCCCCTCAGGTGGATGATCTACTGACTGAGAAGAGGAGGAGACTTCACAACGAGTGAGCAAAATTAAAACGGAAAGTTTTTGGAGGTCCCCATAACAGTTTAACTACAGTCTATGAACAAACTTTTTGCGAATTGGGTTTATGATTAGGGGTTGGGGATTAAGGTTGTTTTTTGTTTTTATCATTACGTATTGCTTAAAAAACAACAAAAACCCCAAAATTACTATACATTACGTTATCATTACAACCATTGACATTAATTATTGAACCCAACGGTAGACACATTAGTCTCAGTTGTTTGTGTTAGTATTGCAATGTATAATTTCAATTAAACTTGGTTTAAAAAAAATATTTTCAACATTAAATGTATGTATTTTTTTAAATTTTTTTTTTTTTTAATTTTTATTTTTTTAAGCAGTACATAAATAAAAACAACCTTAATCCCTAATCGTAACCCAATTCGCAAAAGTTCATTCATAGACTGTAGTTAAACTGTCATGGGGACCTCCAAAAAAGTTTCCGTTTTAATTTTGCGACCGTTGTGCAAGTTCAGCCCTAAAATCAGCCATTAAATATGTATAATGATAATAATAAGGCCATTAAAATTACTAGAAAAAGTAAAAAACGCCCTCTGGGCGGTGTAAAAATAGATTTTTGAAGGGTGGGAGTTAAAATTCAATGTCAACGAGTTAGTACCCTAAGTAAAATCATCAAATTCATTAAAGGATATAAATTTAAAACAATTTGAAATGTAAACTTTAAATATGTATTAAAATAAAACAAACTATATATAGATATATAATACCAGTCATGTATTTATTAAAAACTTGTTTTAAAAAACAATGAGGATTGTCTAATGTTGCATGCTCAAATTTTGAGCTTCTTATTCCATGTTATGACGATTTTGGGTAATGTGACGTAAGCAGTAAATGGTTACAGATAAAAACCGGAAGTGAATCTCCATTATTAATAGGTGTTGTTTATGTATTTAGAATGTGTTATTCTGAAAGGGGCGGGGGGGGGCATATCAATCAGTAAAAAAAATTTTTTTTGGGGTTAAATAGTCATAACAATTTCAACTACTTGCAGTTTTTCCCATCAATGGATTAAAAAGAAAAATGTGTTTAATAATAAAAAAAAAAAAAAAAAAAAAAGGCACTTGGCATAATGTTAGAGTCGTAGGAAATGGACTCGTCAACCCGAGTTCAAATCCTGGACAAGGCACTAATACCTTTGGAAAGGTATGAATCCAACTCTACTCCTCCTGATATGGGTAAAGTAGACAGACTGGCTCTTTAACCTTTGTTAGGCAACCTGTCTAAGAGAAGGAAAACTCTGAATTAAAACCTGTTAAACTCTGCTTAAGAAATTGACCTGTGTCCCATCCTGCGCATGCGGAGGAGTTGGTGTATGTATGTATGTATATATATATATATATATATATATAATATATATATATATAAGAATTGGGTGTCCATTAGAATAAATTTAATTTCAAAACTTTGTTAGCATTAAATGACCCACATGAGGTTGATATGCTGCAAAACAAAACAAAAAACTTGTAGTGTTGGTATTTTATCTTGAACATTTCAGGTGTGGCAATTTCACTACTTGTAAGTCTTTAGTATTTTTACCATGACAAACAAATTATGTTATTTCTCTTGCTGGTCATGTAACTGTCTGATCATTTGGCTTCTACTCATATACATGAATTGTTTTGAATTGGGTGGGAATAATCTGGAAGAGCCCATCCCTCTTCAGGTCTACAACTGGTTTGAATTCAGTGTTTTCCTTCACTAGACTGATTGCCATACCAAGTTTTTTTTTTTTTTGTTATAATTAATTCATGGGCTTAAATAAAAAGCATTCCACTAGTTCTTCACTGGATAGTATTGCCCAAGTTTACAGTCTGAATGTGTGATTAGGTAGAAAAAAAATTTTATACACTCTCTTTGGACGCCCCGTCTTATACACTCTCTTTGGACGCCCGTCTTATTATTCCCATCTATGAGTTAAATAGAAAAATGTATTTATAAAAAAATTGTATTATCCATTAAGAATTGATTTATTTCAAAACTTTATCGGCATTAAATGACCCACTGAGGTGATATGCCGTAAAACAAAACAAACACAACAAACCATCTTATTATTGGCATTTCAGTCTCGGAAGACTATAATAAAGTTTTTATGTGCCCCTGAAGTTACAGCACCTCCTTTTGACGTGAAGTCCAATGTTTGAAAAACATTCTCGACCACAGATTTTGCATTTGAAGGCTGTCCCTGAAGATGTTGATGTGCCGGTGCTGTTGTTGCCCAGGCTTTCTTCTATACCTCTTAGCTTCATGGTGTTGTGTCAGGGTGACTTCTGACAGAGCAGTCCTTTGTGGAGAGTCTGTCCCCACCGCAGCGCCTCCTGTGACTGTGAAGTCCGATGTTTGAAAAACATTCTCGACTAAAGATGTCGCATTTGAAGGCAGTCCCTGAGATGTTGATTGTCCGGTGCTTTCTGCCGCTGCTTTTCTTCTGGACCACTTAGCTTCATGGTGTTGTGTCAGGGTGACTTCTGACATGAACAGTCCTCTACGGAGATTCTGCCACCACTGAGGGTGGTCCTGAGCCAAATTTTCCCAGCTGGAAGGGCAATGCCAAGCACCTGAGATCATCTTATACACTCTATGTAGCACCCATCTTATACACTCATGTATGCCCCATCTTAAGACACTCTCTTTATGCACCCATCATATACACTCATCTATACACTATCTTATGCGCCCATCTTATACACTAAAATAAATGTTGAAAATTAATCTGTATCTACCTTTTGAAGGTTATCTTTTTATCTGTTTATTTACTTTTCCGAAAGTTTTCTTTGCCAGGAAATTGGTAATATGTATCAAATAATAATTATAGAATGAATCTAAATATTGTGCAAGTAAAGTCGTCGGGGTGGCCTGAAGTCGTTATCCAGCCAATCAGCGAGGGAGTATTTTCACTAGCGCCCAGACCAAGGAGATTGTTTTTGCGTCTGGGGTGAGCACCACACCTACCATCAGCTCCTTACTTACTGCAAAGATCCTCGTGCTATTCATATACTGAGTTGGCGAGGACCGGTATTGAACTAGGAAACTTATGGTTTCTAGCTGAACGCTCTACTGACTCGGCTAATATATATATAAACACTCAGAAGAAGATATATATATATATATATATATATATATATATATATATATATATTTTATTTAAGAATGGAAATGAGTACACTACTCGAGTTTCACATCGATAGATTCTTCGGGTTACTTTTAAAATTAATCGAGTTTACGATTAATCTTTGGTGTTATAAACATGCCCGTTGGAATGGGACTTAATTTAGTAGAGGAACGCTTGTTTACATTTCGTAGATCAGGAACGGTTTTTGATTATTGAATTAAAAATTTGGATTAATTTATGGGAATTATTTTTTCAATTATTATTTAATAAAAGATATGTTATGGGTCAATTAATAGTTAAAAGTTGAAAATTTAAAATTATTTAATAACTAGTTTAATTTGTTTGAGAGTATTTAAAAATACAGGTTGTGTATGTTACGATAATAGAGTTTGGGTAGTTAAATATAGTTATTATATAAAAAGGATAAGAAGTAAGAATGAAAGTAACGGTAAGCAAGATGCATTGAAATAAATAAAAATAAAAGTGGAAAATAAAATAAATAAAAGTGAAAATAAAGTGAAAAAATATATTAAAATTTTAAATTAAAAAAAAATTTTAGGGAACGGTGTTTATATAAAACAAGGATATATATATATATATATATATATATATATATGTATGTTTTGAACTCAACGAAAATTCTTGTCTAATTGTCAAGCCATCTTTTGATATCAAGGTGGAATTGGTGCATATTTAATGCTATCAGCATGCTTGGAACTGGTGAGATATTTCCATTGTTTCTTTTAAACAAACAGTAGTAATTGATTTTAACAGCTATTTTTCAAACAAGTTAACATAGAAAGATGAAATGATGTGGGCTATAAAAAGAAATCTTTTGAAAGTTTCTACTGAAATTGATATTAGTAATGTGAAATGTGTTTATCTTAGTCCTTTTTTTTCTTCTTCTGAGTCAATATAAAATTTGAAATGAAATTGATATTAGTCAATGTGAAATGTGTTTATACTTAGTTCCTTTTTTTTTTCTTTTCTTCTGGAGTCAATATAAAATTTCTACTGAAAATTGATATTAGTCAATGTGAAATGTGTTTATACTTAGTCCTTTTTTTTTCTTTTTTCTTCTGGAGTCAATATAAAATTTCTACTGAAAATTGATATTAGTCAATAGTGAAAATGTGTTTATACTTAGTCCTTTTTTTTTTTTTTTCTTTCTGGAGTCAATATAAAATTTCTACTGAAAATTGATATTAGTCAATGTGAAATGTGTTTATACTTAGATCCTTTTTTTTTCTTTTTTCTTTTCTGGAGTCAATATAAATTTCTACTGAAAATTGATATTAGTCAATGTGAAATGTGTTTATACTTAGTCCTTTTTTTTTTTTTTTCTTTCTGGAGTCAATATAAAATTTCTACTGAAAATTGATATTAGTCAATGTGGAAATGTGTTTATACTTAGTCCTTTTTTTTTTTTTCTTTCTGGAGTCAATATAAATTTCTACTGAAAATTGATATTAGTCAATGTGAATGTGTTTATACTTAGTCCTTTTTTCTTTTTTCTTTCTGGAGTCAATATAAAATTTCTACTGAAAATTGATATTAGTCAATGTGAAATGTGTTTATACTTAGTCCTTTTTTTTTTTCTTTCTGGAGTCAATATAAAATTTCTACTGAAAATCTATATTAGTCAAGTGTGAAATGTGTTTATACTTAGTCCTTTTTTTTTTTTTTCTTTCTGGAGTCAATATAAAATTTCTACTGAAAATTGATATTAGTCAATGTGAAATGTGTTTATACTTAGTCCTTTTTTTTTTTTTCTTTCTGGAGTCAATATAAATTTCTACTGAAAATTGATATTAGTCAAGTGAAATGTGTTTATACTTAGTCCTTTTTTTTTTTTCTTTCTGGAGTCAATATAAAATTTCTACTGAAAATTGATATTAGTCATGTGAAATGTGTTTATACTTAGTCCTTTTTTTTTTTCTTTCTGGAGTCAATATAAAATTTCTACTGAAAATCTATATTAGTCAATGTGAAATGTGTTTATACTTAGTCCTTTTTTTTTTTTCTTTCTGGAGTCAATATAAAATTTCTACTGAAAATCTATATTAGTCAATGTGAAATGTGTTTATACTAGTCCCTTTTTTTTTTTTTTCTTTCTGGAGTCAATATAAAATTTCTACTGAAAATTGATATTAGTCAATGTGAAATGTGTTTATACTTAGTCCCTTTTTTTTTTTTTTCTTTCTGGAGTCAATATAAAATTTCTCTGAAAATTGATATTAGTCAATGTGAAATGTGTTTTATCCTTAGTCCTTTTTTTTTTTTTTTCTTTCTGGAGTCAAATATAATTTGAATGAAAAAACATAAATTTTTCAATTTTTTTCTTTCTTATCTTAACTCTTAACATCCTGTTGAGAATTTTCTAAGTCTAGAGACCCATTCCTATAAAGATTTATATAAAGGCTAAAAATGACCTTTTCATTTAAAGTTACCTGTTGTTTCCCTTAAATCAAAGACTTTTAAATATGTTTAATATTACATTTAAACAAAGGCTATCGTTTGGGGAGATCAGAAAAATGAATGTGACTTCCGGCCGGTTGGAATGAGGTGGTATAGGGACTTTAAGAGTTAATATTGAAAGAGTATCTACTAATGTGATAATAGACTGACCGTAACTACATAGATAAAAAGTTGTTGATTTTGGAGTCGTGCATTTGGGTGAGCAAAATAAAATTTTCTATCAGGTATGGAGTTAAAATAGTTGGATATTTGGATTCTACAGTTTCTTATTTGCCCTACATACCAAATTTCAGAAATATTGAATGTATGGAAGTATTTTTTAAAATTTTTAAAAAATTAAGAAACACACTGAAATTCTGCAACACTGCACAGCCTTAATTTAGAGGCAAAATAGGAAAATTATACCCCCTTATAAAATCGGAACGGTAAGGTTTAACACAAAATAATTTGGCACACTTTCTAACCATGAAGCAGACATTTGTGCCAAATTCAAGTAATTCGGTGTCTGTGGATGTAACGACCTGGTAAATTGACGTAGAATGACCCTAAAGTATTTGTGGTTCAATCTGAAGTGCTTTGTTGGTGAGGCTTCTTATCACACCTACACGCACAAAATGATTTTAAAAACCATGTATCTTATCTTGGGCTAGACGGGCGGTTGGAGAGGCCCCTCCGATCAATCGGTTGATCACGTCAAGCCCTAGCACTATATGATTTTCCCAACTCTATTGCCTTTATGGCAAGCCCAACCCCTTTTTATCATATGGGTGCTAGAAGGCGGTGACTGAGGGTCTACATATCCTGGATGACGTTAAACTCTGAGTGTTTTTGGTTTGTATCGTCAGTTGATTTTGTTTACTAACAACCAGTGAAAAGCAAAATTCAGTTCCTTTCAAAACTGATCGCGGCTAGGGTGCCTATTGGTTACTTGGTCCATAAAATCTTTATTCACAATCTGTGACACCATTAAGATCTACTTTATGTTTTACTCAGTAAATTTTATTGCTAGTTTAAATCCATTATGTCGTTGAATAGAGCTCGTTAAAATCTTTCTTTTGCACATAAAATATATTTTTCTCTCCCCACTCGTCAAAGTTATATTTATCTCCCAATAACATCAAAAACATTGTATTTTTTTTAAAAAATGGCCTTAATGGGGTTAAAATTGCAAATCGTCGTCAAAATTAAAACAGAAAATTTGGCTTGGGCATAGATTTTAATGAATTTAATTATTACTAAGGACACAATTTGTTATTTTTTCTTAAATTTTAACCATGCGTTTTGTTTTTAACCATTTTTCATTGGACATTATCTTCCTACAGAGGGCCGTAAGAGTACTAATTTTTAAGGAAGATAAATATTTTCTGAGAATTTAACATAAAAAAACATGGATTATTACACTTTTGGTCATCCATATTTAAGAAAAGCATGCGTTGCCTGTAATATTGAAATAATAAGTACGTTTTGTTTGTATATGTTTATTAATTCTGACTAGTCTTATCATTCATCTGTTTTATTTTATCTATTTTTTTTCCTTAAACACAACTAACGGTTAAAATTTAAGTTAAAATAATATAAATCGTGTTCTTAATAATAATTAAATTCATTAAAATCTATACCCAAATTTTTCTGTTTTAATTTTGATGACGATTTGCAATCTTAACCCTTAATGGTGTTGTGGGTTGTAAATATTTCAATAGTGTAGAAGAGAAAAAATCTGATTTTAATGACTTTTGAACAGAAAAGGAATATTTAAAAAAATCTTTTTATATAATTTCTATATATTTCCCAGTCGTTTTTATTCAATTTTGATGTTTGTTTTTTTTATATTTATTTTATTTCTACAGTGTCTTTGAAAGTGAATTGGTAGACACAATTCCTGTGGTTCATGCCTCCCTTGCTGGATGTCGGATCATTGGTCGTATGTGTGTTGGTGAGTTAAAGTATTTTTTCTCCCCCTCTAATTTGAATAAGTATTTTAGAGAACTCTGTGAGGATTCCATTACACCAAGGAGATTCCCATGAAAAATCATTATATATACAATGATATATCAATAGTTAACACAAAACTCTATTAAAAGATTAGGCTCACTGCCATAAGTAAGGTGGACTCTGTGAGGATTGAACTTGCTACTTGATCTTTGAATTCAGTTTGTTTGTTTGTTTTGTTTTACGGCATATCAACCTCAGTGGGTCATTTAATGCCGATAAAGTTTTGAAAAAAAATCAATTCTTAATGGATAATACAATTTTGTTTATAAATACATTTTTTCTATTTAACCCATAGATGGGACCCTAACAGGTACTACCACTCCGGGTCAGAGTGGACCTGGGAGCAATGGTGATGAAGGGGTGCTCTACATTCCCCAAACCTCCAAAACTGGAACCTCACCTCAGATAGTTTATCAGTAGATAGATAGAGTTTAACGTCATTCCAGGACATGTAGACCCGCAGTCACTGCCTTCTAGCACCCATATGATAAAAAGGGGTTGGGCTTGCCATAAGGGCAATAGGGTTGGGAAAATCATATAGGTGCTAGGGCTTGACAGGACCAGCCGATTGATCGGAGGGGCCTCTCGACCGCCCATCTAGCCCAAGATAGGGCCAAAGTGGAGTATTGCAAATCATGAACTGCTCATCCACCTGGGCTCTATCCTTAAGCATCACGGTCGCCACCCACGTGCAACAGGTGGCCCCATTGGGGGAGTCTTACCTCTGTAGAGGTGCAGTCGGTGCATTCTAACGCCCCAGCCGACAGGGCGGGAATTCAGTTTGTTAACCATTACACCAAGGAGATTCCCATGAAAATCATTATATAATACAATAATGTATAGTTAACACACAAAACTAATTAATGATATTTTTCTTTTTGTTTTGTAATGTGAATTTCTGGTCAGTTTGTAATTTTTCTGTTGTATAGGATTACCTACCTTCCCTATTAGACTATAAAAGAATGGTTGCCTCTGTCTTATTGTTGCATAATCTTCTGGTTGCATAGATTATTGACAACCCCCTGTATTTCTGAGGGGTGGCCCCCTTTCATATCATGGGCGGGACTTTCCATGGAATATTACAGAAAGCCCACGAAATACGTGAAGTCATGTGATAGCTGGTTAACCCTCAGTACCAGCTTGTACGTCAGCATGTCTTGCCTTAGCTGGGGCTAACTTGTGTCCAAGCACCTATATTTGTGGCCTTGTGCCAGACTCGGAGAAACCTTAAAACAAAAATGTATTCCCGATTCTCTGATACCTTGGTGGCCTTTGAAGAATCACCAAAAGAAATAAAAACTTAAATGAGAGTTCGGTGATGTTAGGTCTACGTTTAAGGAAGATCCAGTCTTTTCAACGACCAATCGTCCTTTGATCTAAAAGGCCATGAACTCTATTTGACCAGAATGATTCATAGGAAAGAATATGCCATGTCCAGTTTGATGTTCTCGTCCTTCGATCCAATCTTTTACGTTCATCATTCAATGGTAAATTCAATTGTTCTATGTTTCTCTTTTTTCTTTTCTTTTTTCTTTTATTTTACTTTCATTTCATGGGCGCGCTTAGGGTAGCCGTTATCCTCATAGGAAGCGTAAATCAATAACCCGATCCTTGACGCGACTATTTGCGTTTCCCTTCACGCTAATGCTCTTGGGAAAAAGGCACGAATCCTTCTCTCCTCCCTTCAACTATGGAAAAACAATAGGGCACACTGTGTTCTTGAGTCGGCGGTTAGGTAACTAATATAGAGAAGGAAAACTCTGAATTTAAACCAAGATTGTAAGAAATTATTTTAACATAAATTTAAAATTTTTTATAGCTTGTTGGGTAAGACTTAAGATTTTAACTCAAATAATAAATGTTTTAGTTGACTAGCAGTCTTTATCAGTTACTGAATATCATTACATATACTAGCAAATATATGCACCCTCCGTAGGGTGCAAGTATTTAAGTTTTAATGTAATAAAATATCATATTGAATTAGAAAGGCTAATAAAACTAATAAGAATACAGATAAAAAGATTTGAAACAGAGGAAGTATAATAAAAGATTTGAAACAAGAGAGTAGTTATAAAAATGGAAAACTAAAACTTACTCTTCCATCACTCTCGTCTTTCATCTGTTATTTTTCTAATTTAAGTATTTAGTTATAAGAGGAAGTAAGGAATAAAATGGCAGTTATTTATCTTGTTAATGGATTTCATTTAAGATTCATTGAAGAGATTTTTGCTTATATTCATTAAAAAAATAAAACACAAACAGTTAGAAATCATATAATACTAAGCACATTATTATTAAATTCGATTTTTTAATATTAATATGCAAATTAGCCTTCCCGTTCACATTGTAAAGCGCTATTTTGTTGTATATATAATATAATTGCATGTTGTCAGTATGGAGACATAGTTAACAGTATTAATAATGTAAGACAATTTTATTATAATTGAGGTTTAGATAAAAATAAAATCATGGAGAATGTGATGTCAATAACTAAAAGAATTGTGACTTGAGTAGGAATAATATTTCGGCTACAGACAGAAAAACACACAATCTCCATTATAATAAGATTAGGATCTAAAAGGCTGTGAACTCTATTTGACCAGAATGATTCAAAACAATCGAATGGTCTTTTTCCTTCTGGAAAGAATTAGATAGTTCCAGAAGGAAATGATTCTAGATGATTCCTTTGAGATAGTATATATAAGACCCCGACAGCAGAGAGCCGGTCAGGGAGTCAGTCAGTCAGCTAGAGGAGTCGGCCGGAGAGGCAGTGATCGAGGGTTAGTCAAGGCCGTACGGAGTTTGGCAAACGTTTGTCGCTGAAGATGATAAGCAATGGCCTGTTGTTGTTAAGAAAAGCTTGTCACCGAGAAGTTTACTAAGAACTAACCCGAAGTTGAATCCAGTTAAAATACACCTCTTGTAAGACAGAGATTATTAGGGACCCTCTCTCTCAAAAATTGCAGTGGCCGGGTTAGCTCAGTCGGTAGAGCGTTCGCTAGAAACCACAAGGTTCCTAGTTCGATACCGGTCCCGCCCACTCAGCGTATGAGTAGCACAGGGATCTGTGCGGTAAAGTAAGGAGCTGATGGTAGGTGTGGCGCTCCACCTCAGATGCTAAAAAAAAACAATCTCCTTAGTCTAGCGCTATTGAAAAGGGGGATAGACTCCCTCGCTGATTGGTCTGATACCGCGACGATTTAGGCCCCACTCTTGACTTTACTTTACTTTTACTTTTATCCAATAACTTCTGAAAAGTAGAATACGAAGCTATACGTGTATTCAGTCGCTTCTATAATACGACGAAAGATACTACGGATAGGTATCGTGAATGGGAATGACAGACACCCGTGGAGAAAGTCAAATTGGACCGTGACTAAAAACCCACGGTCGTGAACTTGATACCTCATACGTGAATGGCACGCGCGTGCATAAGAGTGAATAGCTCATCACGCTTCGACGACCAAGAACTGACTGATTCCGAGAGGTAAACAACGTGGAGTTACTTGGCTGGTGTATCGTAACATTTCTGCCTGAATTAAGGCCATTTTAGCGTTGGCGTGTGGAAAACACTACGTCTACAGCACAGCGCGTGTTATTTAGATGTGAAGTAGTAATATAATAAAGTTAGAACGCAGTTATGGCTGATGCTTTGAAGGCTCTCTGGCTAAAAAAAAGACCGAGCATGTGAATGAACACTGTACAATAGTTTATTCATTTAGTTCATAATGCATCGAGCCAGAAAGTAGGTCTAGGTTTTTTTTAA
Source organism: Doryteuthis pealeii (assembly GCA_023376005.1). Classification (NCBI taxonomy): domain Eukaryota; kingdom Metazoa; phylum Mollusca; class Cephalopoda; order Myopsida; family Loliginidae; genus Doryteuthis; species Doryteuthis pealeii. Next base: position 19,150,414 of record CM042171.1, on the reverse strand, counting down.
GACGATTAATGAATGCACTTCATTCAAGAATAGTAAAAATACGCAAATCGCAATAGGTACAGAGTTATTTTGCGGAATATCTAAAATTCAGTTTCTGAATAACGCCAGGAATCATGCTGTTATTGTTTATCCTAACAGCAGTTTTGGACATTGAAAGTAATGGTCCGATCCGCTACCTATCTCTGCGTCCAATCGTTTTTAGAAAGATAACATTTAGTATCTTATAAATGAACATAATGTTATCTTGATGAATATGTTAGATAACTGTTATGTGTTTTAAATTTATTGAGTTTCGGTAACGCGTATGTCTATTTGCCTAAAAAAGAACTTTAAAGCTGAAGACGAAATAGTCAGAGATGGATGCTAAATTCGGAGAACAGCTGATGTTGATATTCCAGTTTTGATGCAAAAACAAGATTACTAGTGGACACGTTATTTATGAGTGAATGAGCTCCTGATGATTACTTTAGATTGGGCTATGTCGAAGATCATAACAATATACAGCAGATAGCAAAAATGAAATTTGAGTATTTTGAAGTAAAATTCAAAATGATCAGTATAGTCAAGAAAGTCATTGATTATTTGTTAAAATCTGTTATGTACTAATAAAGTTAATCATCCTATTCTCGTCAATTTTAAATATTATATCTTGAACTAAACAATGTTAATTTAATTTTGTTTTTAACATTTTTGCGTCAATTTGTAAAATGCTAAAATGAAGATGTAGATAAAAATACATTGTGTGACTTGTAGTATTTTTATGTAAAAGTTTAAATGTATTAAACATATTATAATAAATAATATTAATATTCTTATTATTGATACATGCAGTAAATTGCGTGTCTTAAAAAAAAAATCTTTGATATCTACATCTTCAAATAATGGATTCTAGCTGGAGATCACATAAATCTAAGACCAGAATCACGAAAGAACATAGAAATTTTACATAAAGAATGCAAAGTTTTATCAAAATTGCTTCAAAAATAAAGAATGTGAAAGAAATTCTTATTCCGAAAGGTCCATGAATTGACAGATTTTTTCAACAAAAATCATGCCATGTTTTTTACCCAAATTTTTGGCTTTAAATTCTCATAACATTTGAACCACAGGGGATATTTGTATAATTCAAACATTTTGACTCCAATTTGACAAAGCTCTATATACTAACGTGATTAAATAACAATCCCAAATAAAAAAAATCAACTGGGATGCTAGTGTAATATGTATGTCCAGAAGAACAACAAAAATAAAATGATTATACAACGTATATTATATATATATATATATATATATATTACACACACACACACACACTCACTATCACCAGAGATTGCTTTTTGTGCAAATAATATGAAGATTTTATTTATATCGGAAGATATTTAAAAGATCAGGAATTTGAATAGTAAGAAAAAGTGAATGTCATTGGTTGCTATTCGTGATTAAAAACCTAAATCAATTATGTAAGACCAAAACAATCAATGGATCTTGCCGAGACTTATAACTTTTTATCATCTCTCTTTACCCAGGCAACGCCAGGTAAGCCGCTTCTAGTAAACAAAGAATATAGATTATTGTTTAATATTTTTTGTGTTGTCCATTTTGTTTCAGCTAATAAACATGGTATTTTGGTGCCAAATGCTTACAGACCGAGATCAAGATTCACATATTCGTAACAGTTTACCAAGATTCTGTCAGTGTTCAAAAGAGTGGAAGAGGAAATTATCACGCACTTGGCAATGTCGTTGCTTGTATGACTATGTGGCACTTGTAAATCCGATCTTGACAGATGAGTAATTAGTTTTATCAACTATCACCTAATCATATCATTATTATTATAACCTATAATATGTTGTATAACATTTGTCGTTACGCTTAATCACATCTGGTATGGCTATAGTAGAGATTGAAAAGAGAGAAAGGCTGAGATTTTGTTAAGGCAGAAGGAAAATGTTAGAATAACATCAGATCTATTTAAAATATATAAAGTTATATCTTATTTTTTTATTATATACAAGGTTTCTATAAAGAATTGAAGATTAAAGCTGTATTTACCAATATAGAAATGAATTTTTTTTCAGATACCAGTGTCAAAAAGTACAAAAAAATCTTAGCCTTTCTCTCTTTTCAATTCATTGTTAAGTTTTATCACTATCCATTATTATTTACTAGCAATATATGCACCCTCCGGGTGCAAGTATTTAAGTTTTGATATAATAAAATATCATATTAAATTAGAAAGGCTAATGAAACTGACTAAGAATGTAGATAAAAAGATTTTGAACAGGGGGGTATGATTGAAATAGAACAAACTTTGAAGCTAACTATCCATCATTTTCCATTACTCCCCTGTTTCATTGGTAAATTTTTCCTAATTTAACTATTTAGTGTAAAATTAGAGAAGTAAAGGATAATATTACAGTTATTTCTTCTTGTAAATAAATTTCTTTTAAAATTTATTGACAAAGTGGTATTAGTTTTTAATCAACTACTCATTATTATTACTAGCAAATATATGCAATTAAACACGGTTTTTGTTAAAATCGCAGTGACGCAAATTAACCACATTTAAAACAACACGGTTTGTGTTAAAACCAGTATTGCCAAATTAACCTCACTACATTGCAGATTTTATAACGCACGAAATAATATGAGATCGGTTTTAAGGCAAATCTACCTCAGATTTCCAACAGAGATCTCGTTAATAAATACGATTTATTCTATGTATGAATGATTTTGACTATAATTAAATTAATACTCGTTGATGAAACTAACACAGCAGATCTCCGAATCTCCATTATATCAAGATAATGATATCTCCCGACGTTAACAACAATGGAGTAGATAACTTCAATTCTACAAAAAAAAAATCACTAGGCCTCTACAAAGCTGCAACTCTAATGATTGACTTCTACACATTTAATTTCGATAGAATAAGAAAAGCAACAGTAAAGTAAACATGTTTTGGTTCAATCGTCCCTATAAAATATGATATTAATTAGAAAGGCCCTCAATGAAACTGACTAAAAATGCGAGATAAAAAATCTGCAACAGCAGGGGGTATAATCGAAAATAAACAACTTTGAAACTAACTCTGTCCATCTTTTCCGTTACTCCATGTTTTCATTGGTAATTTTTCTAATAAACTTGTTTTAGGTTAAAATAGGAAGTAAAGAATAATATTTAACAGTTATTTCTTCTTGTTAGGGATTTCTTTTTAAAGATTTATAAAACTAGAGATTTTTTGCTCCATATTCAATAAGATTAAAACCAAACAAATTAGAAATCAATAATACTAAGCACATATTTTATTAAAATCAATTTTTAAAAGATCAATATGCAAATTAGCTCCAATTCAAGCACTGATACAACGCTATTTGTTGTATTATAAATACAATTGCATTTGTTATAATGTAGAGTATGGTCACAGTGTAGTAAATGTAAAACAATTTTATTAATAATTGAGGTTTATTATAAAAATAAAATCATGGGAGAATAATGAATGTAAGTAACGAAAGGAATTGTGACTTGTATAGTGTAATATACGTTTCGGCTTACAGAACAGAAAAACGCAATCTCATTATATATAAGATTATACCATATTAATATGTTTGTATAAACATGTTGTCTTCAGCTATCACATCTGGTAGTGGCATTAGTAAGAGATTGAAAAAGAGAAAGGCTGAGATTTGTTGTAAGGCAGAAGGAAAAATTGTTAGAATAACATCCATCTTAATTTAAAATATTAAAAGTTAATATCTTATTTTTTAATATATCAAGGTGTGTCATAAAGATTGAGAATTAAAGCTGGTATTTACCAATATGACAATGAATTTTTCAGAATACAGGGTGTCAAAAGGTCAAAAAAAATCTCTATACTTTTTGACACAGTGCCTTTTTGTGTGTGTGTGTGTGTGTGTGTGTGTGTGTGTATAATGTGTATATATATATATATATATATATAATCTCATTATTATTATATTTATTTTTTTTTTTTTTGCGCTAAGGCAATTAACAATGCGGTATATTGTGATAAATTCGATAATTATTGAAATAATCATGAACGAAGCAAACTCGTGCAAATATCGTGGCCTACGTAGAACATCGTACAACAGCTAGTATTCAACTTTATAAATAAAGTTTTGAACAGCTGTACAGTGTTTCTACGGGGGAAATCTTTGCCGAGTTTGGCTTGTCATAATTATTTTTCATAATAATATCGATTTTATATGTATCACATTGGTAATTGCTTCAAGCAAAAAAAAAAAAATATATATGAATAATAAATAACCTTTACTCACAATACTTTCGTAAGCCAATTGTTTACTCTCAAATATATATATGAAGTAAACAAACAATTGTGTTTTGATATGGCTTTTTAGCCGAACACGATTTTTGGGAGAATATGTGCTTAATTGAAGTCGTACCTAATTTTGAAAATATTAATAAATTAAATTATTAATTAACTTTTCAAAATAGGTCGATTTCAATAAGGCACTATTCTTCCCAACATATATATATATATATATATATATATATATTATATATTAATCTTATATAATGGGATTGGTGTTTTCTTGTCTGTAACCGAAACTAATATACACGTACTCAAGTAACAATTCCTTTAGTTATTTATGTGAATTTATTTTTATTTCGAAACCACAATTATTAAATAAAATTGTTTTATATTGTTAATTACTGTTACTATGTCTACATACTAATAAAATGCAATTGTGGAGGCCTTATCAATCAAGTTTTTTTTGCTAATTGCCCCTTCCTCGTGAGCAGACTGCAGCCCTACCTGGCAAGGATATGAAAGCAAGAAGGAAACCAGGCTTGGATTGTTGGAAGTTGGTGGAGAAGGCAATTCATCAGCCCCGTATTATTGATGAAGTCAGACATAGAGGTATTTCTATGTTTCTTGTGTGTGTGTGTGTGTGTAGTTTTGCAATTAGCCTCACAAATATATATTAATATATATATATAATTATAGGTAAAATAATTCTACTGTACATTCATACTGTATGCTCCATGTAGATAACAACTTATAGATTCATTTAAGAATTTTTATAAATTCCCTAAAGTGGCTCAATGTATAATACTAATAATTTAGTTATATTTACAGAGAAATATTTAACTTTCAAAGAAAGAAAACTTAACAAAACCGTCGTTTTGGCTATAAATTAATTTATTTCTACCAGAGACTCAAAATGAGTCTAGTCTCACAGATAGGTGGTTTACAAAAGACTAAGAAAAATCGAAAAGAAAAAAATATTCCAAATGAAAATTCCTTTCTAATATGACCACATAAAAAAACCTTTCTCTAGATGATAATTGACAATTCAAATATTCATTTAATTATTTAACTACTGAGCCTTAACATTAATACTACTATAGTTAATACTACTAGCCTTAACATTATTTATAAATATCAAGTATTAAATAATTATTATCAATATATATATATATATATATATATATATTAAAAATAATAATATATATATTAGGGATACCCATGTTTTTTCAATCTGCTTTTATTTTAAAACAAATTAAATGTAATTAAATTGATTATTTAGGTCAAATTAAGTTGAAATGTAGTAACATAATGAGCAGCGTAAAAAAAAAAAATCAAAATATTACAAATGTATTTATTTTTAAAACTTTAACGATATTTTTTGTCCAAATTTGATAAATAATGACTTAATAATGGCACTCTGAGTTGCCATAAAATCTGTTTTACAAAATAAATTTAACACTGTCCGGTTGAAAAAAAAATTTACCAAAAATAAGGGAATTTCAATTTTAATGAAATTTTCATGTATTGAATTTATCAATGAATGATTTTTATAATGCCATCAATTATTTTATTTCAAAACTTTCTGAATTCATTAGGTATTTCTGCTATGATAAATTAATAAATAAATTCATTTAAAAAGATGTAAGTATCACGATGTTAGTTTAAAAAATGTCATATTCTTAGACTCTAAAAACATTTTTTTAATAACTACTTTACTTTTGTATTCAATCTCTAATAATTTTTTGTTGAAACTCTATTGAAAATTTAAGGCCCCCTTTCAAATGAAACAAATATTTGTATATTTTCTTTTTATAAGATAATTAAATAAATTAAATTTGTTTTGTAAAACACGGATTTTTCCGACAAATTGGGTATACCTAATATACATATATATGGTTGTGCAAATTGGTAAGAAGGAGGTAATAAAATTTATTTTTAATTTTTTAGAATTCTCAACTATTACAAAAAATTAGGGAATTGTCCAATTTTAAAATGAATTTTCACTACTTTTTCATTGATGATGTAATTGTATAATAAATAGGCTTCCGCATATTAAAAAATTTGAAAAAAAAGAATTTTTATCAGTCAGCGACTGTAGGGAGAGTTGACCTTTGTTCATTTGAAGAAAAAAATTCCAGTCCCTAATTTTTACATTTCTAGAATGATCAAATCCTGAAGAACATATAAAAAAAATAAAAAAAAAATTCAATATTCTGAAAATCTTTTTTTTAAAATTAATTTTTATTTTTATTTTGTGTTAAATATGTTCTTCAGGATTTGATCATTCTAAGAAAATGTAAAAATTAGGGACTGGAAATTTTTTTCTTCAAATGAAACAAAGTCAACTCTCCTACATCCTGACTGATAAAAAATTCTTTTTTCCAATTTTAATATGGGAAAGCTATTTAATTATACAATTAACATCATCAATGAATAAGTAGTGAAAATTCATTAAAATTGGACCAATTCCAATTTATTGGTAATAGTTTGAGAATTCTAAAAAATTATAAATAAACATTTTATTACCTCCTCTACCCAATTTTGCACACCATATATATGTATATTAGGTAATAACCCAATTTTGTCGAAAAATCCGTGTTTTTAACAAAACAAATTTTAATTTATTTATTATTCTTATAAAAGAAAATATACAAATATTTGTTCTATTTAAAGGGGCCTTAAATTTTCAAATAGAGTTTTCAACAAAAAATTATTGAGATTGATAACAAAAGTAAAGTAGTTAGTTAAAAATTTTTTAGAGTCTAAGAATATGAACATTTAAAACTTAACATCGTGATACTCATCTTTTAAAATGAATTTTATTAATATTAATTTATCATAGCGAAATACCTACTTGATCAGAAAGTTTTGGAAAAAATACATAACTGAAATGCATTTATAAAAATCAGTTCATTGATAAATCCAATAACTGAAAATTTCAATTAAAAATTGAATAATTCCCTTATTTTTGGTAAATTTTTCAAACCGACAGTGTTTAAATTTATTTGTAAAACAGATTTTATGGCAACTCAGGTGGCCCATATTAAGTCATATTTTATTCCAAATTTGAACAAAAAATTAATCGTTTTAAAGTTTTAAAAAATAAATTACATGTGTAATATTTTGGATTTTTTTTTTACTACTGCTCATTAATGGTTTACTACATTTCAAACTTAAATTTGACCCTAATAATCAATTTAATTACATTAATTTGTTTTTAAATAAAAAGCAGATGGAAAAAAATGGGTATCCCTAATATATATATATATATATATATATAATATATATATATATAATTGATAATAATATTTAATACTTTGATATTTATAATTAATGTTAAGGCTAGTAGTATTACTATTAGTAGTATTATGTTAAGGCTAGTAGTAATATATTAAATGAATATTTGAATGGTTATTATATCATAGAGAAGGTTTTTTTTATGTGGTCATATTAGAAGAGGGAATTTTCTTTGAATATTTTTTCCTTTCGATTTTCTTAGTTCTTTTGTAACACTATCTGATGAGACTAGAACCTCATTTTGAGTCTCTGGTAACAGAAATAAATTAATTATAGCCAAACGACGGTTGTTAAGTCTTTTCTTTCTTTGAAGTCTAAATATTTCTCTTAGTAAATATAACTAAATTAAGTTATTATACATTGAGCTCACTTAAGAATTTATAAATTCTTAAATGAATCTATAAGTTTGTATCTACATGAGCATACATTATGAATGTACAGTGAGATTAATTTTACCTATAATATATATATATAATATATATATATTTTGCTAGGCTAATTGCAAAACTGAACACAACACACACACACACAAGAAACTAGAAATGCCATCTAATTGTCTGAGGCCTTATCAATAAATAAGGGCTGATCGATTGCCTTTCTCCACAACTCCAACAACCCAGCTGGTTTTTCCTTCTTGCTTTTCTATATCCTTGCAGTAGGCTGCAAGTCTGCTCAACGAGGAAGGGAATTAGCAAACTGATTGATAAGCTCCACAATAGCATTTTAATTTTTAGTATGTAGACATAGTGAACAGTATTAACAATATAAAAAATTTTATTTAATATATTGTGGTTTAAATTAAAATAATTCACATAATAACTAGGAATTGTTATTGAGTTAGTATATAGTTTTCGGTTAACAGACAAGAAAACGAGCAACAATCTCCATTTATACAAGATTAAGTTATATAGTAATATGATAGTATATATATGATATATATATATAGTTTTGGGAGAATATGTGCTTAATTGAAATTGTACCGGTATATTTTGAAAATTAATTAATATTATTATATTATTTTCTAAAATTAGGTACGATCTTGCAATTAAGCCAGCATGATTCTCCAAAAAATTGTCGGCTAAAAGCCTATCAAACAACATTGTTTGTTTACTTCTCAATATATAGAGTATATGAGAGTAAAGACAATTGGCTTTAAGAAGTATTGTTTGAGTAAAGTATATTATTAATTTCATATATATTGTTTTTTTTTGCTTGAAGCAAATTCACCAATTGGTTATCAATATAAATTCGATTAATTATTGAACATAATTTGACAAGCAAGACTCGGCAAATAGATTGTTCGCCGAGCACGTAGAACACTGTACAGCTGTCGACTTTATTATAACGTTGAAATAGCTTGACGATGTTGCTAAGACGTAGGCCACGATATTTTGCCGAGTTTGCTTTGTCATGAATTATTTTCATAATTAATCGAATTTTATAATCATATACCATTGGTAATTGCCTTCAGGCAAAAAAAAATAATAATATAATATAATTGAGAATTATATATATATATATATATATATATAACATAATACACTACACACACACCACACACGCACACACACACACAAAAGGTGTGTCAAAAAGTTAGAGATTTTTTTTGTAGCTTTTTGACACCTGGTTTCTGAAAAAATTCATTTTCTATATTGGTAAAATACAGCTTTTAATCTCAATAATTTTTTATGAACACACATTGTATATATAAAAATAGATATACTTTAAGTATTTAAATAGATGATGTATTCTAACATTTTCCTTCTGCCCTAACAAAATCTAGCCTTTCTCTCTTTTTTCAATTCTAACTATAGATACAGATCGTGATTAGCTGTAAGACAATGTTTATACAACATTTAATAGGTATAATCTTTTATTTAATGGAGATTGCGTGTTTTTTCTGTCTGTAACCGAACTATATTATACTCCAAGTCACAATTCCCTTAATTATTTACATCAAATTCTCCATGATTTTCATTTTTTAATATAACCTCAATTATTAAATAAAATTGTTTTACATTATTACACTGTTGACCATATCTACTACTAAAACATGCAATTGTATTTATATATACAACAAATAGCGGTTTAAGTGTGAATGGGAAGGCTAATTTGCATATTGATCTTTAAAATATTGATTTTAATAAATATGTGCTTGGTATTATTGATTTCTAATTGTTTGGTTTTATCTTATGAATATGAGCAAAAATCTCTTTATAAATCTTAAAAGAAATCTTATTACAAGAAGAAATAACTGTAATATTATTCTTTACTTCCTATTTTAACTAACAGTTTAAATTAGAAAAATTTACCAATGAAACATGGGGAGTAACGGAAAAAGATGGAAGTAGTTAGTTTCAAAGTTGTTCTATTTTTGATTATACCCCCTCTGTTGCAGATCTTTTTATCTGCATTCTTAGTCAGTTTCATTAGCCTTTCTAATTTAATATCGATATTTTTAGGGACGAAGGATCGTGGTAAGCAGTACATTCATACTTTTAAGTTAAACTATTTTAGAGTTTGAACAACTTTACTTTACTGTTGCTTTTCTTTATTCTATGGAATTTAATGTGTAGAAGTAATCATTAGAGTTGCACGTTTTGTAGAGGCTAGTGATTTTTTTTTTTGTATGAAATGAAAGTATTTCTACTCCATTGTGTTTAACGCTCGGGATATCATTTATCTTATTATAATGGAGATTCGGAGTCTGTCTGTGTTAGTTTAATCAACGAGTATTTAATTTAATATATAGTCAAAATACATTCATACATAGATATGTATTTATTAACGTGTTCTCTGTGGCAATCTGAAGGTAAGTAATTGCTAAAACCATCTCATTATTTTTGTGCGTTAAAATCCTGCAAATGTATGAGGTTAATTTTGCATACTGGTTTTAACAAAACGTGTTTAATTGTGGTTATTTGCGTCATGGTTTTAACAAAACCGTGTTAATGCATATATTTGCTAGTAAATAATAATGATAGTGATAAAACTACTACTCACTTGTCAATAAATCTTAAAGAATTTTATTTACAAGAAGAAATAACTGTAATATTATCCTTTAACTTCTATATTTAACTAATAGTTAATAGGAAAATTTTACCAATGAACAGGGGATAATGGAAAATGATGGAATAGTTAGTTTCAAAAGTTGTTTATTTTTCAATCATACACCCTCTGTTTCAAAAATCTTTTTATTACATTCTTAGTCAGTTTCATTAGCTTTCTAATTTAATATGATTTTTATTATCAAAACTTAATACTTGCACCGGAGGGTGCATATATTTGCTAGTAATGAATAAATGATAGTGATAAAACTTAACAAGAGATTGAAAAGAGAGGAAAGGCTAAGATTTTTTTGTACTTTTTGACACCTGGTATTCTGAAAATTCATTTTCTAATATTGGTAAATACAGCTTTAATCTCAATACTTTGACACACCTTGTTAATATATAGAAAAATAAGATTAACTTTTATATTTAAATAGTATGATGTTATTCTAACAATTTTCCTTCTGCCTTAACAAAATCTCAGCTTCTCTCTCTTTTCAGATCTCTTACTATAGCCATACAGAGTGATGTAGCTGTAAGACATGTTTATACAACATATTAATAGGTATAATAATAATGAATAGTGATAGTGATAGTGATAAAACTAATACTCACTTCTGTCAAGATCTGGATTTACAAGTGCCACATAGTCATTACAAGCAACGACATTGCCAAGTGCTGATAATTTCTCTTCCACTCTTTGAACACTGACAGAATCTGGTAAACTGTTACGAATATGTTGAAGTTTCTTGACTCGGTTGTAGCATTTGGCACCAAAAATACCATTGTTTTTTTTTAGCTGAAACAAATGGACAACACAAAAAATATTAACAATATCTATATTCTTTGTTACTAGAAGCGGCTACCTGGCGTTGCCTGGGTAAAGAGGAGTGATAAAAAGTTTAGTCTCGCAGATCCATTGATTGTTTTTGGTCTTACATAATTGATTTAGGTTTTAATCACGAATGCAACCAATGACATTCACATTTTCTTACTATTCAAATCCTGATTTTTAAATATCTTTCCAGATATAAAAAAAATCTTCATTTATTTTTGCACAAAAGCAATCTCTGGTGATAGTGAGTGTGTGTGTGTGTGTATATATTTATATATATATATATATATATATATACACTGTTGTTAATCATTTTATTTTTTGTAGTTTCTTCTGGACATACTATATCACTAGCATTCCAGTTGTTTTTTTTATTTGAGGTTATTGTTATTTAATCACGTTAGTTATATAGAGCTTTGTAAATGGAGTTCAAAACTGTTTGAATTATACAAATATCCCCTGTGGTTCAAAAGTTATGAGAATTTAAGCCGAAATTGGGGTAAAAAATGGACATGATTTTTTGTAAAAAAATCTGTCAATTCATGGACCATTTCGGAAATTAAGAATTTCTTCACCATTTCTTTATTTTTGAAGCAATTTTGATAAAACTTTGCATTCTTCATGTAAATTCTATGTTCTTTCTGATTCTGGTCTTAGATTTTATGTATCTCCATGCTAGAATCCCATTTTTGAGGAAAAAAAAGTAGGGATATCAAGATTTTTTTTTTTTTAAAGTTTACCACAAGATTATTCAACATTTTCATACTGCATGTATACACATATATAATAATAATATATATATTAATTTAAATATATAACATCACTTGGAATTTAAAAATACATTTCTAAAGTGCTTATGTTGAATTACATAAAGAAATAGATTACTTATTTAAGATATGTTTTCACACAAACCTGGTCAGTGTTTTGTTTACATCTCTCATAATTCAAGTTAATTTTTTTACAAAATTGAAACGGACGTAAAAATAATTAAATTGTTAAAAACACATAAAAGTTAAATATTTTAGAAAGATTATGTTATTTTATTTTCAAAGATATAAATATTTTTAAAAATTGGACGAGAAATAAGCGATGAATTTAAACTTTATTGTCTACATAAACGATGATTTATGATAAACAAAATAACATGCAAATGACTTTCCCTTCTGTTACTCTTTCAATTTGAATTTTTAAATCTTCCCAAATATAACTCAAATCTTCATTATTTTTGCTGTGATTTTTTTGCTGTATTATTGTTTTTATATATTCTTGAAAAAGTCATCAAGTTTAATCTGTTCTTAAAAAAAAACAAACAGATCCATACTTTATGGTGATGCATTTTTGAAATAAATGAATAAATAAATATTGTAAACAAAATTTATTCTTCTTTCTTGTCGTTTTTTTTTTTTTTTTGCCAAGACATACATCAACCAACAACACCATATTATTTCTTTAAACTTTTTATTTACTTAACTATAACTTCTTCTCTAACTAAACACAGCGCACGTGTGCAAGTGTAACGTAGTGGGTTTTTCACTGCGTCTTCCAGTGCCTTAAAATGCACGGCACTATTAAAATTCACACAAGTCGCTGATGATTACAAGGCATGTAACTTCCAGCGCTTGTTTACACTACTCACAGAACCAGGTAGTTTTTGGTCGGTCAGCGGATGAGTATCACCTTATGCACGCCGCTTGCCTCTCGTATGAGTATCAAGTTTCACGACCGTGGGTTTTTAGTCACGGTCAATTTGACTTTCTCCACGGGTGTCTGTCATTCCCATTCACGATACTATCGTAGTTCTTTCGTGTATTAAAGAAGACTGATAATACCGTATTTTACTTTTTCAGAAGTTTATTGGAATAAAAGTAAAAGTAAAGTAAAGTCAATGGGGCGGCTAATGTCGGTTCAGCCAAAATACGCGAGGGAGTCTATCCCTTTCAATAGCGCTAGACTAAAGGAGAATTGTTTTTTTTTAGCATCTGAGGTGGAGCGCCAACACCTACCATCAGCTCCTTACTTTACCGCACAGATCCCTGTGCTCTCATACGCTGAGTGGGCGGGGACCGGTAATCGAACTAGGAACCTTGTGGTTTCTAGCCGAACGCTCTACCGACTGAGCTAACCGCGGCCACTGCATTTTTTGAGAGAGAGGGTCCCTATAATCTCTGTCTTAACAAGAGGTGTATTTTAACTGGATTCAACTTCGGGTTTAGTTCTTAGTAAACTTCTCGGTGACAAGCTTTTCTTAACAAACAACAGGCCATTGCTTATCATCTTCAGCGACAAACAGTTTGCCAAACTCCGTACGGCCTTGACTAACCCTCGATCACTGCCTCTCCGGCCGACTCCTCTAGCTGACTGACTGGCTCCCTGACGTCTGATCGGGGGTTCTTATATATACTATCTCAAGGAACATCTAGAATCATTTCCTTCCTGGAACTATCTAATTCTTTCCAGAAAAAAAGGAAATGCATTCGATTGTTTTGAATCATTCTGGTCAAATAGAGTTCACATTTTAGATCCTAATCTTATTAAAATGGAGATTGTGTGTTTTTCTGTCTGTAGCCGAAAACTATATTCCTACTCAAGTCACAATTCTTTTAGTTATTGACTACATTCTCCATGATTTTATTTTTTATCTACCTCAATTATTAAAAATTGTCTTACATTATTAATACTGTTAACTATGTCTCCATACTGACAACATGCAATTATATTTATATATACAACAAAATAGCGCTTTACAATGTGAACGGGAAGGCTAATTTGCATATTAATATTAAAAATCGAATTTAATAAATATGTGCTTAGTATTATTGATTTCTAACTGTTTGGTTTTATTTTAATGAATATAAGCAAAAATCTCTTCAATGAATCTTAAATGAAATCCATTAACAAGATAAAATAACTGCCATTTTAATTCTTTACTTCCTCTTATAACTAAATCTTAAATTAGAAAAAATAACAATGAAAAGACGAGAGTGATGGAGAGTAAGTTTTATGTTGTTTCCATTTTTTATTATACTCCCTCTGTTTCAAATCTTTATTATACTTCCTCTGTTTAAAATCTTTTTATCTGTATTCTTATTTTGTTTTATTAGCCTTTCTAATTAATATGATATTTTATTACATTAAAACTTAAATACTTGCACCCTACGGAGGGTGCATATATTTGCTAGTATAATGTANACTTATACGATTATCAAAGGATCACCAAAGGATTCCATAACATAGGACTTTCTTTAAGCCCTTTTCAACTGGCCAAGGATGGCACTTAAAAATTTTACGTTTTTTTTTTAAGTTAAAATATTTTGATGAAATTTTAGCAATAAATATGAGCAAGAACATTTTAAAAGTTCTGAATTCCAACTCAAAATTAATAAAAGTGTTTTCTAAATTTTCGACAGGAAGAAAATTAACATTCACTCCTAAGAAATGGGCGTTGGATATACCAATCACGTGATGAGCCCAGAAGTCTTGGAGCAAAATACTAAAATTCTTCCCAGACAGATTCCGTGACAAGTTCCACGAGGCAGCGTAAGAGTATTTACGGGTTTAGAAGGAGCTCTTATTTCTCCGTAGTTGAGGCAAATTGTCGGACAAAGAAGACAAACACACAGTAAATGCAGACACTTGATTAACAAAATTACATAAAAGGTTTTTGCAAATTTTATTGGTATTTGCTACAAGACTTATCTGTGAGTTAAGCAGAGTTCTTGGAGTAGTGGTGATAACAGAGGTATTCTGTTCGTTGGTAGGAAATGTTGATAGTACGCTTCTTCGGACGTTTCTCTTTCTTCCTGGTAACCGGTTCTGTGATAAGTGATGGGGGATGCTATTTTAGAAGCTTCTCGCCCGGGTAACAGTTCTTTTAAATGACGGTGAATGGGCCCTTTTCATAGAATATTTGGTCTTGGTGCCTTCTGTAGTGTGCTATTGTGACAGCCTTGTAGTCTGCGGACACAATGCCTTCGAAAGTGTGCTGTGAAAATATGCCTCCGTCCAGGTCAACGGTCCGTAGAGTAAGCCCTGTTTTTGGGCTAAGTGATGAGTGAAGTTTAGGGACCGCTATTACGCGACTACCTTCAGTGAGTGCTCCGTGATAGGGAAGTTTTTGGTTTTGGTGCCAATACGAGTTGCGTACTGCGGCAGACTGAGTTTAAGCCGTACATGAGAGCGAGTAAGCGCTCGCGCTGGAGAAGGGTAAGGTGGTCGGAAAAGGAGCGAAGAAAAGGGTGAAGGGGGGTCAAAAAAAAAAAAAGTAATTAAAATAATTAAATAAGAATATATTTAACACTACAACAAACATAATATCAGATGATCTACAAATTAAATTCAAAATACTTAATAATGAAAATAATAATTTAAAAACTTAAGTTGGATTTCCAATAACGATTTAAAACTCTCCAAGAGTCAACCCTATGATACCATATATCTTCTTCGTCACGCCGCCTAAGTCCTTAAACTCATCTGCTAACTTGCAAATCGTCGTCAAAATTAAAACGGAAAATTTGACGACGATTTGCAACACATCAAACTAAATTTTGAAATTTAAATCAATTTTAAAAATCCATTCAAAATACTAGACTTTTTTTTTTTTTGTAAGTCGGTTAGTAATTGTTTTATTTCATTATTTAACGAATTCTGAATATTTTCTAAATAAAATATTTATGTTGCAGTTAGAAAATATTTCAGATTCGTAAATAAATGAAATAAAACAATTACTAACCTGACTTACCGACTTTAGTCTGATGTGTTGCAATCGTCGTCAAAATTTTCCGTTTTAATTTTGACGACGATTTGCAAGTTTTGTCACTCAACTTATACACAGGAAAGACTTTATATTGTTGTTCATTGTTTATTTGCTTGTTAATAAATTGTTAGAATTAAATGAAGTATTAATTCATTTATTTGTTGCTGTTAGCCTTAAATTAAAGCTATACTAGCACAATAATGATTTCCGTCAATATTTGTGCTGAATAAGGAACAATGGAAAAGGCACAATTTAACAGTCTGTAAAAGACTGAATTTATTTTGTAACCTCCAACCTCATTGGTTGAAAAATCTTTGACACGAAAAAAAAAACATGACGTTATTGGCGCGAAATTCTTCTTCATCCTACTTGTTCTAAAGTTGGATTTATTGAGAATATACACAAAAGGACGGCTGTACTTTTTTGGTACGGCTAAAACACTTACCCGATCCGTACGGAGAACTACGTCAATTTTACGCGTGCGCAGATGCTTAGATTTATCTGTCGCACTGACTTGGAAATTCAATCATAATTTTTTTTTTCTTTTTTTTAATCTTGAAATATTTTCTAAACTAAAATATAATAAATATATTATTTTTTTTTAAATCTAAAAATCGTCTGTTAAAACAACCGGATATTGACGGTGTAAATGAAAAACATGTCCTTCTTAATCGAGATCAAAAAGGGGTGCCTAAAGGTCATATGGTCCAAATAAATCTAATATCTACGCCTCAAGCAGAAATTCAATAAAACTATTGTTATTGAAAAACCATTCTAATTCCAAATGAATTTGTTGATTTCATATTCTTAGCGTTTGTTGGAATCCTGAAACTTGTTCCTTCGTGGCCCGGTTCAAATTGTAGTAGCAACATGGGTGTTCAAAATTTTGAAGGTTGAAGGTTACAAAATAAATTCAGTCTTTTACAAATTTTTAACTTCCACCTCTCAAGCAATATCTTTTAAAAATTTATTTTTACATCGCCCGGATTGCGTTTTTTTATTTGCTAGTTTAACTAATTGACATTATTTAGATTTAAATTTGACTAATTTATTTATGAAATATTTTTTTAAGTATAATTATAATTTACTAGCAAATATATGCACCCTCCGGGTGCAAGTATTAAGTTTGTATAAAAATATATATTAATTAGAAAGGCTAATGAAACTGACTAAGAATGCAGATAAAAAGATTAGCAAGAGGGAGTATAATGAAAAATAGAACAACTTGAAACTAACTATTCCATCATTTTCCTTACTTCCCTGTCATGAAATTTTCTAATTTAACTATTTAGTTTAAAATAGGAAGTAAAGAGATAATATTACAGTTATTCTTCTTGAATAAATTTCTTTAAGATTTACAGAGATTTTTGCTATATTCATTAAGATAAAAACCAAACAAGAGAAATCAATAATACAAGCACATATTTATTAAAATAATATTTTAAATATCAATATGCAAATTAGCCTTCCGTTCACACTGTAAACCGCTATTTGTTGTATGTATATAAATACAATTGCATGTTATTAGTAGTAGATAGTCAACAGTAATAATGTAAAACAATTTTTATTAATAATGAGGTTTAAAAAATAAATCATGGAGAATTTGAGTAAATAATAAGGGAATTGTGACTTGAGTAGTAATATAGTTTCGGTTACAGACAGAAAAACACACAATCTCCATTATAAATAGATATTTAATTTATTATATTTTAACTTTTCAATTTCTTGGTTTGAAATGGAGGAATGGCTTTTCAATTTCTTAACAAAAGGGGATTACTTCCTCCAGTTGATAATTTGCAAGTGACTAAGTGAGAGAAACCCGCCCCCCCCCCCGGGATGGGGGTTCAGTGGCTTCGTCTGGATCTTACAAGCTAATTAGCGTTGTTGGGATTATCTTCCTTCATATTTCTTGACGGGAGTTAAATTAATAGCGTCGATCCCAGAGGCATCCCTCCAGGCAATACCTGCCCCTTTTGGGGCAGGGCTGGGTATGCCCAGCGCCTGAGGCGCCCCCCTTTAGGGGGAATGCCGATGGGATCGACGCAATTTTTTGTTCTCTCCACCCATTAGCTTCGGCTTGTGGGTGGGCCCACGTTAAAACGGAGCCTTGTGCCCAGTCCATACTAGACAAATAAACCTTCATATTCTAGCTGTTTTTGGAATCCTTGGTAAACTTGTTCCTTCGTGGCCCGGTTCAAATTGTAGGTAGCAACATAGGTTTGTCAAAATTTGGTTGAGGTTTACAAAATAAATTCAGGTCTTTACAGACTGTTGAATTTGCTCAATTTTCCATTGTTCCTTATTCTGCATTAAATATTGACAAAACGGAAATCATGAACACAAAACGTTGAGTCACTATTTTTGTTGACATTTCTTAACGCCCACTTTCTCAGGAGTGAATATTAATTTTTCTTCCTGGTCGAAAAATTTAGAACAGCTTTTATTAAATTGAGTTGGAATTCAGAACTTCAAAATGTTTCTTGCTATATTTATTGATAAAATTTCATCAAAATATTTTAACTAAAAAAAAAAACCCGGACTATATTACCATTAGGCACCCATTTTTTTTGATCTCCGATTAAGAAAAGGACATGTTTTTTTATTTACACCGTCAATATCCGGTTATTTGTTGGGGTTTAGGGTAGGTTTTATAATTTTTTTTTTTAAATTTAAAAATCGTCTGTTAAAACAACCGGATATGACGGTGTAAATGAAAAAACACTGTCCTTTCTAATAGAGATCAAAAACGGGGTGCCTAAGGTCATATGGTCCAAAAAAATCTAATATTTACGCCTCAAGCAGAAATTCAATAAACCATTTGTTTATTGAAGAACATTTTTACTATTCTTATATCCAAATGAATTTGTTGATTTCATATTCTTAGCTGTTGTTGGAATCCTGGTAACTTGTCCTTGGGCCCGCGTTCAAATGTAGTAGCAACATAGGTTGTCGGCTCTCAGGCCTTAGTGGTGGATGAACAGAATGCTTTCATCTCGCTGTCTTGGGCTTTAGCGATTGTCTGCCCCTGTATTGGTTTGGTGTGGGATCTAAGAAGAGTTATCTTCCCTTGTTGCAGGTTTATCTCTCTCTCATGATAATTCAGTAACTGATAAAAAGACTGCTAGTCAACTAAAACATTTTTATTATTTGAGGTTAAAATCTTAAGTCTTACCCAACAAGCTATAAAAAATTTTAAATTTATGTTTAAAATAATTTCTTACAATCTTTGGTTTAAATTCAGAGTTTTCCTTCTCCTATATTAGTTACCTAACCGCGACTCAAGAACACAGTGTGCCCTATTGTTTTCCCATAGTTGAAGGGAGGAGAGAAGGATTCGTGCCTTTTTCCCAAGAGCATTAGCGTGAAGGGAAACGCAAATAGTCGCGTCAAGGATCGGGTTATTGATTTACGCTTCCTATGAGGATAACGGCTACCCTAAGCGCCCATGAAATTGAAAGTAAAATAAAAGAAAAAAGAAAAAGAAAAAGAGAAACATAGAACAATTGAATTTACCATTGAATGATGAACGTAAAAGATTGGATCGAAGGACGAGAACATCAAACTGGACATGGCATATTCTATTCCTATGAATCATTCTGGTCAAATAGAGTTCATGGCCTTTTAGATCAAAGGACGATTGGTCGTTGAAAAGACTGGATCTTCCTTAAACGTAGACCTAACATCACCGAACTCTCATTTAAGTTTTTTATTTCTTTTCGGTGATTCTTCAAAGGCCACCCAAGGTATCAGAGAATCGGGAATACATTTTTGTTTTAAGGTTTCTCCGAGTCTGGCACAAGGCCACAAATATAGGTGCTGGGACACAAGTTAGCCCCAGCTAAGGCAAGACATGCCTGACGTACAAGCTGGTACTGAGGGTTAACCAGCTATCACATGACTTCACGTATTTCGTGGGCTTTCTGTAATATTCCATGGAAAGTCCCGCCCATGATATGAAAGGGGCCACCCCTTCAGAAATACAGGGGGTTGTCAATAATCTATGCAACCAGAGAGATTATGCAACAATAAGACAGAGGCAACCATTCTTTTATAGTCTAATAGGGAAGGTAGGTAATCCTATACAACAGAAAAATTACAAACTGACCAGAAATTCACATTACAAAACAAAAAGAAAAATATCATTTAATAGTTTTGTGTGTTAACTATACATTATTGTATATATAATGATTTTCATGGGAATCTCCTTGGTGTAATGGTTAACAAACTGAATTCCCGCCCTGTCGGCTGGGGCGTTAGAATGCACCGACTGCACCTCTACAGATGGGTAAGACTCCCCCAATGGGGCCACCTGTTGGCCGTGGGTGGCGACCCGTGATGCTTAAGGATAGAGCCCAGGTGGATGAGCAGTTCATGATTTGCAATACTCCACTTTGGCCCTATCTTGGGCTAGATGGGCGGTCGGAGAGGCCCCCTCCGATCAATCGGCTGGTCCTGTCAAGCCCTAGCACCTATATGATTTTCCCAACCCTATTGCCCTTATGGCAAGCCCAACCCTTTTTATCATATGGGTGCTAGAAGGCAGTGACTGCGGGTCTACATGTCCTGGGAATGACGTTAAACTCTATCTATCTCTAGACTATCTGATGGTGAGGTTCCAGTTTTGGAGGTTTGGGGAATGTAGAGCACCCCTTCATCACCATTGCTCCCAGGTCCACTCTGACCCGGAGTGGTAGTACCTGTTAGGGTCCCATCTATGGGTTAAATAGAAAAATGTATTTATAAACAAAATTGTATTATCCATTAAGAATTGATTTATTTCAAAACTTTATCGGCATTAAATGACCCACTGAGGTTGATATGCCGTAAAACAAAACAAACAAACAAACTGAATTCAAAGATCAAGTAGCAAGTTCAATCCTCACAGAGTCACCTTACTTATGGCAGTGGCCTAATCTTTTAATAGAGTTTTGTGTTAACTATTGATATATCATTGTATATATAATGATTTTCATGGGAATCTCCTTGGTGTAATGGAATCCTCACAGAGTTCTCTAAAATACTTATTCAAATTAGAGGGGGAGAAAAAATACTTTAACTCACCAACACACATACGACCAATGATCCGACATCCAGCAAGGGAGGCATGAACCACAGGAATTGTGTCTACCAATTCACTTTCAAAGACACTGTAGAAATAAAATAAATATAAAAAAACAAACATCAAAATTGAATAAAAACGACTGGGAAATATATAGAAATTATATAAAAAGATTTTTTTAAATATTCCTTTTCTGTTCAAAGATTTCATTAAAATCAGATTTTTCTCTTCTACACTATTTGAAATATTTACAACCCACAACACCATTAAGGGTTAAGATTGCAAATCGTCGTCAAAATTAAAACAGAAAAATTTGGGTATAGATTTTAATGAATTTAATTATTATTAAGAACACGATTTATATTATTTTTAACTTAAATTTTAACCGTTAGTTGTGTTTAAGGAAAAAAAATAGATAAAATAAAACAGATGAATGATAAGACTAGTCAGAATTAATAAACATATACAAACAAAAAACGTACTTATTATTTCAATATTACAGGCAACGCATGCTTTTCTTAAATATGGATGACCAAAAGTGTAATAATCCATGTTTTTTTATGTTAAATTCTCAGAAAATATTTATCTTCCTTAAAAATTAGTACTCTTACGGCCCTCTGTAGGAAGATAATGTCCAATGAAAAATGGTTAAAAACAAAACGCATGGTTAAAATTTAAGAAAAAAATAACAAATTGTGTCCTTAGTAATAATTAAATTCATTAAAATCTATGCCCAAGCCAAATTTTTCTTTTTAATTTTGACGACGATTTGCAATTTTAACCCCATTAAGGCCATTTTTTAAAAAAAATACAATGTTTTGATGTTATTGGGAGATAAATATAACTTTGACGAGTGGAGGGAGAGAAAAATATATTTTATGTGCAAAAGAAAGATTTTAACGAGCTCTATTCAACGACATAATGGATTTAAACTAGCAATAAAATTTACTGAGTAAAACAAAGTAGATCTTAATGGTGTCACAGATTGTGAATAAAGATTTTATGGACCAAGTAACCAATAGGCACCCTAGCTGCGATCAGTTTTGAAAGGAACTGAATTTTGCTTTTCACTGGTTGTTAGTAAACAAAATCAACTGACGATACAAACCAAAAACACTCAGAGTTTAACGTCATCCCCAGGATATGTAGACCCTCAGTCACCGCCTTCTAGCACCCATATGATAAAAAGGGGTTGGGGCTTGCCATAAAGGCAATAGAGTTGGGAAAATCATATAGGTGCTAGGGCTTGACGTGATCAACCGATTGATCGGAGGGGGCCTCTCCAACCGCCCGTCTAGCCCAAGATAAGATACATGGTTTTAAAATCATTTTGTGCGTGTAGGTGTGATAAGAAGCCTCACCAACAAAGCACTTCAGATTGAACCACAAATACTTTAGGGTCATTCTACGTCAATTTACCAGGTCGTTACATCCACAGACACCGAATTACTTGAAATTTGGCACAAATGTTCTGCTTCATGAGTTAGGAAAGTGTGCCAAATTATTTTGTGTTAAACCTTACCGTTCCGATTTTATAAGGGGGGTATAATTTTCCTATTTTGCCTCTAAATTAAGGCTGTGCAGTGTTGCAGAATTTCAGTGTTTTCTTAATTTTTTAAAAATTTTAAAAAAATACTTCCATACATTCAATATTTCTGAAATTTGGTATGTAGGGCAAATAAGAACTGTAGAATCCAAATATCCAACTATTTTAACTCCATACCTGATAGAAAATTTTATTTTGCTCACCCAAATGCACGACTCCAAAATCAACAACTTTTCATCTATGTAGCTTACGGTCAGTCTATTATCACATTAGTAGATACTCTTTCAATATTAACTCTTAAAGTCCTATACCACCTCATTCCACCCGGCCGGAAGTCACATTCATTTTTCTGATCTACCCCAAACGATAGCCTTTGTTTAAATGTAATATTAAACATATTTAAAAGTCTTTGATTTAAGGGAAACAACAGGTAACTTTAAATGAAAAGGTCATTTTTAGCCTTTTATATAAATCTTTATAGGAATGGGTCTCTAGACTTAGAAAATTCTCAACAGGATGTTAAGAGTTAAGATAAGAAAGAAAAAAAATTGAAAAATTTATGTTTTTTCATTTCAAATTTTATATTGACTCCAGAAAGAAAAAAAAAAAAAAGGACTAAGTATAAACACATTTCACATTGACTAATATCAATTTTCAGTAGAAATTTATATTGACTCCAGAAAGAAAAAAAAAAAAAAAAGGGACTAAGTATAAACACATTTCACATTGACTAATATCAATTTTCAGTAGAAATTTTATATTGACTCCAGAAAGAAAAAAAAAAAAAGGACTAAGTATAAACACATTTCACATTGACTAATATGATTTTCAGTAGAAATTTTATATTGACTCCAGAAAGAAAAAAAAAAAAGGACTAAGTATAAACACATTTCACATTGACTAATATAGATTTTCAGTAGAAATTTTATATTGACTCCAGAAAGAAAAAAAAAAAAAGGACTAAGTATAAACACATTTCACATTGACTAATATCAATTTTCAGTAGAAATTTTATATTGACTCCAGAAAGAAAAAAAAAAAAGGACTAAGTATAAACACATTTCACATTGACTAATATCAATTTTCAGTAGAAATTTTATATTGACTCCAGAAGAAAAAAAAAAAAAGGACTAAGTATAAACACATTTCACATTGACTAATATCAATTTTCAGTAGAAAATTTATATTGACTCCAGAAAGAAAAAAAAAAAAAAGGACTAAGTATAAACACATTTCACATTGACTAATATAGATTTTCAGTAGAAATTTTATATTGACTCCAGAAAGAAAAAAAAAAAGGACTAAGTATAAACACATTTCACATTGACTAATATCAATTTTCAGTAGAAATTTTATATTGACTCCAGAAAGAAAAAGAAAAAAGGACTAAGTATAAACACATTTCACATTGACTAATATCAATTTTCAGTAGAAATTTTATATTGACTCCAGAAAGAAAAAAAAAAAAGGACTAAGTATAAACACATTTCACATTGACTAATATCAATTTTCAGTAGAAATTTTATATTGACTCCAGAAAGAAAAAAAAAAAAAAAGGACTAAGTATAAACACATTTCACATTGACTAATATCAATTTTCAGTAGAAATTTATATTGACTCCAGAAAGAAAAAAGAAAAAAAAGGACTAAGTATAAACACATTTCACATTGACTAATATCAATTTTCAGTAGAAATTTTATATTGACTCCAGAAAGAAAAAAAAAAAAAAAAGGACTAAGTATAAACACATTTCACATTGACTAATATCAATTTTCAGTAGAAATTTTATATTGACTCCAGAAAGAAAAAAGAAAAAAAAAGGACTAAGTATAAACACATTTCACATTGACTAATATCAATTTTCAGTAGAAATTTTATATTGACTCCAGAAAGAAAAGAAAAAAAAAAGGACTAAGTATAAACACATTTCACATTGACTAATATCAATTTTCATTTCAAATTTTATATTGACTCCAGAAAGAAGAAAAAAAAAGGACTAAGTATAAACACATTTCACATTGACTAATATCAATTTTCAGTAGAAACTTTCAAAAGATTTCTTTTTATAGCCACATCATTTCATCTTTCTATGTTAACTTGTTGAAAAATAGCTGTAAAATCAATTACTACTGTTTGTTTAAAAAGAAACAATGGAAATATCTCACCAGTTCCAAGCATGCTGATAGCATTAAATATGCACCAATTCCACCTTGATATCAAAAGATGGCTTGACAATTAGACAAGAATTTTCGTTGAGTTCAACAAACATATATATATATATATATATATATATATATATATATCCTTGTTTATATAAACACCGTTCCCTAAAATTTTTTTTTTAATTTAAAATTTTAATATATTTTTTCACTTTATTTTCACTTTTATTTTATTTTATTTTCCACTTTTATTTTTATTTTTATTTCAATGCATCTTTGCTTACCGTTACTTTCATTCTTACTTTTATCTCTTTATATTTTTATATAATTAACTATATTTAACTACCCAAAACTTCTATTATCGTAACATACACAACCTGTATTTTTTTAAATACTCTCAAACCAAATTAAACTAGTTATTAAATAATTTTAAATTTTCAACTTTTAACTATTAATATGACCATAACATATCTTTTATTAAATAATAATTGAAAAAATAATTCCCATAAATTAATCCAAATTTTTAATTCAATAATCAAAAACCGTTCCTGATCTACGAAAATGTAAACAAGCGTTCCTCTACTAAATTTAAGTCCCATTCCAACGGGCATGTTTATAACACCAAAGATTAATCGTAAACTCGATTAATTTAAAAGTAACCCTGAAGAATCTATCGATGAAACTCGAGTAGGTTACTCATTTCCATTCTTAAATAATATATATATATATATATATATATATATATATATATATATCTTCTTCTGAGTGTTTATATATATATTAGCCGAGTCAGTAGAGCGTTCAGCTAGAAACCATAAGTTTCCTAGTTCAATACCGGTCCTCGCCAACTCAGTATATGAATAGCACGAGGATCTTTGCAGTAAAGTAAGGAGCTGATGGTAGGTGTGGTGCTCCACCCCAGACGCAAAAACAATCTCCTTGGTCTGGGCGCTAGTGAAAAGGGGATACTCCCTCGCTGATTGGCTGATAACGACTTCAGGCCACCCCGACGACTTTACTTGCACAATATTTAAGATTCATTCTATAATTATTATTTGATACATATTACCAATTTCCTGGCAAAAGAAACTTTCGGAAAAAGTAAATAAACAGATAAAAAGATAACCTTCAAAAGGTAGGATACAGATTAATTTTTCAACATTTATTTTAGTGTATAAGATGGGCGCATAAAGATAGTGTATATGATGAGTGTATATGATGGGTGCATAAAGAGAGTGTCTAAGATGGGGGCATACATAGAGTGTATAAGATGGGTGCATACATAGAGTGTATAAGATGATCTCAGGTGCTTTGGCATTGCCCCTTCCAGCTGGGAAAATTTGGCTCAGGACCACCCTCAGTGGTGGCAGAATCTCCGTAGAGGACTGTTCATGTCAGAAGTCACCCTGACACAACACCATGAAGCTAAGTGGTCCAGAAGAAAGCAGCGGCAAGAAAGCACCGGCACATCAACATCTTCAGGGACTGCCTTCAAATGCGACATCTGTAGTCGAGAATGTTTTTCAAACATCGGACTTCACAGTCACAGGAGGCGCTGCGGTGGGGACAGACTCTCCACAAAGGACTGCTCATGTCAGAAGTCACCCTGACACAACACCATGAAGCTAAGAGGTATAGAAGAAAGCCTGGGCAACAAAGCACCGGCACATCAACATCTTCAGGGACAGCCTTCAAATGCAAAATCTGTGGTCGAGAATGTTTTTCAAACATTGGACTTCACAGTCAAAGGAGGTGCTGTAACTTCAGGGGCACATAAAAACTTTATTATAGTCTTCCGAGACTGAAATGCCAATAATAAGATGGTTTGGTTGTGGTTTGTTTTGTTTTACGGCATATCAACCTCAGTGGGTCATTTAATGCCGATAAAGTTTTGAAATAAATCAATTCTTAATGGATAATACAATTTTTTTATAAATACATTTTTCTATTTAACTCATAGATGGGAATAATAAGACGGGCGTCCAAAGAGAGTGTATAAGACGGGCGTCCAAAGAGAGTGTATAAAATTTTTTTTTCTACCTAATCACACATTCAGACTGTAAACTTGGGCAATACTATCCAGTGAAGAACTAGTGGAATGCTTTTTATTTAAGCCCATGAATTAATATAACAAAAAAAAAAAAAACTTGGTATGGCAATCAGTCTAGGTGAAGGAAAACACTGAATTCAAACCAGTTGTAGACCTGAAGAGGGATGGGCTCTTCCAGATTATTCCCACCCAATTCAAAACAATTCATGTTATATGAGTAGAAGCCAAATGATCAGACAGTTACATGACCAGCAAGAGAAATAACATAATTTGTTGTCATGGTAAAATACTAAGACTTACAAGTAGTGAAATTGCCACACCTGAAATTGTTCAAGATAAAATACCAACACTACAAGTTTTTTGTTTTGTTTTGCAGCATATCAACCTCAGTGGGTCATTTAATGCTAACAAAGTTTTGAAATAAATTTATTCTTAATGGACACCCAATTCTTATATATATATATATATATATATATATATATATATATTATACATACATACATACACCAACTCCTCCGCATGCGCAGGATGGGACACAAGGTCAATTTCTTAAGCAGAGTTTAACAGGTTTAAATTCAGAGTTTTCCTTCTCTTAGACAGGTTGCCTAACAAAGGTTAAAGAGCCCAGTCTGTCCTATTTACCCATATCAGGAGGGAGTAGAGTTGGATTCATACCTTTCCCAAAGGTATTAGTGCCTTGTCCAGGATTTGAACTCGGGTTGACGAGTCCATTTCCTACGACTCTAACCATTATGCCAAGTGCCTTTTTTTTTTTTTTTTTTTTTTATTATTAACACATTTTTCTTTTTAATCCATTGATGGGAAAAACTGCAAGTAGTGAAATTGTTATGACTATTTAACCCCAAAATTTTTTTTTACTGATTGATATGCCCCCCCCCGCCCCTTTCAGAATAACACATTCTAAATACATAAACAACACCTATTAATAATGGAGATTCACTTCCGGTTTTTATCTGTAACCATTACTGCTTACGTCACATTACCCAAAATCGTCATAACATGGAATAAATGCTCAAAATTTGAGCATGCAACATTAGACAATCCTCATTGTTTTTTAAAACAAGTTTTTAATAAATACATGACTGGTATTATATATCTATATATAGTTTGTTTTATTTTAATACATATTTAAAGTTTACATTTCAAATTGTTTTAATTTTTAATCCTTTAATGAATTTGATGATTTTACTTAGGGTACTAACTCGTTGACATTGAATTTTTAACTCCCACCC